>JARPZY010000007.1:1300585-1900585 GCA_036172905.1 Meloidogyne graminicola
TGACGTCCGGTGGCACATAGGCAGATAGGTCGACGTTTCTCTCACCCATAGTGTTGTTGTTGATTGATTCCTTCTGTGGATGAGTTGTTGTTATTGACACTAACTAGCTATTAGAAGCTAGAAAGATGATTTGATGAATTGTGATGATAGTACAAATAATTTTTAATTAATTAAACTTTTATAGTAAATTTATTTAATTATTTATATTTTTCTTATAAAAGGTAAAAAAATTTTTTAAATTTTTATTTCTTTTCTCTACAATTCAAACAACAACTGCTTCACAAATTTGTGTAAGATTTTAAGTTTAAATTTATTTTTTTTCTTTTTTTTTTCTTAGCTATGCTGTTGCTTCAAGACTCAGTCATTCTCTATGACTCTCTATTGGTGACATTCCTGCTAATTTTTGCCACAATGTTTTTGCTTACGACGCAATTCTGCTGTAAGAAAAAGAAGGATAAAGGGAAAAAGAAGAAGGGTGGAACATCCAAAGCAGAACCAAGTGGGGCAGCAGCACCTGATGCAGCACAAGCACAAGGCACGCCACCAGACGAGAAGAAGACCGAAGAGAAGAAGTCTCCAGAGGAGGGGGATAAAAAGAAAAAACCTGTTAGCGTCAAAAAAGGCAAAGGGGCTTCTGATAAAGGCAAGGGAGACTCCCCAGCGAAGGCACTTGTGACTGCAATGGGACCAACAACGCCTCCAACGGCTACTCTGGCTAATGACCAATTGAAGACCATTTTCTCGGCACAAACAATGCTTCAACTGCAGAATATTTCTCCAGGCATGATTCCTGTGATTCTTCCTGCTTCACAACCTGGAGGGACTCCGACTGTAATGATGATGCCTGCAAAGGATATGCAGTCGGTGGCAGCGGTGACAGCGCAACCACTAAAGCAATCTACCACCGTGGCACCAACACCAGCTCCACGTAAGTGTTATAAATATATTTTTTCAAACTGAAAAATTTTTTTCTTCTTCAGAGAAGGAACCTTCGCTGTACGAGGCCATTGAAGTCTCGAAGAGGAGTATTGGTGGGGAAAAGAAGGCAGTTGGCAAGGAAAAGGAGAATAGCAAGAGATCGAATAGAGAAACAAAGCCGGGAATGGCAGGTTTGTATTTTTGTCTTTAAAATTAAATATAATAATTTTTTTAAATTTTAATTTAAAGATCAAGGGTCATATCAAACGTTGGCAGACATAGACACGAATAAGATGTTCCAGAAGAAGTAATTGATGCAACAACAGTATTGGTATACAAAGAAGGATGAGATAAATAAATAAATATATATAAATATAAATACTAAACTCTAAATTTCATTCATTAAATATCTCTTATATTCTCTCCTTTTCTTTCTTTTGTATTTCTTTCCCACTTAAAAATCTCTTTTAAATATATGTATAAGATTTTAATTCCTTCAAAATCTTGCAATTGTCATTTGCGCTTCTTTATGCGCCTATTAATTTCTGTTGTTGCTCTATTATAATTCCAATATATATTTACTTGTATATGTATATAATCTATTGTATATATAAATATTATTAAATAAATATAAATAAATAAATAAAATATTTATTTAATAATTAGGAAAACTTTATAACAATTAAATTTATTTATGTACATAAATGTTATTTAAATTATTAAAATAAAAAGGACAAAAAAAAAATTTAAAATAAGAGAGCCAATTTCCATTAATTTTTTACATCATTTTTTGTTAATCCTTTATATATGTATTGAGTAAAACTAGGGCATCCAAGTCAATTTTATTTTACAAAAAAGAGTGAATGGAAATATATAAAATATAATTTTTACTTAAAAATATAATAATTTTCAATGAAAATAAAATTTTTAAAAAAATTTCAATTTAATATTTTAATTTTATTTCTTTTAACTTTTAAAAGCTTAATTGCTCAATCATTTTTTCAACCTTCATTTTGGATTCCACAACAACAACAACAACATCAACAAACTTATGGACAGCAACAATATTTATTTAATCCAGGATTTCGTTTTAGTTTATTTTAAATATATTTATTTTTAATTTTTATGTAGAATCAAATAATAATCAACAACAATTATTTATGTATCGATCACCTTCTTATAATATACCTTCATTTTCTAATGGTATAGAAAATGGATTTGAAACATTTTTTCCTCGGCATCCTTCTTCTTCTTCCTTATTAACTATTAACAATTATCCACCATTTATTAATCCATCAACATTTCCTTTTCAAAAACATTTTATTCCAGGCATTTTTTTTTAAATTTTCTTAAAATTATAACAATTAATTAAAAGGATCTCCTAATAATTATTATGGGTATGGGACATCTTGGCCATCACAGAATTTTGGAGGATTTGTAAATTCTCCAATGGCTAATCAATTTCTTAAAGAGTCTCTTCTTGATCGTGAAAATTTTCAAGTATTAAAGAAAAAAAATATTTAAATTAATTAAATATAATATCAGAGTCGTGGCTGTGGATTTGATGTATCTAGGGGAATATGTGCAGATCTTTTAGGTATTTGTAAAGGCGGTTGTCATGATTTTAATGAAAGAAATCGTTTGTCTAATTTCCAAGCAATTGCTGATTGTCGTTGTATTCCTTTGGGTTATACTTTTTTGATGGGAGGAAAACAAAAAAAGAATTAATTCCAAAATTAAATAAATTTTTGTTTTTAATTCTTCAAAAATTTAATTTTTGTTAATTTTGATTATTTTTATAGAAAACTAGTTGTATGTATATGTACATAATTAATTAATTAAAATATTTAATTTTATCTTTTATTAAATATTTTAACAGTGACGAATGGTCCATTGTTGAAGAGTTATTATTGACGAAGATAAAATTATTTTTTCTACTTTTCTTTTACATAATAAATATTTCAGGTTTATTTGTTTATTTTTTGTTCAAAATAACTTCTTTCATTTTAAATTGACTACAAATAAAAAAAATGGTATACTTAATTTGTTTACATTTTAAATAATTTTCAATTTATATATAGCCAATTATTTCTCTTCAAATGAGGGCTAATCTTTTAAATGTAACTAATTTAAAGCCACAAAATTATGAAGAACATCGTTGGTATTTGGAGGCATTTAAAAAATTTTTTCTTATTTTAATTAAAAAATTTTAGTTAAAATGTTCTGGGTGTGGTGAAATTTACGAGAGCTGGCATTATGCAAATGTTCAGGTTTTTTAAGTTCTTAATGTTTTAATATATTCATCAATAGTTTTAGGAAACACATACTTTAACAAAAGGGAAAGGTGTTTGCCATATATCAGCAAAATGTTCATTTTGTGGAAGAATAAATACACTTGGTATAATTTAAATTTATTTAATAATTTTTAACCTCCAAAATTAAAAGAAATATTAACGAACAGTTATTTGCCTTATGTGAAGAATGAAGAATTTCAAACAATTGTAAAGTTTGAATGCAGAGGTTTAGAGCCTATTAATTTTGATCCTCGCATTGGATGGTGTTGTACTGGTACTGAATCAAATTCTGTTTTCGAAGAAATTGATTTAAACAATAAGGTTTTTTTTAATTTTTTAGATGGTAAAAAATGCAAAACTTATGGTTATTCCATGTTATTTATTTCTTTATAGGAGTGGTTTGACTACGATGAAAAGGCCAATCTTCCTGTTGAAATAAAAGAAATGGATTTTAAATTTCTTGTTGTAAAAAGATAAAAATATTTATAAATTAATTAATTTTAAATAATAAATATTTTTAATTTGGTATTTTTTTTTATTATTATACATTTTAAAAATGTTTGTTTTTACTAAAAGATGAATTAATTTAATAAAATGTTTTATTTTAATTTAAAGTATTCTTTTTTATTACAAAAATATTATATATTTATTTACAAAATTGTTAAGTTAATTTATAATTTTTTCTAGAAATTATGAAGGTTATTACTTCTAAAAATGATTGGACTATTTCAGGAATTAGACAACTTCAACATGCTCTATCAAGTAACAATAAAATACAATTAACAAGTAATTAATCTATTTTGTTTGGTTTAAGTAGGGAACCGCTGATATATTGCAAGGGTATTATGTTGCAAAGCTATAACTACATGAAGAATTTTTGAATCTCATAAGTTTTGATTCTAATATTTTTATCTCATTGAGAGGTATAATTAGGTGGGTATATTCAAATAGTTATAGTTTTTGACATATCGGTCAACATAAAATAATTTTTAGGATGTTTGATATAACATTTCTTTTTTTATTTTAACTTTAGGTACTCGTTTTTACAATTCTGATTACCCAAAAGTAGCATGGAATTTATTTGTTGAAGTTTCAAGTATAGAGTCTAATAGATATGCCAGTAATAGAGGAAGGGAATATGGAGTAATTAATATATGGCTTTGCCAGATGGGACCAAATGGACTAAATGATCTTGTAAATACAAAGTATAGGATTTATGCATCTGTAGATGGTACAAACGTTGATATTGCTAGGTTTATTTTTCTTTTATTTATTAAAGTGCCATTGACCGTTTCTTTCATATTAATAGGAGAAAAACAATTATTATAAGTTAATTCTCATAAATAAACTTATTCGATTCTTTTAAATAAAATTTATATTTTTTAATATAATTTTTTAAATTTCACTTCATTTTAGATCTACACATAAATTTGAGAATCAAGAAAAATTGGGATATACTCAAATTTCATTATCCAAACTACTTCCTTCTAATGGTATAAAATAAAATTTATATAAAACAATGAATTAAAAAAATATGGAAAAATTAGATAAATAAATTAATTTTTTAAAAAGGTCACTCAGATTCTTTATTTTTGCGATGTGATGTAGAAATTGATTATTACAATTCAAATGATAATTTAGTGAATATATACAGTGGTATATTAGAACAAGAAACATTTACTGATTGTTTAGTTAAAGTTTGTTAAAATTTTTGTTTTATTCTTATATTTGTTTATTTTTCTACAGATTGGTAATCAAATTATAAATACTCATCGTTATATTTTGGCACAAAATAGTGAAGTATTTTACAATATGTTTAAAAAGAATAATGGAATGATTGAAGCAGAAAATGTAATTAATTAAATTATTTGTGTAAACCTTAATATATATATATATCGATATTATATTCTTTAATGAATAAAAATGGTTAATAAAACTTAAATTATTCAATATATTTTTTAATAAATTATTTATAATTAAATATTTATTTATTTAGAGTGAAGTCACAATTTCTGATACATCTCCTGAGTGCTTTCGTGCAATGCTGGAATTTTTCTATACTGGAAAAATTAATAAAAGTTTTTAAAATATTTTAATTAATTTTTAATTTTAAAAGGTACATTGGAAAAATTTGTTGATGATATTTTTGCAATTGCAAATAAATACCAAGTAGAATTATTAAAATATGAATGTGAATTATTTATGGCTTCTAAAATTGGTATATTAATTTATTTATTTTAATTAATTAATTAAATCTTTGAATTTATTTTTGTTTAAGTTTTTAGTATTTTTGGAAATATTAATTATTACTAAAATAAATTTATTTTCCAAAATCTATCTTGTTTTATTATTATTAATTATTTAATTAATTAAATTAAAAGATTATAACAATTAATTATTTCTTAAAGTTTTTTGTTCCGAAATAAATAATTAATAAAATTACTTTACAAAATTAATTACTTTAACCATATTTTAATATAAATAAATATTTATTTTTTTTTATTTTCAATTTATTTTAAAAATTATTTAAAATTCCGGGGTTTCTTATTTTTAACTATAATTCTTTAAAAAAACAATTTCTTTATTTAAGATGTAAATAATATTGTTAAATATTACAATATTATTCAATTATATGGTGCACCAACTTTAGAAAAGGTAATAAAAATATTAAAATATAATTAATTTTATTTTTATTTAAAGGCATGTAAAAATTATATTCAAGTTAATAGAAATAATTTTATAAATAGCAAAGAATGGAAAGAAATAAAAGATAAATATCCAGAATTGGCTATTCGGTCTTTGGAATATGTTGTTAATAATTCTGATAATAATAATATTATACAACAATAATTTATTGATAATTAAAAGAAAAAATTAGAAGCCATTTTATTTATTTATTTATTCATGCTTTATAAAAAAAAAATATTAAAAATATTTTCTATTACTTTTCATTTAAAAACTTTAAATTATTAAATTTATTTTATTTATTAAAATTTATTTTAAAAATAAATAAAAAACAAAATAATTAATTAATTGTTTAAATTAATAAATATTTTATTAAATGGTATTTATACAGACTAGAAAAATATTAAAGAATTAATTGTGGTAAAATTAAATTAAAAAATAAATTAAAATATTAAGTGAAATTTAATTAATTTTTAAAAATTATATTTACTAAGGCTTTAATTAATTAATTAAATATTCTTTTAAACCTTCATTTCTATTTGGTAATCCTTGTTTATTTACATTTTCCTTTGATTTTCCAATTCTTTTATTTTTTTCTTCTAATTTAGGACGATGCCAACGTTTATGAGAAGCTAAATTAGCTGGACAACTAAATACCTAAAATTAATAATTAATTTACATAAATAATTAAATTAAATTTAAAAAAAAACACTCAGCTGGAATTCTTGCCTTTTTTAAAAAATCAAATTTTCGAAAAATAAAAAAGAAAGGCCGGTTTTGCCTTTTTGATTTATTTATTTATTAAATGTTTTTTCAAGCTGAGAGGATAAGGGAGAAAAATGTTGCAGTCTACTAACTAATATACTTGAAATATTTGCGAGAATATATTTATTTGCCTTTTAACCTTTTTAAAAGAATAAACCGACAATAATAATAACCTTTAAAAATAAATTAATATTCAGAGAAAATCTTTTCCCTTCTCTATTTCTCTATTCTATTCTATTTTCTTTTTGTTTCTACCACCCCCACAATCTTTTTTTTTTTAAATAATTTTTGATTACTGTATTTAATAATAATTAATTATTTTTATTAAAAATAAATATCTAAAGGATATAGGGGGTATTTTATTTTAATGTTAATTAAACAAAAAATATTTTTAATTTTATTTATTCCCTATTAAATTAAATACCTTTTCACATTCTTTACATTTATATTCTTCATGTTGAATACGTGGACATTTATGCATTGCAAGACGAAAAACATCATCAAAACGAATTTTACATAAAGCACATTTAGAATCCCCAATAACATCTGGAATTAATGCAATAGCTTTTCGAGCATTTTCTGAAACATTTACAAATGCAGCAGAATCATCTAATTGTAGTTCAGCAGCTTTTGCTGTTTTAATTAAATCTTCTTCATCACAAAAGGCCTTTTTAATTAATTTAAATTAATTTTAAATTTAAATTAATTTTACTTTAATAAACATTCCAGAAACAGGTGAATCAGTTTCAATTTCTTGTCTTTTTCTTTTTTTTCTTTTAAAATTTCCTTTTATTATTAATTTATTATTATTTTCATTTTTAATTTTTCTTTTTATGGTTTTATTAATTATTAAATGTTTTAATTGTTGTTGTTCTTTATTTATTTCTTCTTTTTCTTTTTCTTCTTTTATTTCTTCTTTTTTTTCTTCAAAATCCTTAATAAATTAATTTAAATTTATATTTTAATTTAAATTAATTAACTTGTTTATTATTATTATTAATTATTTCTTCTTTATTTATTTGTTGTTGTTGTTGTTGTTGTAATATATATTTAATTGTTTCATTTAATTGTTGTTTTTGTTGATCTAAAATTAATTGATAATTTAAATGTTTTAATAAATGTTGTAATAAAATAGAAGAATTATTTAAATATTGTTGTTGTTGTTGTTGTTGTCCAAATAATAATAAATAATTAATATTATCTAATGAAGAAGGTGAAGGTAATAATAATAAATTATTATTATTATTAATTAATGAAGAATTAATTGTTTGTAATAAATTATTTGATAAAGATGATGATGTTCTATTATTATTAGAAGAAAGTATTGTTGATAATAATAATGATGATGATGATGATGTAGGTAACATTTAATATTAAATTAATTTAAATTAAATTATATATATATATTTTCTTTATTTCCTAAAATGAATAAATAATTATTAATAAGCTTATTTTTATTTAACAAATTTTGTGAGAAAATCTCTTTTCAATTAAATATTTTATTTTATTTTTAATTTAAAATAAAATATAAAATAATAATATTAAATTAATTATTGTTTCAAAAAATGTTTATTTATTTTAGTTTTATTTTCCTTAACTAAAAATATATAGTTAAAATAGCCTGTCATTGACCGAACATGGACATTGAAAAGTATAAAAAAATAAATAAAAGAAAAGAGAAAAGAAAGGCGGGGCTAAATGATGGACACATCTGTCCTTTTTTTTTAAGGTCGGGAATTTTAAAAATAAAATTGAAAAGAATTAAGGAAATAAAAAAAAAATAATAATCCTTGAAGAGTTTTTTTTAAAATTAATAAAATTTTATTTATTTTAATAAATAATTAATTAATTAATTAAAAAATAATTTTAATTTTCGATCAATCATTTTGTGACTTTAAAGCCGAAAAAGGACAAAAATAATTTCGAAAGCTTATATAAAATAAAATAATTTTCCTCCTATTGACATATTTAATAGAGCAAAATAAAAATAATAATAAATAATTAAAAAATACAAAAAATTAATATTTTTAAAATAAAATTTTTATGTAACAAAAATATGTAATATAATTCTTTAATTTTATTAAAATAAATTATTATTTTTATTTTAATATTTAAAATATTTTAAAATTATTATCTTTTTTATTTAAAATATTTATATTTAATTAATTAATTAATTAATATTTTATTTATTTATTTTAAAAAATTAATTTTAAATTTAATAATTAAATAAATAAATATTTTCAAAGAAAAGCTAATTAGTAAACAAAACAAAAGTTAATTTGAATAAATATGCAAATTTAAATTAAATAAAAAGAAAATATAAAAATAAATAAATAAATAAATAAATAATTATTTTGTTTAGTTTTGGTTTTTTTTTTTTTTATTAAAATTAATATATATATTTATTTATTTACTATGTATATTTAATAAAAAAAAATAAATCAAAAATTCATGAAAATTTCTATTAAAAATTATTTTACTTTTTTATTATTATTTTTTTTAATATTCAAAAAAATATTTTTTAATTAATTTTTTTGTTAAATAATAATTTATATATACTACATAAATATTAAAATTAATAATAAATAAATTAAAATTAATTTAAATATTAATTATTTAATAAATTATTATTATTATTAAAACATCTGTTCATTATATTTTTATTATCCTTTTTAAATTTTTTTTCTTTACAAAAAAAAAACAATTTTATATTTATTTATTTATTAAACTACTTAACCTGCAATTGAATGAATTGTTACATAATAAAATAAAAAATTACTGTATAAGAAAAAAAAAGAAAAATAATTTAAAAAAAAAATTTTAAATTAATTTAATATTTATTTCAATTATTCCAATATTTAAATATTTAATTTTAAATTAATTAATTTAAAAAAAAAATTAATTTAATTTAATTTATTTAAAAATACTTTTTTTTTAAATTTTATTTTAAACTTCCTTCTGGTTTAAATATTTATTTTTAAAATTATTATTAATAAATATCGTCTGTTGTCCCTAAATTAATAAATAATTGTTTTATATAGTAACCATTATTATAAGTTCCCGCCATTTTCGACCATTTTTGCATTTTCTATTTCCGGAAATTTTTTTAAAAAAAGAATTGTTTATTTGCGCAGAAAATTCGCTCGTTTCTCCTCCCGTTTTTAATTTCTATGGCCAGAATAAATATAAAGAATGGGGAAAGGGCAGATGTTCTTGAATATATATATTATATATATATATAATATATATAAGAGAGAGAGAGAGAAAAAGAGAAAGAGCAGGTGAAGAAAAAAAAAGAATTATATATTTATTTATTTATATTTATTTTAGAATTTTTTAAATTAATTTTTTTATTCCAGAATTTGGTTATGAACGGTCAATATATACATAGAAAGTAAAAATATAATAAATATTCTTTTTTAACAATTATTTATTTATTTTTTAAATAATAAACAATTGTTTTTTGTTTAAAATTTTATTTTATTTATTTTTTATAAATACATACATACATAAGAGGATAAAAAAAAATTGAAAAAAAAATAATAATAATTTTTTAAGAGTTATTTTTTGTTTGTAAATCTTTTTTAAGAATTAATATTTTTTAATTAAAAAATTATTTTTAAAATTTAAATAATTTAATTTTTATTTATTTATTTAATATTAATAAAAAATAAAAATATTTTTTAAAATTATTTTAATTTAATTAATTAAAATAAATAAATAAATAATATTTTATTTGTTATCTAAATAATAAATAAATTGTTTTTTTTTCATCTCATTAACTTTAGTTTTTTTTTTTAAATTTTTTTTTCTTGCGCGTATTTTCCTCGTAAATTTAGAAAAAAAAAAATACAATAAATTTTATTTATTTTTTTTTGTTACGGTTATTTGTAGTTAAATGGCACATGCCAAAAGAAGGGGGAAAATAAAGAATTAATTGTTAAAATGGAGTTTAGAATTTAAGTATATATATCCGCGCATCTGCCACTTTTTTCCTCTTAAAATTCTCTCATGTTTTTCTGTAAAAAATTTTTCTTTTTTTTTTTTTCTGTTCATCAATTTATATATTTCAAATAAATACATACATACTAGAATGTAAAAACAAAAATTAATAAATATATGTATATCCTTCTATATATATTTACTACTTGTTGAAATAGTCAGTCAGTCTCAGCTGTCCTCCCCCCCCTTTTTTTTCTTTTTTATTTTTAGAACATTAAATGGACTAAAAGAAAGGCACGAACACTCCTCCCAAAAAGAATGGCCTAATTGCCCGGTCAAGCAAAGGGTTCAAAATGGCACATTTTGATGGAATAGAAAACTAAAAAAGTAAAAATACATTACTTGTTGTTGTTGTAAATATATATATAAAAGGGAAAGGATAAGATTAAAATAAGAAAAGATAATATTTATTATATTTAAAAATAAAAAATAATTAGAAATAAATATTAATAATAAAATTAAAAAATAATTTAAAATATTTTATTTATTTATTTATTTTTTTTTATAAAATTTTTATTATTTTTAACTTATTTCTTTAATAAAAAATAAAAAAGATTAATCATTTCTACTAAAAATATTAAAAAAAGAAGAATATATGTAAAATATTATATATACAAACAAAGGCGTCAATAAGAATAAAAAGAATTGTTAAAAAAAGGAAAGAACAACCCCCCTATAGATGATTCCCTTGAGTAAAAATATATATAAAATAGTGAAAAAATATAAACTTTTTTTTTTTTGATTTTTTAAAGAATATTTTTATTTATTTTAAAATATAAACATTTTTTTTTAAAAATATTTTTAAAGTTTTTTATTTTAAATTTAAATTAAATAAAAAATGATTGAAGCAGCTACACAAAGTTTTATGGCTGCAAGAAATCGATATAGAGAAAGGTTTTTAAAATTATAAATTAAAAATTAATATTTAAATAAATTTATTATTAAATAAATATTTATTTTTATAATAAATTTATTTAAATTTAATTTATAGAAAAAGATTAAGTAGAAGTGCAAGTGGTAAAAGCCTTGATAGACAATCAATTGCTTCATTAGATTTATCAGATATACCTTCTAGAAGAATTTGTTCAAGACATTCAGGTAGAGAACTTCAATTAGATGATAATGAATGTGAACAGTTAATTATTTAAATTTAAATTAATTTAATTAAATAAAAAGGTTAAGTAATTCTTTTGCTTCATTACCTAATAAATATGACCTTTTTGAGGTTTTTTTTAATATAAATACTTCAAAAATTAAAATATTTTTTAGAAAATGTTTTTACGACTTTTTTTGGTTTATTCTTTATTAAATTAAATTATTTTAATTATTTTAGCATATTGATTTAAATATTCCAATAGTTTTTGGTATGTCTGGAATTCCAGAAAATGAACTTAGAAGAAAAACTCCATTTAGAACACATGTTTGTAAATTTCAACGTTTTTTAACAACAGTAATGGATTTATTACCTGTAAATATTAAATTAAATTATTTTTTTTTATTTTTTTAGAAACATGGAAGAGAAGAAGAACTTATTCAAATTATTAGGTAGGTATATAATTTTAATTTAAATTAATTTTAAAATTAAAATTTAAATTAAATATTAGAATGGTTGGTAGACAACATTGTCAAGTTAAACAACTTTCATTTACAGCTGCTAGATGGTTATCATTTAAAACAGCAATGATAGAAACATTTGCCTTACAAAGAAATGGAAAATTAAAAACTCAATGGTCATTATTAATTTCATTTTTAATTTATGAAATTAAAGATGCTTATTTAGCACATGTAAATATATTTATTTAATTTAAAATTAAAAAAAAAAAAAGATTCGAACACTTCGATCAAGTTCTCTTCCACAAATTGTTGAAACATATAAATTAGAATTTAGAAGAAAAAAAAGTCAAACAAAACAACAACAACAAACACCTCAAACAAAATAAAATAATTAAATAAATTGCCTTTTATATTTAAATATAATTTATTTATTATTTTTTTAAACAAAAATTAAATTTTTTCTTTTATTAAAATTTTATTTTCATTTCATCATCGACCACTTTAAAAATAAAAAAATAATTATTAATTATTTAAAAAAATAAACAAACAATGATTGTAAAAGACCATTTAATTGATTTTGATCAAAACGTAATCCTCCTCCTTCTTTATTATTTTCTCTATTATTATTTCTTTCTCTAACTTCTCTAATTGTGTTAGTTATTAAACGAATAAATTGACCTTAATAATAAATATTATATTTAAATAAATATATTTTATTTTTTTAAATTTACCAGCCTGTCCAAAAGGTGTTTCTCCACCACCATTATTTCCTCCTCTATTTTGTATTAAAGGTGATGGTGGTGGTGGTGATGGTTGTTGTTCAATAAAGGAATTACCAAAATTTGAATTAATTTTTTCTTCATTTTTAATTAATTTTTGTTGTTGATTTATTGATAAATCTTTAAATAAATAAATAATATTATAAATAAATATTATAAATTATTAATTTAAATTATTAACCTTTAATACAATATTGAACAGCTTTTATACATTCTTCAAAAGTATCAAATAAATTATCAGAATTAATATTATTTCCTTCTTTTCTACAACCAGGAAACCAAAACTTTAAAAAGAAAATAAATATTTATTTATTTATTAAATTAATTTACTTGATCACAAGTTTTTGTTTCTTTATTAAAAGCAAATTTTAATCGAAATCCACAAAATCTTCCTTCAGCAGGTAATTGATCACAAATTGTTAAATGATTAGAAATAATTGGTTGTAAAGTAGAAGAAGAAGAAAGAGGAAATTTTTTACCTTTTTTGTATAAATTATTTAATTTAAATTAATATTTTCTTGCCTTCAATTGATGATGATTCAGGTTGAGGAAAAGATTTGTTAGTAATTAAATTATTTATTATTTGTTTATTATTTGTAATTAAAGTAGGTATAATAGTTGTTGTTGTATTATTATTTAATTTTTTAATTTCAATTGGTTTTCCTTCATTTGCAGCAATTAAACAATTTTCTGGTATTTCTTTACAATTATTTTCTGCTTCATTTTGATATTGACTAGATGGACGCATACAAAGTTGATAAGGAAAATTACAATGAAAAGGAGGGCATTCATTTGTTGAAACAGCAAGAAATGAACTATCAGAAATAAATGTTTCACCTTTTGTAATTTATTTTTTAAAAATTATTTTAATTATTCTTACATTCTGGTGTTTCAAATAATTTTTCTAAAAAAGGATCTAAATCATTAGGTAATCCAATTATTAAAATTAAACATTTTGTAAGGAAAATATAAAATATTTTAATGTCCATAAATATCATTATTTATTTGAATAATTATTTATAAAATTTTATAAATTAAATCAAGTTTTTCTTTAAATAGACAAATTTACAAAAAAAAAAAAAAACATTTTTTGTGCCGATATTGATCACAGATCCTTAATAGCCAGCGGCCACCCTTCTCTTATAATGAAGATGCGCAAATTGCTATAAAATCAATAGACCTCCGTTATTTGTTTTATATGTAGTACTTATATATTTTTTAATTTATTTAATTTCAATTTAAATAAATATTTATTTATACATTTGTAATATTTAGTATGGGAATTATAAACTACTGTATTAATTTTTTAAATTTTCGCTTTCGTTTCAAAAGATTGCAGTTTTAAAAAAAATAATTATTAGAGAAAATTCTTTCATTTTCTCCTTTTATTTAATACTTTTTTAATCTTTTGATTTTCATCTTTTTTAGATTTAGTTTTATTTAATTCTAAAATGGAGCATGTTCAAGCTGTGATTGACCCTGGAAAAAAATTTGCAAAAGATTCTATCCGGCTAGTCAAAAAATGTACAAAGCCTGACCGTAAAGGTTTTTTTTACATATATTCTTTAAATTTCTTCTAAATTAATACTTTAAGAATATCAAAAGATTGCATTTGCTACAGCAATTGGTTTTGCTATTATGGGATTTATTGGTTTCTTTGTAAAACTTATACACATTCCTATCAATAATATTATCGTTGGAGGTGGCTAATTTTTGACAGAAATGCAAAAAGGATTTACAAATGAATATTTTACTTTTTCTTTTTATTCTAAATTGTCGAGACATTTTACTCTTTTCTTTAATTTAATTGTCTAAACTTTTAGTTGTTTTTTTAATCAAAAAGTAAATTTGTAAAATTTCTAAAAATTATTTTAAATAAATCAACACTTTTATATTTAAAATATAGGGTTATGTGTTTAACAGATTCTCAATTAGATGGGGCTTTTATTTTTTTATGTATTTCTGGTAAAAGAAAATCAGGAAAAGGTAAAATTTGGTTTAATTTTATAATTTTTATCTTTTTGTTTTTGATTTTATAACTCATCGTTTGGTTAATTTAATCAATAAATATTTTCCTACATTGACTATTTCAATTTGTACTTTAAGTGAACCTTTAAAAAAAGAATTTGCTGATGTTAATGGATTAAATTTTTTTGATTTAATTGGAGATGGAAAAGCAAAAGAATTAGTTCGGAAAGAAATGATAGAATTTGGTGAAAAATTGCGTAGAAGTGATTATGGAATTTTTTGCAGGTTTTTTTTCTTTAAATTGAAGTAAAAATTATGTTTAAATCCAAGGTATCTCGCTTTACTTTTCTATCAAAAATGAAAAAAATATACTTTTCTATAATTAACGATTAATTTTACAAAATTAAAAATTTTAATTCAATAATAGGGGAATAAATTAAATTTTATCTATTTTTTTAAAAAAATATTTAACATTTAATTTGATTTTATTTAAGGAAAGCATTTAAAGAAAGAAAATTTCAACAACAACTTAATTCAATAATTACTAATAATTCAACAAAATTTAAAGAAATAATTTTAGTAAGTGACTGCCGTCGACCAACAGATATTCAATTCTTTATTAATAATTTTAAAAATTCTAAAATAATTTGTATTCGAATTAATTGTTTATTAGAAATTAGACAAAAGAGGGGATTTGTATTTATTGAAGGTATTGATAATGAAGAATCTGAATGTTCTTTAGATAATTTTGAAAAATTTGATTTTTATTTAAATAATAATAATAATGAAAATGAACAAGAAAATATTGAATTAAAAAATATTATTAATTATTTAAAATTAATTATTT
Organism: Meloidogyne graminicola; assembly: GCA_036172905.1. Classification (NCBI taxonomy): domain Eukaryota; kingdom Metazoa; phylum Nematoda; class Chromadorea; order Rhabditida; family Meloidogynidae; genus Meloidogyne; species Meloidogyne graminicola. The sequence goes on from JARPZY010000007.1 coordinate 1,316,398, forward strand.
AATTTTTTTTTTAAATTTAATTTAATTTTATACAAATGAAAATATTTAATTAAAATTTTTATTTTCTTGTAAAACTTTTCAATAATTTAAATTCATCAAAAACTCCATAAATTAAAGGATTAACAATTGGATTAACAACAATTAAACCATTCAAAAAAGGTAAAGTAATTGTTGATATATGCCTTATTGTTCCATCTTTTTGTGCCCAAGCATTACAAATTGCTAATAAATTATATGGAGACCAAAAAGTTAAATAAGCTGCTAAAATTAATGCAGCTTGACGTTTTGCATTCTAAAAATTATTAAATAAATTATTTGTTTATTTACTTGTCTAGCTTTTGCAATAGTTAATGGTGCAATTAAACCAATTTTAGTATTATTATTTCCTCCTTCATTTAAATTAATACTTTTATTACTTGTTTTACTTTCTTTTCTTAAATTATTAATTAAAATTAATTTATTTTCTTCTTTTTTATTTAATAATAAATTATTTTTTTCTTCTTCTTCTTTTAATAAATAATTATTTAAATTATTATTTTCATTTAATATTGTCTCTTGTTGTAATGAATATTTTTGTTGTTTTTTGTTAAATATATTATTTGTTGTACCTAAATTTAAATAAATTTTTATTATTTATTTAGAGAAATAAAACACAAAAAAAAAATATAATGTGTTAAGGTAATAAAAAATGTGTTTTAATTTATTATTATTTTTTATGCATATTAAATAAACACAAATTAATTTTATTAATTTATGTAATAAAAAAAATTTTTAATAAAATAAATGTATATATATATTTAATTTATTTAAGGAATATTTTTACGTAAAATATATAAAAATATTTATAATTAATTAATTAAAATTAATTTAATGGGGTCAACCCAATTCATCGAATCCATTTGATCGTTAACGTCGATAAATAGGAGTGAAACAATTTAAATAATTTATTTTAAAATTTTTATTTTACTATTTTTTTCTGGAACAACAGAAAGTGAATTTAAAGTAATTAATATTGCTGTATATGAAGCTGCAATTAATAAAGAAGGAATCCAGAAAAGAAAAAGTAAATGTGCCATATTATAAAAACGTTCCCAAGCAACAACTTTTAATTAAAAATTTAAATTTAAATTAAAAAAACCTTTATTAAATTGTTGAAATATTCTCAATTTTCCTTCAATATCTGATTCATTTAATGTTCCCATTTTTAAATCTAATTCATAACCAATTATTGTCCAAATTGGTGTACATTGTCTTTAATTTTATTTTTAAAATAAAATTTATTTATTTAAAAAAATTAATTAATTATTTAATTTTAATTAAATTAATTAATTAATTTTAATTAAATTAAAATAAACTTACTTAAAATTTTTTAATTCTAAAGGTTCAAAAACTCTAAAAATAAAGAATTGTGGAATACTAAGTAAAGTAGCCCATGTCCAAGCAAAAATTAACATTTTTTTCATTCTTTTTTGAGCAATATTGAAAGAGATTGGATTACTTTAAATTTAAAATTAATTTAAAATTAAAATTTACTTTAAATTTCTTGTTCCTAAAAATCGATCAATGGCAAAACAAGCAACAATAAAAGAATTTAAATAAAAAGAAAAAGTATGAAAAAATTTAATAATTCTACAAAGAAAATCTCCAAAATGCCATTGATATGTAATCATCCAAATAATTTGTGAAAGTGTATAAACAAACCTTTAAATTAAAATTATATTAAATTTGAATTAAAAAAAATAAATAAAATAAACATTGTAATTAAATCAGCAATATTTAAATGTAATTTTAATAAATTTAATTGAGCACCAAATTGTTGTTGTTGACGAAAAATAGGACGACGAATTTGTGAAATAAGACGATAAAAAGAAAATAAATTTAAAGGGCCACCAATACAAAGGCAAAGTGAATACATTAATATTTCAACCATTTCAGCAATTGAACGTTGAATAATATGTGGAGGAATATCTAAATTATTATTATTAATAGAAGAAGTAGAAGAAATAGTAGAAGTAGTTGAAGTAATAATAGAAGGTAATAATGTTGTTGTTGGCAAGAATATTGAAGAAGAAGAAGAAGAAGAAATAAATGTTAAATTATTATTATTATTATTTGTATTATTTATTTGTATTAAATTATTCATTTCTTTTTTTTTTTTTTAATTAATTAATTTAAAAATAAATAAAAGAATATTTTTAAAAAATAATTATTTATTTTAATTTAAAGATTTAATTAAATTATTTGTAAAAAAAAAAAAAGAATAACGTGGAAAAGCTTTTAATTACAAAAAAATATATTTAATTTTTTATATAAAAAATGAATATCAAAAGAAAAAAAGGGATAAAAGAAGGCGTGAGAGAAAAAAAAAAGAATAAAACCATTAAAAAAAAAAGAGGAATAAAATTTAAAATATAAATATGTACATATAATGTTGATAATGATGAATAAATGAAGTCAATTAATATTAATATTTATTTAAATTTATTGATTTAATTATTAAAAATGTATTTATTTTAAAAATAAATAATTTTAAATTAATTAATTAAATTTTTGCAAAAATAAAAAATTATTTTCCTTTTTTTTTAAATAAATTAATTAAAGCAACAAATTCTTCAAATTTCTTTTTTTTTCTATTTTTTAAAATAAATATATTAATAAAACAAAAAAAACTTTCTTTAACCTTTACTTTTTAAAAAAAAAAAATTCTTTTTTTTTCTTATTTAAAAAATATATTTTAAATCAAAAGTAACAAATGATGTACTAAAAAGAATTTTTATTTTTTAATAAATAAAAGAAAAAATAAAAGAATATTTAAATAATAAGTTAAAAAAAAATGAAATTTAAAACTTTAAAAAATAATTAAATAATGCCCTTTTTTAAAAAAAAATTAATTAATTAATATTTATTTTAATAAATAATTTTTAAAAAAATTAAAAAGAAGAATAAATTTTGTTAATTTTAAATTTTATTAAATTCCAAGAAAATTAAAAAGAAAGCTAAACATTTTTTTATATTTAAAGAATATATGTATATTGATTAATGAAGTTGGACTAAAAAAAATATTTTTAGAAAATTCTATGAAAATAATTTAAAAAATAAAAAATAATTAAATTTAATTAATTAATTAAATAAATCTTTTATATTAAATCATTTTTTTTTTTTTAAAAATATCATTTTTCCTTTAAATATTAAAAAAAAAAAAAAAAGAATAAGAATATTCTCTACATATTATGTCTGCTATCCATTTCCGGTTAAAATTAAATAAATAAAAGAATTGGTTGAGAATAGAATATATAATATTAATATAAATAAAATGAACAAAAGGACCTTTTATTTTATTTAAAAAAAAAAATACTTTGAGAACTTTTCCTTCAAATTTATTTAAAAAAGCAGCTGAATAAAATAATAATAATTATTATAATTATTTTAATAATAATTTTTTTTTATTAAAAATATATTTTGAGAAATATTAAAAAATAATAATAAAGAGAAGAAAGTTTATAAATTATTTATTAAAAAAAAACATCTCTTGGGTATAAATTAATGAATTTATTTTATTTTTTTAAATAAATAATTAATAATATTAAATAAATAAATAAATTTATTTAATTTTATTTAAAAATTTATTTTGATATAAATAGTTTTGATGACCAATTAAAAATAAAAAAAGATTAAAATAATTAATTAATTAATTAATAGAAAAGGGAGGAATTAAAAGAAAAATGGTCTCTTAAGTAAATATAATTAATTTCCTATTTAAGCATTAATTGTTTCTTTTATAAATAAATTAAATTAAAAGGAGAAGAAGAAATAAAAAAAAAACCTGAAAACCTCAGAATTAGTTTGAAAAAAAAAAATAATTTTTTTTATTAAAATATTTATAAGAGAATGTACAGATTAAGTTTAAACTTAAAATGTGTCAAATAAATATAAAAAAATAAAAAATATGTCAACTGACGAATGCAGAAAAAAAAATTATAATATACGAAATGGAAGTCAAAATAAAAAGCTTAACGAAGCCATTTAAAAATTTTAATATTTAGTGATGTTCATATTAGAAGATTTGCGCAGATTTTCTTTTAATTAAACTTTTCAAAAAACTTTTAATTTAAATGACATATTAAAAAATTAAATAAAATATTTTTTTTTTAAATATATTAATTAAATTGTAAAAATATATTTTATAATCTTTTTTTACATTTTGTTATATTTTTTAATAATTAAAATATTCGTCAAATATAAAATTAGAAATTATTTAATAAATAAATTGTAAATATTTGTTATTTGCTTAAAAGTTTCGTTTAAAAAAAAAAAAGTAAAGAATAAAGGTGTGCCCTCAAATATCCTTCATAAAAAAAAATTATAAATAATTTAACTTTGTTTAATTAAAAAAAAAAAGAAGAAGAAATATTTATTTAAATAATATGTATGTATATATTTAAATTATATATAAAATTTACGTTCAATTCAAACCGAAAAGAAAAAGTCAAATAATTTGAAAAAAAAAAAAAACATAAATAAAATAAAATTATATCATCTATAGACAGTTTCAGGGAAATTAGAGAGAAATTTTGTTAAAGACTCTTTGTTTTTTTAAATAAATTTGCTTTTAATGAGGAAAACCCCAAATAGATGTCTTTATATTTTGTTTACAAGTTTTGGTTGAGTGCCTCTGGCATGGCTGTCTTCTCTTCTTTTAGTTGACTCGTTTCCTCAATTTTCTCATCATTTTTCGATGACGATGGTTTATTGCAATGACCAGCATCATTAGGAACTGAGATATTTTCTCCATTCAATGGAGTCTCAGTCGTTTGATTTAGATTAACTCCAGATGAAGAGATTGATGCCAAATATTGCTGAAATTGTAGCATTGCCGCATCCAGAAGACTTTGAATATTCCTCAAAGTTTTTATCCGAGCTTCAACTGCCCTTCTCTCAATGCCTTCCATCGCAGCAAGTTCAGCATCATTCAATCCAGAAAACTGAATAAAAAATAATAATTAAAATAATAAATAATTTCATTTACCATTGGGGGTGCTGGGAAAGGTTGCAAAGGTGGAAAAAAAGGAAAAGGAGGGATCTAAAATGTAATATTAGTATATATAATTTAATTAAATATAAACCATAAATGGGTTAAAGAAAGGAGGTGATTGAGATTGTTGAATACTACCAGATGATTGAGGCAATTGCGATTGATTTTGGTTTGAATTATCCTGCACTCCTTGTGAGTTAGTTTGTTGTGGAACAGAAGTAGATGATGAGGATTGTCCGTTTGAAGAAATTCCTGGAGTTCCCCCAACATTTCCATTTGTTTGTGTTCCAGGTTGTTGTTGAGGCTGCAAAAATTAAAATTATATTTAATATAAATATTACATAATTTTGTTGCATAGGTGGAAAGAATTGGGGCGGGAACATTGGAAAACCAAAAGGCATAAATTGTGGGAGTTGTTGCTGATGTTGCGCAACAGGTGTGGTGCGCTGTTGTGGTTGTTGTGCAACACCAAACTGAAATGGGAAATTGAAGGGTGGTTGAATTCCATTAAAAACTCCAAGTTGTGGTTGTTGACCAGGTAAATGGCCATTCGAACGTTGAGTTGCTGCAATATATATAGGTATATATTTATTTATGATAGAATAACCTCCTAAAACATCTGTTCGACAAGTAGGACAGGTTTGTTGGCGTTGGAACCAAGATCGAAGGCAATTTGGATGGAAGATGTGGTTACATGGCAATTTCTTGACTCCACTCTCGACAGTCATTTCTTCACGGCAAATTATGCAGGTATTGTCACCTGCAAAAAATTAATTTAAGACATTAATTTTCGTTACTTTCAGCAAGATCCTGCTCTGTTGCTAATGGGAAAAGATTATTCATAGCATTAATTGCACGACGTGAAAGAATTACATCATTGATAGCTTTACGGAATGATTTTACCGTTAAATAGAAAGGTCGGATAGCAAACAAAGGAAAAGTGTGAATCTAAATGAATATATTTAAAAGCCTTTCAAAATAAAGTAATACTTTGATCATTACAACAGCAAAAGCCAAATATAGAGCACAACGAAGAAAACCTAGAATATAATTAAAAAGAATAAATATCTACACAAGAATTACAAACTTGTAAATAATTCAACATATAACATATAAACTGCTTTCCTTTCCCAAGGATGTTGCGAGTTTAAGTCATACAAATGAAGGAAATAATTAATAGTTATATGTGCAACCATTGTAAGCAAAACAGCATATTCAAATCCAAAAACTATTTGTGCACTAGCTCCACGCATAAGTGTAGTAAAGAAAGCATGAGAAATAAAATAAGAGTCAACAACACCAAGTAAAAAAATTATGCCAAGAATACGAATATGGAAAAGAAGAGTTCTGATTGGACTCCTTTCCTGAATATTTAATTAAATTAAATGTTCTTAACAAACCATATAATCTACACGATCCTCAGAAAGCCAATGAAATGCTTTAACAAAAAATAACACAACAAACTGGACAACAAATTTGGGCGAGAAGTCATCACGAAAAACAGCTAAATTTTGTTTTGTACAAAAAATAATAAAAGTTTTTAACTAAATGCCAGGCAAGTCTCCATAATTGCATGCCAAACACGTTCTTGAGCACGTTCTACTTCAGCAGGTCGCAACTGCCCAAAGAAAATCCAACGAATAAACGAGAACATTAAATAACTAAAAACGGCAGCTTGAAAATAAAGAACCTAAAAAACTATTTTAAATAAATTAATTTAAAAAAAATTAACCGTCATTGAGGTAGAACTTTTTGTGAGATAAACAACTGATGGATAAAATTGTTTTTTAAGAAAAAAGGCATTCATAACAGCCAGAACAGTTGAAATAAAACTTCCAATAACCACAAAGGAAACAGTAATTCGAACCATTTAAATTAAATAAAAATGTCTTCTTTAGAACTAAAAATAATTATGAAAATTAAAAATAAATTGCCTGTTTAAAAGTTTGTAATTAATTCTTTTGATAACTGTAAAAAATTTAAAAATAAAAATATTATTAAATAAAAGATAATTAAAATGAATTAACATTTAAAAATAAAAAATAATTTTTTTTTAAATAATATTTTATTAGAGTGCCCAAAATATATCACAGGGAAAGTGGAAATGTTTAAGCTTTAAATCATTGTCTTTATAACGTTGAATTCCCATTCCCCATAATAATAGAATAATAAAGATGACGATATATAACCAAAAATAATCAAATTAAAAAATATAATCTAGTTGTCATCTAATTAATGAAATAAATTTTTTTACAAAGAATTTGGTTATGAAGAAATATTAATTAATATAATTTTTGACTCTATGTCCAGACAAGAGAGTAATATTCAAAAAAGTGTAAATAAAAACCACAGCAATATATAACCTCCCTAAATATATTATGTCATAAAAATCACAAAGAAAATAAAAAAAGCCATCAAAACGCCAAAAACTTTAATAATTAGCCAACGATTACGAGAAATGTTGTTAAAATATTTGAGCAATTCATAATGGGCAGCTTCAACATTTAAAGCTGTATCTTCAACGTTTGAGTCAATTCTGAAAAAAAATTTAAATATATTATAAAAAATTACCGAGTAATCATTTCGCCCTGTTCCGAAACGAGAGAGGCTAGTTGTCGAAATATTGTGCCCAACTCAGCAATACTACTTTCGATACCCTCCATGGCGCTATAACGAGCCCTATGATAAGTATCTGTCTCATCGATTAATGCGACCTTTAGTGATAAATTTAAAAAATTATTGTTTAAAAAATAACTTGATCTTGTATCCTGTGTTGTTCAAGTCGATCCATATCTAAGGTAAAGGATGAACTTCCACTTGAAGCTGCCATATCATCATACAGAAGAAGAGAGCCCACTAACGATAAACAAAGAAATTATTCTTTAACATTTCAAATCCTTACTATTTCCATTGCTAGCCGAAGGAGGCAAACTGGAAGGAATTACCGTTGATTGACTAAACTTTTCTCGTCTTGCCCGTTTTAATTTTAAATTCTAAAATTTATTTAAAAAATTATCAATCAATTTAAAACTAACTTCTGTTCTAATTTCCAAAACATTTTTAAAAGTTTTACTAATAGAAGCAAGTTTTGATTGTAGACCAACAACAACAAGTTTTGAGTGATTCTGACCTTGCTGCTCATTTTTTGTTAAATTAGATTTTGGGCCAGAACGTTGAAGTGCAACTTGTTGTAAATTTGCAATTTGTTTATTTAAACCAGTTATGTCCTTTAAATAAGTTAAATTTATAAATAAGTTTCAATAAACCTGTTTAATTGTTTGCGAAAGTTCCTCGATTTCACTTGCCCGATCATCAAAAAGTGATTTATTTTTGGCAAGTTGAGATAGTTTCTCCATTTTAGCACAAGTCATACTTAAATCTCTCCCAATTCTCCTTTATAAATTAAAAAAAAACTTTAATTAAATAAACATAAATTAATACTTAGCCAATTGGTTAAAATGTATAGAAGATTGAAGAATTTTTTCACGTTCGCCTTTAGCTTCTAAAAGATTTCCATTTGGTTGATGTCGAAACTGGAAATAAAGACAATAAAATAAATATTGAAAATTATACTTGACAAGACTTGGCAACAGTTCTGAATTCAGCAGTTCGGTCATGAAATGGCATTTCGATTGGTGCAGTTATAACCTAATATGTAAAATAATATTTAATAAAAATATTTATTTACTTCAAAATCTTTTATTTCAGGAGTATTGTTAAATTGTTGATTTCGCTGCTCTGTTGAAAAATCGGTTATTTGATCAGCAAATAATTGAATTGATGACTAAAATAGTTCCTATATTTAGTAAAAAAATTTTTTTTTAATAAACCTGAGCTGCGTTCCAAAGTTTATTAGAAGCTGGAGCAATTAATGAAGAAAAATTTCCAAATTGTTGTTGAAAATAATAAGAATTAACACTTTCTCCTGCGTTTGAAAAGTCACTTTCAGGATTATTGTTTGTTTTGATTTCGATATTGTGATGCCTTCTTCGAGTCTCTGAAGATGTAATATAAATAGGCAATTCAGACATTCATTCAAACTAAAAAATAGAGGAGAGATTAATTAATTATAAAAAAGATGTAAATATTTTGTAAAGTTAATTAATATACAAAAAATATTAGCCAACAATTTCATACATCAAATTTAAAGGAAAAGAAAGAGTTAATGAGCAATAGAAAATATAAAAAGTTGAACACGTATATTTACATAATGCCAAATTAAAATAAATCAAATTTATTAAAATTAGCTACATAAATACCACAAAAATATTTACGTGAACCAAATAAAATTATTTTTTATAGGTTTATTATACAAACATTAATAAATCAATGTAAAGCATATATGGTATAATATTTAAAAAATTTATAGGACAATATATTTTAATAAATTAATAATATATCCTTTTGTTATTTTTTTCAAATTATGTTAAACGATCTTACAATTTTTCTGAGTTTATTTCAACTTGCTTTTCTAACATCATTAATTGCTCATCAAGTCCCACATCATCAGAATGCTGAACAACAGGCTAAATTTGGTGGGGAGCAAGTCAAAGATGAAGAGTTTGGTGAAAATAAATTTATTTGAAAATTAATTAATTAATTTAGGCACATCAAAGAACATTTGGAAGGAAAAGTTGATCCAACAGCTCATATGACTCCTGAACAATTACAATTTCATTATTTCAATATGCATGATTTAGATAAAAATGGAAAATTAGATGGAATTGAGTTGATAAAGGCAATTACACATTTTCATGAAGGTTTTTTAATGATAAATTATTTTATTTTTTGTTTTAATTTTTAGAAAGTTCAGAAAGGCAAGGTCAACAACAAGATCCTCCGCCTCCAATACCAGATGAAGGTCAACTCGAAAATATGATTGATTCGATTATTCGCGATGATGATTTCAATGGTGATGGTTATATTGATTATGGGGAATTTTTGAAAGCACAAAAAATACGTGAGGAACAAGCGCGAGCAAGTCAACAGCATAAACAACAAGCTCCTCCACAATAATATAATTTTATATTTAAATATCTTTCATCATTTTTTCCATGTGATATTCTACTTACTTTAACTATTATAAGTTTCTACTTTAATTTGTTTTTCTCCTTATATGAAATTTTTTTGTAAAACTAATTTTTGTATAACCAAATTATGGACTTGGAATTACATAATATTTAATGGTTTAATTTTTTTATTGTTTAGAATGGAGCTAATCACTTTTTCAATTATTTTCAAATATTTTAATTTTGATTGTTGGACTATATTTGCATCTTAAGCTTTTTTTTTGGTTATTTGTTATTTTTGTTTGTAATTAAATATTGGTTTTGGTAAAGAATATTTTTTTTAATATTAAATTAATTTAAATTTTTTAAATATTTTCATTGTTTTAATTATACTAAATAATTCTAGAGAAGGGAATGGTAGTCAATCAATATGTCAATTGGCAAATCTTATTGATTTGCAATAATTTTTTTGTCTATCTTTATCCATCATAAGTGAAGTAACTTTGTAAAATATTTGGGATGAATATTTTAATATTTTTAACCTTGTTTTTACTTTGTAAATTTTCTATCGGTATAATTATTTAAAAATGATTTACAGATTTTTATTTTATTTTAGGATCGAATTTCGCCGATAAAGAGGATGTTTACAATGAAGAGTTACTTTTTATTTAAATTATTTTATCAATTTATTATTAAATGATATTTTTAAGGCATTTGAAGAAGCATTTAGAAGATCAAGTGGAAATGGACGAAAAGAAAATGACTCCTGATGAGGAGCGTTATCATTACTTTACTATGGCTGATTCAAATAGAGTTATTTATATTTAATAATATTTTAAATTTATTTATTCAAAGGATGGTGTCATTGATGGAATTGAAGTCCTTAAGGTTTTTAATAAATTTAAAATTGAGAGATAAATTTTAAAGGCTATTCATCATGATCATGAAAAAGGAGAACAAGCAGCATCACTAAGCGATAATGAAATAGAAAAAGAGGTTGAAGATGTTATGAAAGTTTTTGACTTGGATGGTAACGGTGCAATTGATTATTCAGAATATATAAAAGGAATACAAAGAGACGAATAGTTAAAATATTTAGTTTATGTGTTATATTTATGATTCTTCTAAATTATTCCATTCATTCCTTTTTGCTTCTGTTTGAACAGTTGTGCTCTACTCTATTACTTTCTATTATTTATTAATATTTTAGATTTGATTTTTGAATAACATGTTAAATTTCTTTATATTATTAGTTTTCTATTTTTATTCGACTGAAGGTAAAATTTTATTTTTCTTTTCACGGGAACAATTTTTTGGTACTTTCCCTTCATGTGGGCCGCTAGAATTTTTTAGAACTTTTTTTGTACTTATTATTTTGGAGGCATAAAATTAACAATTTTACGATAGTTACGTTCATCTTTACGCATTTTAATACCCAACTTCCTGAAGGAATTTTGCTGCATGTATTTCGTTGGGAATCTCAGAAGTTTTTATTTTGATCTTTTAGATTCTATTGCTTTTTTTACCTTATATATTACCAAAGAATTTTACACAATCCCTTTAATCCATGTAGAAAATATGCTCTTACATATATTATTTGAAAAAATAGTCTCTTTGAAATATTAAGTGCAGTCAAAATTTGCTTATTGGCGGGCCGCATAAAGGGAAAGTACCAATTTTTTAGCCTCAGTAGCTAGATTTGGTGAAAAAACAGATGTTTATGATGAGAGGTATGTATTTTGTTTATTTTAGAGTTTAAATTACTTTAAGTCACTTAAAAATGCATATAGAAGAGATTGATGTGAATAAAAAGATGAGCGAGGCTGATGAACGTTTCCATTATTTTGATATGTACGATCTGAACAAGGTTGATTCCTTAATTATTTATATTTTTTCAACCCTTCTAGGATAGGCACATTGATGGAATTGAACTTTTAAAGGTCATAAGTAACTATAATTGATGTATAAATAACAAAATTTAAGGTCGTTCAGCATGATCACAAAGAAGGTGATACTATGGATGTTGCAATAAATGATGAAGAAATTGAAAAACAGATTGATGACATCCTTAAAGAGGTTGATCTAGATGGGGACGGGATGATCAATTATTCGGAGTATATTAAAAGATTAGGTTAAAAGTATTTCTATTTAATCTATTAATTGGGAGTATAAAATATTCTTTGTCTATGCTTTGAGATATGTACTACAAATTATTTATGGAAAGTGTAAGTGATTTAAATTTTAATTAAAAATTTCTTCGAAAGTAGAAAATGTCGTAAACTCTTTAAGTGCCTTTTCGCTAAGTGGCGCATTCCCCGGTCGTAAAGCCAGACGAGTCTGAAGACCTGCTGATTTTGCCGCATATGCTTCTTAAAAATTAAATAATATTAATATTTAACCTTTGTAATATAAACCTTTCTCAATGTCAGTAAGGAACAGGACATTATTTGGAGCAACACCAAGCTGTTCAACAATGCGTTGATAGCTTTCCTTCTCAAATTTAGGACCAATTGTTGTATCAAAATGTGAAGAAATAAACTAAAAATGGGTAATACTAGGCTTTAAGGTCCCCATTTTTTTATTTTTTCCTTTCAACATATTTTTTCCTTTTATGTTGCTTTAGGCAAGTTAAGTCATCAATAAGAATTAATTTTTATTCATTACGTTCGCAAGGATAAAAAAATATTTGTTTCGTTGTTAAGTGTGTACCAGCAAAAAATGTACCACACAAATACCCTTGCTGTGCTCTACAATCTCTTGTTGTGCATCGCCATGTCCCATATCTTTGACCCTTTTTACCGTTGATAGTTGTTCGACCTCCACATGTATGGCAGGTCCTTTTTCCATGAAGAAGTCCAAGCTCCTCGAGCCATGAATCGAAATCGTTGTCGCTCAAACGTAGTTTAGTATGTAGATCAATAGAATTGAAATTTTTAAGTTGTTCCATATCAATAAATTATTTATAAACGTATATTTGACTTTATGTACATTGATTATACATATTATATATTAAAAATTAATCCTTTTTACTTGCCTAAAGCAACATAAAAGGAAAAAATATGTTGAAAGGAAAAAATAAAAAAATGGGGACCTTAAAGCTTAGTATTACCTAAAAATGTCTTACTAATTTTAATATCCTACAAAACCTTTTCTAAGTCTCCATAATCTGTGTGTGCATAAAGCAGTTTTTGGGCCCAGATTGAACCAGAAGAAAAAATATGAATAGGAATATTAGCTTCTTTCAGTCTGTTAAAAGCTATAGGTACATCAGGATAAACACTAAATGAAAACATAAAATGTATTTAAAAAAAACAAACTGTGCTTTGATTAGACCTTTTTGATAACCATCTTCCCAAATAAGCCCCTGTAAATTTTTTAGTGCAGTGTACTAAAATCATAAAATTACAAAAATAATTTAATTCTAAAATTAACTTTTTTATCTTGTTTTATCCATAATAAAACATTAGAAGTCAATTTAGAAATTCTTGTTTCACATTCATCATTTAATTCTATTGCTAAAACTTCATTATCTCCCTTTGCATATTCATTTGAAGTATTTATTAAATCTTCAAGTATTTTGGGTTGCTTTTGTTCTTCATTAATTGTAAGTTTTCTAAGAAAATTACCAGCATGTTGAAAAGAAAATGGAAAAAGAATATTCTTAAATATTAATTTAAAAATATTAAATAATTCTTTTTATATTAATTAAAATTACCTTCACAAAATCAATTGAAGTTGTTGTTCCCTCAACATCTGTCAATATTGCTTCGAATTTTTCCATACGAGTTTGTTTTAGAAAATTGACAGATTGAAAAATTTATGGAGAAAATAAATAACAAAAATTCGTTAGATTGCATGAAAAAACTAGAGAAAATAAATATCACGGCTGATTTGATTAAAACTGATTCACATGGTTAACTAATGTAAAACAGTCTTTTGAAATCGGCGAAGTGGGGGCGACTAAGTGGGAAAAATTTTTCCACTCATTTTTTTTTTATTTGTACTTACACTTAAACGAAAAAAATTGTTAATTTTCAGATTATAATCCAACAATGATATGTGGAAAAATTTTTCAAAGTGCAACCAATGCACTTCCTCAGCGTTTGGTCAAAATTGTATCAGTTCGTTCTATGAATCTTCTGCCAAACAAATCATTTGTTTCCCACTTAAACACTCATGCTGCAATGGGGCCTCATGCACTACTCTTCAAAATTGAACGTTATCTTGCTGCAGGAATGGTTCCATTACTTCCTGCCGCTTATTTTATTCATGGAACTACAATGGATTTGTTACTTTCTGCTGCTATAGTTATGCATTCACATTGGTAGAAAAAGCTTTAACAAATTTTAATTTATTTTTTCATTATTTAGGGGAATGATGGCAGTTGTTCAGGTTTTTTCAAAGGAAGGATAATTTTACTAAATTACTTTAGGATTACGCTCGGCCAATAGTAGTTGGTGAACGCTTGGCAAGAATTTCACCGGCACTTGTTTATGTAGTTTCGACGATTTTGCTTGTTGGATTGTTTCATTACAATCTGTTTGACATTGGCTTAACTAAGTCGTTCGAGAAAGTGTTTAGCTTATAAATAAATAAAATGACACGACAACAATTTATTTAAAATATTAGATTTTTTAAATAAAAGGTTATAAAAATTATGGATATTGGGCTTTTTCTAAATTTAGGTATATAATACACGAGCTCTTTCGAAGAATAAGGGAGCCTAAAACTGACAAAATTTTTAAAAGATGAAGTTGACGGTTACATGCTCGCGATTAGAGAAAATTTTTTTTAAAAATAAGGCCGAATTATTTATATTTATTTAAAAGTCTAAAGATTCGCTACTTCTTATCCTTTGCAGTCTATTGTTCAAATTATTTTTCAGTCTTATAAGCTCGTTAAAGTGGGCCACATCAAAACTAAAAATAAGAATCTAAAAAATTCAAGAGCTTAACCTGTATTTTCGAGCCCGTCTATAAAAATCTTTATTGAAAATCCGAAAATTTGCTGATGAATACTCGAAATTCTGAAAAATTAACAAATTACTTTAATTTTTAATATCATAACCTGTTTTGTAACCAAATAATAAGCAAGAGCAATTACTACGCTCGAAAATGTTGAAAAGTAAGTTATAGGCTCCATTATATCCCAGCTATATTCCCACCAAGTAAGTCTTGAAAAAACGCCAACTTGAAAGCAAATAACGGAGAAACCTGCCCAAAAAATTCGTCTAGCAAATTTTTCACATTCTGCTTCAATGTTCTTTCTAATCTAAAATATCTATTAAAATTATTAGTAAAATATATCTCTACAATTAATAATGGCCTCAACTTTCGCTCAATATTTTCTAGATTAACTTGAAGAGTATTCTCTCTTTTTATTTTATATTCTTCCACATCAAATAATGTATAAAGAGTAGAAATCTAAACAAATTGCAATCTTATAATTTATTTTTCTTTCAAAACCTTTGATCTTATATCATTGAATGATTCTGCTTTATCTAAACTAGAAATATAAAATGAAGTATCGACGTCAAATTTATAAAAGGAGTCGTTAATTCGAAGATAAAATGTTGGAAAAATGAGTAAATGCTGAACGCGTGTACATTTCGATATTCGAAGACCTTCTAAACATTTATATATTTAATTTAATACAAAAAATAAATAACCAGAAGTGTAAAAAGCGACAACCTCAATTCCACTATCTTCATTAGATAATGCCTCAGACAATGATCCAACTGTGTCCCCAAAAGGTCTTAAGATAAAATGACCTTAAAAATATTTTTTAATTAATTTATTTAATAAATTTAAAAATTACAATTTTCTTTACGTGACGGCAAAGGAATATCAATAAAAGGCAGTCCATGATTTATATAAATTTGTCCTCCATAAGAAGCTTTTTGTATCTTATCAATTAATCCATTTGTTGAAAATGCAGCGAGAGAAAACATATTGAGATTCTAATTAATTTAAATTTAAAATGAATTTGAGCTTACCCTTCTACGACTTAGAGAATTAATTACTAATTTAAAAACCGTAACCGACATCAACAGATAGAATTTCTATAAGCATATATTAAGGAACAAAAAATCTTGAAATACTTAAATAAAAGTAAATAGAATTATGTACAAATTTACATAGTATCAACAAACAAAAAATTAATTTTTATACGGGAGAAGGAAGCAATCCTTATGATCAACTCCATTTTGATCAACATAATTTTTAACGGTTCATTGCTGTTAGTTGATCTATAGGGAGCAGTCACTTTTGGGTCTTGAATTAAAATTTTATAATATTTATTTAGATAGTAAAATCCATTTTTGATTATTTAATTATAATACACATAATTTTAAATATTTTCAGAAGGCATAGAACGTTTAACGAAACAGTATAAAGAATTGAAAAATGAGTAAAATTAAACATAGTAAGGATTCATATTCTTCAAGTGATGATACTGAATTTCAAAGTCTGCTTGACAAGAAACGACATGAAAAGATGAAAAAAGAAAAGGAGGAAAAACTGCGAATGAAAGAACTTGAAACACCTGATGAGAAACGGGCAAGGCGAATTGCTAAAAAATTACAAAAAGTTTTTTTATATTTTAATTATTTTATAAATTTTTAAAATTTTTAGGAAGAACGAAGGAGGGCTGAAGCATTGAAAGCATTTCCTGAAGGTATTCCTTATACTGATTTGAACAATCCATTCAATGATACTAGCCTTTCTGAGACTTTTATTTGGAAGAAAAAATGGGAAACAGAAGGAAAGAGTTCTGTGTCAAAGAAAAAAGTTGAAAAAATGTAAATTAAATAAGTTTTACTCTTTTAATATTTTAACAAAATTTTAGAAATCGTGAAACAATTGCCAAGAATTTTGCTGAAATGGAACAATTAAAAAAGAATCGTGAGGCTCGTGATGCTGCCAAAGAAGATGTTGAAATGATTAATCGTGACCAGGAACGGCGTCTCTGTGATTGGAATCGAACAGAGGATGCCTTTCATATGAATCAGGCTAGACTTCGTTCATCTATTCGAATTAAAGAAGGAAGAGCTAAACCAATAGATTTATTAGCTCGATATATTTCTTATTTTGACGAATCAACAGAAGAGGACTATCATTTGGATAATCCTTTGAGTTATATACCCAAAAATTCCATTGATGATTTGGAAGACTTAATTGCTGATATTGGGGTAAAACTTTTTTTTTCTTAATGTTTATTTATTTTAGGTATACCGTTTAATTGATGGACGAAAGAATGCTGATTTTTGGGATGATATTGAATCAATTACTAAGAGTATGTTAAAGAAATTAGTTGAAAATAAACGCCGTTCTTCGGATAGTGGAACAGTTCATTCTTCTGTTCAGGAAGAAATTTTTAAAATTTTTAAGGTTTAATATTCATTTAATTAAATATTTAAATAATATTCTCTTAAAGGGAAAATCTTACACTGATTTGCAGCATTTAGAAAATCAAATTGTTGCCAAAATAAAAAATGCAAGTAAAGGAACAGATGTTAGTTATTGGGAAGCATTATTAAACCAACTTGGTCCGTATATGGCAAAACAACGTTTAGGAGAGAATTATGCTCATATTCAAAAAGTATGGCTTAAGAAAATTCGAAACGAGCAAATGAATGAATTAAAAGAAGAAACTTCTGAAGGTCTTTCAACTCTTGTTGATCAAAAATCAAAAGAATTATTATGTTCTTCGAAGGACTCTGAAGCTGTTTGGAAATCTGCGAATTCAATTGAAGAACTTAGGAAGGAAGTTGAGGAAACTAGATTTGTTATGCCATTTTCTTTTGATGATTTTCAAAAGTTTGAAGATGAAGTTAAAGAACAACATTTTCAGTTATTTTTTTTTTTAAATTAGATATTATTTTATTAATTAATTTTAATTGTTTAGACAACTTGATACAAAAGGTCATATGCGACAATTTGTTCTTAAATGTTATGAATATGGTCGATATAGCCCAACATATGGAAGTGAAACCCATATAATGCCTGGAATTGAAATTTTGGATGAAAGTAATGATGCAAAAAAATTACAAGAAGTTAGGAAAAATAAACGGAATGAAAGGAAGGATGCAGATTTATCTGTATATTCATTTATTTTTAATTTTTTATATTTTTAATTTTAGGCAAGTGATAAACGAATGATGGATATTGCAAAAATGGGAATGACTGAAGATGAAGCAGTTTTTGCTGTCGAAGAAGCACTTGAACAACAACACTTTTTATGGTCTGATAAATATAGACCTAGAAAACCTCGTTATTTCAACCGAGTAAATTTATTTATTTTTTATTATTTAATAATTTTTAACATTAATTTATATTTAGGTTCACACCGGTTTTGATTGGAATAAATACAATCAGACACACTATGACATTGATAATCCACCTCCAAAAATTGTTCAGGGATATAGATTTAATGTAAAATAAATAAAACAAAACAATAATTTTAATTATTATTTTTTATTCAGATTTTTTACCCTGATTTACTCGATGAAACACAAACTCCCAGTTTTGCATTAATTAAATGTGATGACCCAGATTTTGCCATTCTTCGTTTCAAAGCTGGTCCTCCATACGAAGATATTGGCTTTAAAATAGTTAATAGAGAATGGGAAATTAATTATAAACATGGATATAAATGCCAATTTCAAAATGGGATTTTTCAACTTTGGTTTTTCTTTAAACGATATAGATA
The DNA here is from genome assembly GCA_036172905.1 of Meloidogyne graminicola. Classification (NCBI taxonomy): domain Eukaryota; kingdom Metazoa; phylum Nematoda; class Chromadorea; order Rhabditida; family Meloidogynidae; genus Meloidogyne; species Meloidogyne graminicola. The sequence continues at coordinate 1,335,148 of JARPZY010000007.1, forward strand.
TAGAAGATAATTAAAATAATTGATTTAATTTGTAAAATAATTTTATTTGAAATAAAAAATATTAAAAAAAATTATCTTTGTTTATTTTTAATTAATTTATTATTTAATTAATTATTTATTTAAATTTATTGTTTTAATTAATTAATTTGTTGTATTTATTTAAATTTATTTAGTTAATCGTCACTATGCCTTCACAAATAAATTCTTTTCGACAAATTAAACATTCTACTAAATATTCTTTATACCAATTATATCGTTTACTATTAACCGTTAATGATATTGGATTTTTTCTTGTTGGAATTGTTATGTTTTTTGTTGAATTATTAATGCTTTATCAAATTATCCAGAGAATTCCTTGTTTTTTTTTTGTTTTAAATTAATTAATTTAATTTTTAAATAGATACAGAAATTGATTGGAAAACTTATATGCAACAAGTTGAAGTATATTTAAAGGGAGAACGTAATTATTCAAGAATAATTGGTGATACAGGCCCTATTGTGTATGTTTTTTAAATAAATTTATTTTAATTTAAATATTTTTAGTTATCCAGCAGCACATCTTTATATTTATAGATTTTTTTATTCATTAACAGATGAAGGAAAAAATATTAAAAGAGCTCAATATATTTTTGCTTCTTTATATTTATTTAATCTTTTACTTGTATTTCGATTGTATTTTAAAAGTAAAAGAGTAAGTAATTTTAATTTAATTTAAAATAATAATAATTATTTAAAAAAGATTCCTCCTTTTGTTCTTTGCTTAATTTGCCTTAGTTCATATAGAATTCATTCAATTTATGTTCTTCGACTTTTTAATGATCCTATAGCAATATTTTTATTTTATTTATCAATTAATTTATTTATTTCAAGGCAATGGTTATTTGGATGTATTATTTATAGGTTATTTTAATAAATAATTTAAATTATTTTATTTAATATATTTATTTTTTTTAAAGTTTTGCAGTTGGTGTTAAAATGAATATTCTTTTATTTGCCCCAGCTCTTTTCTTTGTTTTACTTCTCAGTAATGGTTTTTTTGATACTTATTGCCTTCTTTTTTTTTGTGGATTTATTCAAGTTTTTTTTTGTAAAAATAATAATAAAATAAATTTTTTTTTTAAAGTTTATTATTGCTTTAGAATTCTTTTTTAATGATCCTTTATCTTATTTGAGTCGTTCATTTGAATTAAATCGAGTTTTTCTTTATAAATGGTCAGTAAATTGGAAAATGTTACCAGAGGAAGTATTTCTTGATAAACGTTTTCATCTTTTTCTTTTATTTCTTCACTTAATATTTTTGGCTATTTTTGCTTTTAAAGTTTGGTTTAGGTATAATTTTTTAATTAATTAATTTAATTTAATTTTAGTGAACAAGGTGGTTTAATAAATCTTTTAAAAAGACTTTGGTTTGGAATTCGAACAAGGCTTGATACACATGGTTTATATTATATTTTATTTAAAATTAATTTTATAGATATATTATTTGTTTTATTTTCATCTAATTTAATTGGAATTATTTTTGCTCGTTCATTACATTATCAATTTTATTGTTGGTATTACCATTCAATTCCATATTTATTATTTTCACCAATATACCGATTAGATTATATTTTATATAAGGGTGACAATAATTATTACAATAATAATATTAATATTATTCCATTTAAATCTGTTCTGTTTAGGTATTTAAAAACAAATATTTTTTTTTTTAAATTATTTAATTTAGATTAACAATTTTATTTTTAATTGAAATTTGTTGGAATATTTATCCTTCAACATTTAAAAGTTCTTTGGTTTTATTTTTCCTTAATTCAATTATTTTATTTTTGGCATTAAGAAGTCAAGTTAAACGAATAAAAAATATTTAAAAATTAAATGATTGAAATAAATTAATTATTAATTATTTTTTTTTGTTAAAAATTAATGTACTATTTAAATTAATTTATAAATTCAATCATGTATATATTTATGAGAATTATTTAATCTTTTTATGTTTTGTATTATAATTAAATTTTTTTTTTTGAATTTTTTTTTTATAAGTAATTTAAATAATTTAATTAAAAATATTTAAATATTATTTAATAATTAATAATTTAATTAATTTAAATATTTTAATGTCATTTTTATTTTCTTCTTCTCGTTTAATTAATTTACGTTATGCTAGTACTATTACTACTTCAACTATTCCTGCTTCAACTAAAGTATTTGATAGAGAAACAAAAAGAAAACAAAGAAATTGGAGTGTTTCACAAAATGAATTTGAATTAACTAAATATTTAAGAGATGAAGTATTTATTAATATTTTTAGAATTAAAATTATTTTAAATTTTAGTTTGGTTATCGTTTGGCAGATAAAGGTTATTTTATTTTAATTAAATTATATAATAAACTTTAAAGTATTTGATTTATTAAAATCAAATACTGTTTGTATAGATGTTGGTTGTGGAACAGGGCATATTGGAATGCATTTAATTAGTGAAAATGTTGGATGTTTAATACAATTTGATATGAGTGACAAAATGGTTAAAATAAGTAAATCAGCAGAAGAAAAAGAGGTTTTTTTTATTTAATTTAATTTTATAATAATTAATTTTAAAATAATTTTTAGTTTCCAACTCTTCGTTTTATTGCTGATGAAGAATTAATTCCTTTACGTCCAGAATGTGCTGATTTAATTTTAAGTGGACTTTCTGTTCATTGGATTAATGATTTACCTAAATGGTTCCTTCGTTGTTTTAAAACACTTAAAGAAGATGGTGTAATTATTGGGGGATTATTGGCAGGGGAAACACTTCACGAATTAAGAGTTTCACTTCAATTGGCTGAAATGGAAAGATTAGGAGGAATTGGAGCACATATTTCCCCTTTTGTTGAGGCACAGGATATTGCAGCTTTAATGAATAAATGTGGATTTACTTTAGTTACTATTGATGTAGATGAAATTGTGGTTTGTTTAATTAAATTATTTAACTAAATAAATAATTATTTTTATTTATTTAATTAATTAAATTTAATTTTTTTAAGATAAATTATCCAAATATGTTTGCTTTAATGTATGACCTTCAATTTATGGCAGAATCAAATTCAACTTTAATTCGATCAGCTAATTTAAGAAAAGATATTCTTATAGCAGCAAATTCAATATATAAACAAATGTTTTGTACAAAAGAAAATAATTATCCAGCAACATTTCAAATGATTAATTTTATTGGTTGGAAACCTGGAAAAAATATGCCTAAAATAGCAAGAAGAGGATCACAAAATATTTCTTTTAAGGATCTCTCAAAATTTATAGAAAATGAAATGACAGAAAAAAAAATTAACAAATAAATAAATAATAAAATAATAAATAAAATTTAAAATATTTTTTATAAAAATATTTTATTTATTTTTATTTATTTTAATTCATTAAATTTTTATCTTTATAAATAAATAATTATTTATTTCATTTTTAAGTACTTTATTTAATTAATAAACAACAAATAAATTAATTTGATTAATTAATTTATATTTTTTATTTCTTTATATTTAAAATGTCTTTCTTAAGAATTTCTTCTTCGTTTATAACAACACGAGTTTTTTCTCTTAACAATTTATTTATTGAATTTTGTACTGATAAAAATTTGCTCACATTCTCAAACCAGGTAATATGTATTTATTTTAAATAAACATTTTCTTTTTTTTTAAAGTTTATTAGAGAAATGTCTACAAATAATTCTGAACTTTCAAATGAATTTAGACCTTCTATTCCTGTTGAACGTGAAGACTATAAAGGGAATTCAATTTTAAATGATAGTGTGGACAAAGTTGATCAAGAAATTTATTCTCTTGTTAAAAAAGAAAAGGAAAGACAAAAACTTGGAATTCATTTAATTGCAAGTGAAAATTTTACAAGTCGTTCAGTTAGTGAGATTGTTGGTTCTTGTTTGACTAATAAATATTCAGAAGGATATCCTGGTGTTAGGTAAAGCGAAAAGAATTATTAATTAATTATTATTTTGTTTATTTTCTTTTTTATAGATATTATGGTGGAAATGAATATATTGATCAAATTGAAATTATTTGTCAGAATAGAGCTTTAAAACTTTTTGGATTAGATCCAGAAAAGTGGGGAGTTAATGTTCAAGTTAGTTAATTAATTTAAATATAATTTTTTTATTTATTTAAGGCACTTTCTGGTTCTCCTGCTAATTTTGCTGTTTATACAGCAATTCTTGAACCTCATGGACGATTAATGGGTTTAGAATTAACAGATGGTGGACATTTAACACATGGGTATTTTAAATAAAATTAATTTTAATTTAATTTTAATCTAAAAAGATTTTTTTCTCCAACAAAAAAAGTTTCAGCAACTTCTCTATTTTTTGAATCAATGCCTTATAAAGTTAATCCAACAACTGGATTAATAGATTATGATTTATTAGAACAAAATTCTCTTTTATTTAGACCTAAATTAATTATTGCTGGTATTTCAAAACAATTCTTTTTTAATTCTTTCCTTTTTTTAAAGGTACAAGTTGTTATGCACAATTATTAGATTATAAACGTTTTCGTTCAATTGCTGATAAATGTGGTTCTTATTTAATGGCTGATATGGCACATATTGCTGGTTTAGTAGCTAGTGGTGTTATTCCTTCACCTTTTGAATATTCTGATATTGTTACTACAACTACACATAAAACGTTAATTTTAATTTAAAAAATAAAATTAATAATATTATTTTAGATTACGAGGACCTCGTGGAGCTCTTATTTTCTTTAGAAAAGGTTTTTTAACTTTAGTTTTAAAAAATTTACATTTTAGGAATTAAATCAATTAATAGCAAAGGAGAAAAGACTTTTTATGATTTTGAATCAAAAATTAATTCTGCTGTCTTTCCAGGACTTCAAGGAGGTCCACACAACCATTCTATTGCTGGTTAATTAAAAAATTATAATTTTTTTTTTAAATAATTAAATTTATAGCAATTGCTGTAGCATTAAAGCAATGTTTAACTAATGAATTTGTAGAATATTCACATCAAATATTAAAAAATTCAAAAGCTTTGGCAAATATACTTAAACAATTAGGATATACTTTAGTTACTGGTTTGAAATTTTAATTAATTAATTAATTTATTTATTTTTAATAATAATAGGAGGAACACAAACTCATTTATGTCTTTTGGATCTTCGTCCTAAAAATTTGGATGCTGCTCGTATTGAACATTTACTTAATTTAGTACATATTGTTACTAATAAAAATACTTGTCCAGGTAATTAATTAATTAATTTTATTTAATTAATTTTAAGGAGATAAAAGTGCTTTAAGACCTGGTGGAGTACGTCTTGGTACTCCAGCAATGACTTCTCGAGGTTTAAAAGAAAATGATTTTGAAAAAATTGCTGAATTTATTGATAAAGGTTATTTTAATTAATTAATTATTTTTTTAATTTAAAATTTATTTAGCGATTAAAATTTATCAAAAAAATGAAGAAATTTTTGTTAAAGTGAAGACTTTAAAGGAATTTAAACAAATTATTGAAAATAATAATGAATTTAAGACTGAATTGGATATTTTGGGAAAAGAAATTATTGAATTTTCTAAAAATTTTATTTTACCTGGTAAAGATGATATTTAATTAATTTAAAATATATAATTTAATTTATTAAAGTAATTTAAATAAAATGTTCTTAATAATTTTATTAAAATGATTTTACATATATTGTTTTTTTTTTATTTAAAAAAGAATTTTCCATTTTTAATTAGAATTTATTTTAGAATGACAATTAAAAATTATTTTATTAGAGCTGCTTCAATTATTCTTTTAAATATAAAATTAAATAAAATTTTAATTTTACAAAGAGGTTCTACTGCTAAATTTATGCCAAATTCTTATGTTTTCCCCGGTGGTATTATTGACCCTACTGACTTTAAATTTCCCATTGAGAAAACAAATTTTGATAAAATTAATCAGAATTTAATAATTAATCTTGGATTAGAAAACGATTTTTCTTTACGTATTTGTGCAGTTAGAGAAATGTTTGAAGAAAGTGGACTTTTATTAATAACTGATAAAGAGGGAAAACAATCAGAATTATTATCTATTGCGGAAAATAAAGATTTATTTGAATGGAGGAAAAAGGTGGGGTTATTAATTTAATAATTTTTCCTATATTTCTAGATAATTATTAATCCAAATTTATTCTCTCAACTATTTTCTATTAATAGAAAAATGGATATTGCTTCATTAATTCCCTGGGCAAATTGGTTAACTCCTTTTGGTGAATTTCATAAAAGGTTATTTATATTTAGTTATTTTAATTATTTTAAATAGATTTAACACAATATTCTTTATATTACCTATATTTAATTGTCCAAAAGTTATTTATTGTATAAATGAAATGATAAATGCTTTATGGGATGAGATAATTCAAATAATTGAAAAAGGAGTTAATGGTAATGTACTAATTAATTATTTTTGTTTAAAATTATTTAAACAATTTTTTAGGTAAAGTTAGTCTTCCTCCACCACAATTTTATGAATTATCAAGACTTCAATTAATTTGCAAAAATATTGAACAAATAAAACATTTAAAAGACTTTACAACTGTAAATCGAATAACACCACATATTTTTAAAATTGAGGGTTATCAAGGAATTCACATAAATATTTTGCCTGGTGATTACCTTTACAATAATTCAATTTGTGATTTTAAGCCAACAACTACTCTTTCAGCAAATGAACTACTTCCTCCATACACCAATAAAAAACAAAAACCAATTCATAGAATTTTAATTAAATCAAATCCCCCAAATTTATTATATCATGGACACAAACTTTTTATTCAAAATATTTCCCATAAACAAAAAATTTAATCATTTGTATTCAAAAAATAAATTAATTTTAAACACCAAATTTATATCATTAATACTTTTTGTCATTTATTGTTTAATTTGAATTTGGAAGTTGACGGAGTATTGAATTGACTTTGAAAAAGACCAAAACCAGGAGTTGCTATAAAAATATAATTAATAAAAATTTCTCAAAAATTTGAATATATTTAAATTAATTCTTCCAAATAATATAACCCATAACTAATATTCTTTAAGTTAAAAAAGGGCAAAGTCCCCAACATATAAAATGGAAATATAAATCTTACGATTAGACATCGGAGAATCCCAACAAGCTGAAGAAGCACGTCTAGGAGGATACTTTTTTTGATTCCCTTTAAAAATATCATAAACATTAGGTTGTTTGATATTTCCAAAATGACGCTCAATTTGATCCTTGGTTAACAAATGATGAATTTTATGTGTACTTGCCAAAATATTTTCCTCTAAAAATTTTACATTTTATTATAAAATTAAATTCAAAAATATACTTATTGCCCATTTTGGAATAGTTTTTCTAGGTTGTTCATCATTATCAGTCTCATCACCAGATGATAAATCGTCTACGTTGTAGTTGTTTTCAGTACTCGGCAAAAACACCTTCTCTCTTGTCATATCATACATACTGAATAATAAAAAATATTTCAATATTCGTTTTCTTCAGAAAACCTTATTTCCTCCACGCCAGTTCCATCAACATTTTTTTCTTCCAAAACCATGTCTGAAAGCTTATCTTCTTCTCTAACATTTTCTTTATCTTCTAAATAAGTTTCATTGACAACAAGAACACCTGGAGTATTTTCAGTTGTAGACATAATGTTGATATTAGGTGTCTTGTTTACATGGGGTGTTCTTGGTGTAGTTTTCTTGAAAATATGAGGTTGAACAATAGGACTAGCACATTTTTGTTGAAATTCCTTAACAGCTTCCAAATGCTTACGGCAATTGTTTTCACGTTCAATTCTAGCTTCCCCCTTCTTCTTATTGTTCTGCTCAACACGTTTGGCACGTTCCTCTCGTTCCCTAAAAGTACCAAAAAATTAAAAATAATTTAATTGCAAAAACCTTTTTGCCCTTTCAGCCTTCTCTCTCAATTGTTCATCACGTGATCTCATTGCTTGCTCAGCCTTCTCATCAATTTTTTGTAATTTGCGAATTTTCTGTATGGTTGTATCAAGTGTCACTGTACTTTTTACCGGAAGAAGATTAAGTATTGGAGGCATTTGGACAGAAATCGCACGAGGTGTACCAGCCTTGAATTTCTTTTGCTGGAATTCATATAAAAATTTTAAAATAATCGTTTACTTTTGGCGTATATGGAGTCGTCGGCACAGCTGGGGTTGACGGCACAGCTGGGGTTGACGGCACAGCTGGGGTTGATGGCACAGCTGGGGTTGATGGCACAGCTAGAGTTGGTGGCACAGCTTGAGTTGATGGCAAAGCTGGAGTTGATGGCAAAGCTGGAGTTGATGGCAAAGCTGGAGTTGATGGCACAGCTTGAGTTAATGGAATAAAGGGCGGAACCGGAGTATCGATAGGAGAGGGAAACTTTGAAGCAGCCGCATTTAACGTAGATTCCTGCTCACCAACATCATTATCAGAATCGAAATCCAACGCCTTAAATTTGTTGATTTGTTCAAGTATAGCGCTGGCAGGCTTAGCCCTCCTTGGTGTTTGGATTGCCTTGCAAAAATTTAGGTTAAAATTTACAAAAATAAAAAATGTGTATATACTCTATGATTTTGATAATTTTCACGAACGTAGGCCTTCAATTCTGCTTTAGTAGTTTGAAAATCAGAAACTTTATCCTCCAGAACCTTCCCAAACTTTTCATAAAAAATCTTCCCCATCATTTTGTCGTGTGATGACCAATTTACAAGACTCGCAATAAGTTGAAGATTTTCGAAATTTTTCTCATCAATATCTTGGAAGCGGAATTTTTTAGCTTTTATAGCAAACGACATTCTCTAAAAAAAATAATTAAGAAAAATATTAAAAGCCCAAATAAAAAATAAAAAGATGCTCAAAAATAACCAAAATTTCGGAACGAACCATTTTGTATTTCCGTACCGCCACTTCCGTACTGCCATTTCCGTACGAGCCATTTCCGTACCAGGCCATCTCCGTACCGGGCCATTTCCGTACCAAAACAAAAAGTGGTAATTTACGATTTACGTAGCTTGTTTATTTTTTTTTGTAAGCAAAAATGGTGGCGACGAAAAATAAAACATTAAAAAATTTTTTTATCAAGTTTTTATCATGAAAAATATTTAAAAATAAGTAAATTACCACTTTTTGTTTTGGTACGGAAATGGCCTGGTCGGAATGGCTCGTACGGAAATGGGCGGTATGGAAATGGCGGTACGGAAATGACCCCCACCGATATCTAGAATCTTACTTATCTGTAATACTTATCTCAAGAGTTTGTTTTTAAATTTTTTTATATTGTGATTATTTATTTAGGTGTAGGAAGTGAAGGAGAGAATTTAAACGAAGAAGAAACCACTTAAAAAACTATGTCAAGAAAAATTTTATAATAAAAATAGAAAGAGGCATTTGAACTGAAATACATAAAAAAAATAATTTACAGGTATTTACGTGAAAAAATAATGCAAAAAGCAAGAACATGAAGCAAAAGAAAAAATTGAAAATAATTAATAGAGGTCAACAGGTATCTCTCCCAAAATAATTATTAAAAACCTTTCAAATAATTTTCACTACTCAAGTTGACTTCTGATAAAGTAAGAGGAGTGAGATTCGCATTTTCTTTGGTATAAAAATTTAATAAAAATATATTAGAAATTGAAAATAAAAATGAAAAGATTCTGTTATAATTTTCAGTTCAATCTCTAATATTAAAAGTCAAAACAAATATACATATATAAATAAATAATAAAAATATAAAAAACATATTTGAAAATTAAAATTTAGAATTACTTATTAAATTTTTAGAAAAATTACAAGTCAGTCATATATCCTTAATTAAAGTTTAAAAAATTAATTAAATATCCTTTTTAAGTTAAGAGGCCGTATTATTTGAAGTAATTGAGCGATCTGTATGGCTAGTCTCCAATAAATCAATTATTGTCCATTGCCGTCCTCGTAAACAAAGCTCCAAATCATGAAATTGTTTGAGAGAAAAGCGATGTCCTGTGGAAACAACTGTTATTCCTTCTTCACGGAAAAGTTGATAGAGTGCATTTTCCATATCAAAACCCAAACAACTCGTTGCCTCATCAAGGAAAGCTATCCTAGGACGATGATAAAGTACTCGACCAATTGAGAGTCGCTAAGTTAGAAGTTTTTAATATTTAAAATATTAACAATTACTTGAAGTTCTCCTTGTGATAAAGAATCATTCCAATCCCATGTAACGGCTGCATCAAATCCACCACAACGAACCAATAAATAGTCCATTTTAATCCATTCAAGAATTTTTGTGAGTCTATCCAGATCTTTCTCTACTGGTAATGCTTTTAATGGATAAACAAGTTGTTGACGAAGTGAATGACCTAATGGAAAATAGGCACGTTGAGGAACAAAAAAAAGTGAAGAGGGAGGACGTAAAGGTCTATTTCGTTCAACTTTTCCTGTACAGCAACAATTCCATAATCCAGCCATTACACGCAATAAAGAAGTTTTTCCAGTGCCAGATTCACCACTTATTAGAAGATTACGATTTTGCATAACCTAATAAAATAAGAATTTTTGGAGAATTCAATTAAATAAATTTATAAATTAACCTGTAGTGAAAGGTTAAGTATTAATACACGTGTTGGATCATCTGGTAAAACAACAGTAACTGAATCAAGGGTAATTGCTGGTTCTGTTGCTAAATCCAGCCAATTCCTTTGGGAAGAATTTTCACCCAATAAATATTCAGCCTCATCATCATCTGAATCACTAGCCAAAATAGCATGTTGTGTTTGCCGTCCATGTAATTCCTTTATAAAATTTTTGTTACAAAAAATTATTTCTTAAACCTTTTGTATTCTTCCATTAGGATCATCTTTAGGTGTTTTCTTAACACAACCACATCCAATTTTTGAACTTTTTATATCATCTGAAGCTATAACAACAACTGAACTAGGAACAGTAGAAGGAGGCCGTTCTGTCTCTAATTGATCACTATGTACTCTTGTTAATTCCTCATATAGTTCTACAACTCTTAAATAAACAAAAAAATTAAAAAAAAAAGTAAAGGTAAACAAAAATAATATACCTATGGGTAACTCCACCAAAATCTCCGACATTTTGTGACAAAGAAATAAGACCAGTAAAACTTCGAATCTTTAAAAAAATTATTTTAGAACAATTAAAAATTAATTACCAAATAAAGATAATAAAAAGCATTTTCACTAACTATTCCATTTAACTCTGGAGGACCAATTTTATCGTCATATTTATTTTGAACAAATATTGCAATAGCAATAATAATATAACTCAAAATTCCCCCAAAAAAGTCAAAACAATTTGTTGCAACTAAAAAACATTTAAAAAATATTTTTTAAAAATTATTAATTACAATTTAGCCAAAACTGCCAAATAATTAAAAGTTTTTGAGTTTTTAATAAATGTTTCAGTTTCTGATTAGTAAAAACATTTTCTATGAAACCAGCTTGATAAAAGGCAATAGATTCTACATTGGCACGAACCTCTAAATGTCTTGCTCTAAATATTTATTTTTAATTGTATAAAATAATAAATAATAATAACCGTAAATCTCCTTCTTTTTGTTCTTGTTCAGCAACTAATGGAATAGTTCGAGTTATAAGAATTCGATTAATAATTGTTGCAGAAATAAAAAATAAATAAATAGTAAGAGGGCCTAGATAGCCAGAACTTTAAAAAATAATAAATTTAAGTAAAAATATTTAAAAATAAAATAACTTATAAATATTTTAAACAATTTTGGAAAATTTTAATTAAACAACAAAAATTAAGTTAATTATTTAGTATCGATTTTATTTCTGGACCAAGTCTAATCAAATACCTGTTATATGTCAGATAAGTATAGTAAATAACAATAAATGGAGTAAGAAGTAAAGGCCCAAGTAATTCACAAGCAAATAGGCGAGTACACTTTTCAATATCTTGAGTCATCCGTTGGTCACTGAAATTTAAAATAATTAAAAATTTTTTACAAAATATACGGATTGTCTAATGAATTTGTAAGTAGATAGAAAGCATGACGTTTAAAATAAAGTCTATGCATAACGAATCCAAGTAAGCGTCGACAACGCAAATAAAGCAAAGAAGAGAGAAGTTTAATTGCAGCAAATGACTTAAAAATATAATATATATTGTAAAATAAAAATTAAAAAAAAATACAGCTGCTTTAAGAAAAACCAAAATAAAAGACATAAAAATGAGTCGCTCAAATGCAGATTCTTCTCGTCTACCCAAAAGGATATGAAACTAAAACGCAAAACTAAAACTTAAAATTTTATAAAAACCTCTCGAGGTAATACACCCAAAAAGTATGCGGCAATTTGATCTGAAAAAATTATTTACTTCTAGTTTGAACATAAATTCAAACCTGCAATGGAAAGAAAGAGAAGAGAAACAGCCAGGAGAACACCAAAAGACCTCCAAGTAGGAAAAAGAATCCTAACCAATATAAAAGTTCTCCTCAAAAGTAACAAATCCAAAGAAAAGCGAGCCATAATGACTTAGCTAGTTTAAAGAAAATAAATTTAAAATAATACTATAATTAACTAAAAAATAAGAAATTAATTGCTTTAATTAAGCATAAGAATTACTAAAAGATCCAAAATAATAATACATTATAAAATTAATTTTCGGCATTTATGCAAAAAATGAAGGTATAAAATCATGTTTTTATTTGTTTATTCATTTGGAAATAGAGCCTCCTTTTGTTGCTGCTGTGTCTCAATCTGTTCACTTTCCACTTCCATCTTTTGAGACTCTAGTGGCTCCTTTTCTGCTTCAATCTGTTGTTGAGACTCAAGTGTTTCCTTAGTAGCCAAGATGCTATTAATTAATGAACGAGCCAAATGAACTCCTCCAGATAACGACGATTTATCGAATCCTTCTTGTTTTAGAACAAGAGTTATAGAATCTTAAATGTAAAGGTATCAAAAATAAATTAAGAATAAAAACCAGGATCTTCTGCAACTTCCTGTGAAGAATCATTTATTAGCTCTAAAATATCAAGAATAATTGAAATTTTCTAAAATTAAGAAAACCATGAAGTCTCTTTCCAACACTTTCTAACCAAATGCTTTCAATCTCAACTGCTTTTTCATCAACTTTTGGCGCAGCCTCGAAAACAACCTAAAGTTTAACTATATTAAAATTGTAAGATTTTAATCTTGCCATAATCATTGTCATATTGTCGCGGGATCCCTTGGACAAACAAACATCAAGAACTTGATTTGAAGCACGCTGAATAAATTAACAACGTCATAAAGATTTTAAATTATACAACTATTAGAAAGAAAATACCGTTAGATCGTCTGTGACGGACAGCCGTGAGCGAACTAACTCACAAAGTTCTTCATTTTCTAGCACATCATAAACACCATCGCAAGCCAGAATTAGAAACTCATCATCCTCTTTGTTCCTCTCAATAATGTAAATGTCTGGCTCTGGACTAACCAGTTGTTCAGTGGCACATAATCCAGGAACAGATTTATATTCATAATCTCCCAGCGCTCTTGAAACGGCCAAACTTCCATTCACTCTTTGAATCATCACAGAACCACCAGCTTTGACAATTCTGTCACGTTCCTTTTCCATATAAGGCTTGTGATCCTCTGTACTAAAAATATTGTCACTTTTGCGACTAAGAATTCCTCTCGAATCGCCTAAAAATCAAAACAATTGAAACATTAATAATTTCTATACCAAGATTAGCAAAAAAAATATAATCTGGCGTAAGAATAGCACAAATTGCTGTTGTGCCACTCCTCTCCTTCTCAGTGCCCCCAGGTAAGTTTTCCATAGAAGCATCCAATCGCAAAAAACCTGACCTCATTCCTTCTTGAATTAATGCCTTAGATTTTTCGGTGATTTTTTGGCCGCTAGAAGTTAACTCTTCCTTAAGCTAAAAGGAAAAATATTAGATTATAGATATATCCAACGATTACATCACGAAATGCTGGGGTCTCCAATAAGGTTTGCAACAGATTTTCTGCTGAATGGAAGGCAACATTGCTTCCCGCGTGACCATCAAAAACAGCAAAAAATGACCAATTCTTTTAATTAACAATATTAAAAAACGAGAGAATTAAAAACAAAAACCTCAAAAGGTGAATCCTCACTCATTGAAATTTGAACATGATGTGCATCTTCCATATCCACTCTCCAACCTTGCATCGATGCCATTACATAACGATAATCCTTAAATTTATATTAATAACTCAATAAAAGTTTACTAACAGGTCCAACTCCAAGATCATTTGTCTTATCAGTTTTAGGTTTATCAAGAAATGCACCCATGTTTGTTTAGATTAAGCGTCAATGTAATTTAATTTTATCTCATAAAATATGTCTGAAATATTAACAGAAAAAAAATATGACAATTTGCCAAAAAATTAATAAAAAAGATATAACTAGTTGGCCTCGTTTTATTCAAACTCTTGAAATAAGATATTATTAGATATGCAGAACAAAAGAATATCTAGTAGAAGACTAACTGCTTGAAATCAGCCTTTTTTCTAATAGTTTATAGCTTTTCTCTCTATCTCTAAACATCTATTTTTAAAACACTATTTCAATTTGGCGTGACTATTTTTTTTCTATAACACCATTTTGTCTAAAAAAAAAAAAGAGTTTCGGGACAAAATTCCGAATGACTAAAATATCAATGGTGGTCTATATATGGCGGCTTTGGTCATTATTTAGGGCCAACATAATGTGACAATATTTTGGTCATTCGGTGTTTTATCCTAATACGTTTGAAAAAACCAATCTATAGAGTTGCAGAATTTATTTGTCTCAAATTATTTTAAATGTTCCGAGCGGTATTGTAATTCAGACAACTTTTGAAGGGGCTCCTCATGGAATCGAATAAGCTTATTAAACTCGATTGAATAGACTTACTGGGGTTTTCAATCGACACTCGAGTCTTTAACATTTTCTCTAGGGAAGTTGATCTGTTCAGTATTTTTGATACTTTAAAAGCAATGAAATGTGATCATTTTTCAAATGCAGCACTTTCATCATTATAAAATTTTGTTAGACTGTTTCTCATCGTTATTATTTCATCTGATCTTGTGTGCCAGGTTCGGTTTCGTTTTCTCAACATGATGCTTAAACCATGTAATGTTGTGGTTCTCTTAAGCTAAGACTGCTGGTAAATTTATTGTTTCAATTAATGTTTTATTTTTCATAAAGCTTTTGTTTGTTTTTCTTTAGAAAGATCCACTTTTTCTTCAAATTAAATTAAATTTTAAAAACTATGTAAAAATAATATTTAAATTTTATCAAAAAACTAATTTATTATAATTCTAAAATTTATTCAAACATTATATTTAAAAATACATAAATAATTAGATAAGTAAATATTTTATTTAATTCTTTTAATTTTTAACAACTTGGTGCAATACCCAAAATAGCACAACTTAAAACATTAATTAAAAGTCCTTTATGTTGTTGTAATACAACAGAATGTCCAATTAATGGATTAGTTCCATAACCAATTGTTTCATTCCATTCAATTAATTGATCAAATTTTATATTATTATTTTCTTCTTCTTTTCTTGAAATTGGTAATTCTCCAACTATTTTAATTTCTTTTTCATTATTTTCATTTAAATAAATTAAATTTAATCCAATTGGTTGACCTACACCTTTACAACCATTTATTATTGTATCACTATATTGATGAATTGAAAGAAATAAAAAAGAATCAAAAATTTCTGGTATTGAAGAAGAAGAAAATTCTCCATTTAATCGAATTCTTTTTTTTTTTTTTAAATTAAATTAATTAAAAATTAATTTAATTTTCTCTTACTTTTTATTATTTATTCCAATTTCATTTTTTTCTGGTCGAACAATTATTCGTCCAATTTTTTCTCCTTCTTTAGTATAAAGATTAGCTAATGCTAAAGCTTCTCCACATTTAATATTTAAATTATCTATATTTATTATTAATAATTTTAAAAAATTTAACCTTTTTCATTATTCTTTTGAAAAGCTTTTAATTTAATAGGTAAATTAATTGAATTATTTTTATTTTCATTTTTTGGGCATTCTAAAGGTTGTACACAATCTGATATTTTCCATTCAGAAGAATTTTTAAATATAAAACCATTTTTACAAAAACAACCAGAAATACAAGGAGAACAGAAACGAAAAGATTTTTCTAATTGATTACAACCTAATGGACATGAAGAACCTTTTTTTTTTTAATAATTAAAATTTTTTTTAAATTTTAATTTTATTTACCACATTTTAAATATTCTTTTTTAGGATTATTTTCACATTTTTCTTTTTCTTCGTCTATTTTAATTATTAATTGTTGTTGTTGTTGTATATTCTTTTGTGTTAAAATTTCTGGTGAAGAAGTTAAAGAAGATGAAAAAAGTGAAAAAGATTGTAATGGACATAATTGTGGATATATACATTCAGAATCTAAATTATTTGGATCACGCAAAACATAAGGAATTCGACAAAAACATCTTTAATTAATAAAAAATAATTAAAATATAAATAGTTAAAAGAGAAAGGAGAGAAAAGAATTTATTTTGAGAAAAAAAATATTTAGAAAAAAGAAGTTAGATTAAAAGATTATATTAAAAAAAAAATATTTTTTTTTTTTTAAATATTTAATTTATTAATCAAGGACAAATAAAAGAATAAAAAAAAATTAATTTTTATTACCCAGGTACACAATTAGTAGCAGAACAAGAATCATCTAAAATTAAATTAGAAGAAGAAGAAGTTGTTGGTAATAATTTTCCACAACCAACAGGGCAAGCACTTCCACAATTTTGAAAATTTTTTAAAGGATCTTTACATTTTTTTTCAATATTATTATTTTTATTATTATTATTTTGTTGTTGTTGTTGTTCTTTTTCTATTAAATTATTATTAGAAGAAGAAGAAAAAGAATAAAAAGGAAAAAATCCTCCATTATTCCATTTATCTAAATCTTGAGTAAATGGAAGTTTAGGACATTCTGATGGTAATACACAACTTAATAAAAATAAAAAGTAAAATTAAAAAATATTACGGAGAATTAAAAGGATTAGAAATATTTAATAAAACATAAGGTAAACGACAAAAACAACCACTTGAACACTTAAAAATAAAAATTAATTAATTAATAAATTTAATTAATTTATTTACTTGTTCTTGAGAACATTTTGGCATTATATTTGTTGAAAAACATGAAGTTGGACATGTACTTCCACAAATACCTTAATTAAATAAATAAATATATTTTATTAAATATTATATTAAGTATTTTCTTCGTAAAAGATCAACAGCCTTATAAATCAACACTATTTTTTATTTTTCAATTTAAAATAAAAAAAAAACAAACGAAATTCACGTAAAGGATCTGTACAATTATTTTCCTTAATTTTCAATTCTCTATCATGATTTAAAGCAACTTTTGGTGTTTTTTCATTTTCTTTTTGTTTTATTTCTTCTTTTTCTTGAAAATTTAAACAATTTTTAGGTTCTTTTATTAAATTTTCTTTTAAATTATTTTTTTGTTTTCTACCAAATTTATCAACACAAAAACATTCTCCTGAATGAGCAATACATTGCATTGAACGAAAATACTAAAAATTATAAATATTTATTTTAAATTAAATTAATTTACTTTTCCATTTTCTTCACATTGTGGAATAAATTCTTCTTCATATTTAATTAATTCATTTCCACCAAAATTAATTTCAATATTTCTTAATTCTCTTAATGCTAATAATCTTCTTTGTTTACATGAAGAACAACATTTTCCTTCAATACAAATTTCATCATTAAAAAGACAATCAATATCTGTTTTACATAATCTTCCCCAACGAGAACCATCAGGACATTTATTTTTAGAAAAATCTTTTAAATTATAATTAATTTAATTTAATTAATTAATTTAATTACCTTTAATTAGTCCTGTATTAGGTTGTGGACAACAAAATCCTCTTTTTGAAAAACAAAATTCTCCTCTAAAACAATCTTCATTATTTCGACAAATAAAATGACTAATTTGACCATCTGGACATTTTAAACAAATTCCTTGTACTTCACATAACACTTAAAATTAATTTTAAATTTTAATTTAATAAAATAAAAACTCGCTAATTGATTTT
The DNA here is from genome assembly GCA_036172905.1 of Meloidogyne graminicola. Taxonomy (NCBI): domain Eukaryota; kingdom Metazoa; phylum Nematoda; class Chromadorea; order Rhabditida; family Meloidogynidae; genus Meloidogyne; species Meloidogyne graminicola. The sequence continues at coordinate 1,353,307 of JARPZY010000007.1, forward strand.
GAAGTTTTTGAAAAAAATAATAAAAAATAAATTAATAAATTAAAAAATAAATTTAAAATCATTTTAATATTTAAAGAAAAAATAAAAACATAAAATATTTTTAAAGAAAAATGACCACAATTTTTATTTTATTTTTTTAAATAAATGGCGCAATAAAGAAATTTTCTAAAAAAAAAAAAAAATTTTTTTCTTTTTAATTTCTTATTACTGCAATTATATTTATTTCTTTTAAATATAAATCCACAATTTTCTTTTATTTTTAACCTCTTTTAATCCTCAATTTTTATATTTATTTTACAATACTTCTTCACTCATTTACCCTTACATATATACCTCTATTTAACCTGAAAAAAAATAAAATAATAAAAAAAAAAGTACTATTTAATATTTTTTTTCTTAAATAAATAATTTCATCGAAAATAATATTTTAATAAAATTAAATAAAACTTTTATTTTTTTTTTTAAATATTAAGGTAATATATAAATATTTAAAAAAAAATATTCTTAAAATTTTTAATTAATATTATTAAATATAAATTTATTTTTATATTAAATAAAACAAACAAACAAACAAAAAATCACTGGTCTATTTAATTATAAAAACGTTTTTATGTAAATATAACATCTAACAATTATAATGTATTCCTTTTTTTTCTAATAATTTTTTGTTTTTTGTCCAATTTTTCCTAATAATTCAGCAGTAGTTGCATATTGTTGAATTGTAGATTTATCAAAAGTTGTTCCTCTTATTAATTGTGGAGGAGTATTTGCATATAAATCACTATATAAAGCCTCAGGAGGTAAAACTTAATTAAATATATTAATATTTTTAATTAATTAATTACCTCCTTCAGTTAATGCTATTTTTGTTGCTTCATCAACTTCAGTACGTACTTGCTTTTCTATTTCCTAAATTATTTATTTTATTTAAATTAATTTATTTTATATTAACTTTTAATTCTTCTTCAGTTACTAATCCTGCAGTAATTATTTTATCTCTAAAACCTGTAATAGGGTCACGAGTTTTACGAACTTCTTGTATTTCATCTCTTGTTCGATAACTTTAATTATTTTAAATAATTTAATTAATTAATCAATTAAAAAACCTAGTTCCTGGATCACTCATTGAATGGCCATAATAACGATATGTAGCAAATTCAATCATTAAAGGTCCATTATCTGAATTACACCATTCCTTTGAAAATCGAATAGCTTCACGAACAGTCAAAACATCCATTGCATCTACCCAAAGTCCTGGTACATAATCACTATATATAAAATAAATTAAAATATAAAATAAATAACCCTCTAGTATAGTAATCAGTAGAGGCAGATGCTCTTTCAATAGAAGTACCCATACCAAACTATTAATAAATTATTTATTTATTTAATTATTTAAAACAAATAAACCCCATTATTTTCACAAATAAACACAACAGGTAAATTCCAAAGTTTAGCCATATTAGTTGCTTCAAATAATTGTCCTTGATTAGCTGCTCCATCCCCATAAAGAGTTAAACAAATATTCTTCTGATTTCTATATTTCATTGCAAAAGCAATACCTGCCCCAATAGGAATTTGTGCACCAACAATTCCATTACCACCAAAAAAGTTTTTTGCATACATATGCATAGAACCACCTTTCAAAATTTATTTTTAAATTAATTAATTTAAACCTTTTCCATAAACATTTCCAGAAATTTTACCTAAAGAAAAAGAATAAATAAATAAATTCTTTTTTTTATTTTATTTACCAGTTAATTCAGATATAATATCAACTACTGGTGCACCCATAATATAAGTCCAACCATGACTTAAATTAATAAATTATAAAATAATAATTAAATATAAACCATCTATAAGCAGTTATAACTGCATCATTTGAATCCATAGCTGCATATGTTCCCATAGCACATGCTTCCTTTTTAAATATTAATAATTATATTTTAATATTTAAATAATTAACTTGTCCAGAATAAAGATGACAAAATCCACGAATTTTCTTTTCTTTATATAAATTACTAGCTGTTGTCTAAATATAAATTTATGATTTTTTTAAAAATTATTTAAAAATAACCTCCATTCTACGAATTGTTTGCATTTTTTGATAATAAAATATAGCATCTTCTTTTGTTAATATAGTTTCTGTTTTAGGTCCATTATCTTAAATAAATAATTAATTTTAAATAATTAATTTAAATTAACCTAATTTAAATAATTTATAAGGTCTTGTTTGGAGAGTAACTTCTTGAACAGACGAAGCATAAGAACGAATAAAAAATAAACCAGTAAACTTTTAAATCGTATAAATAAATATTAAATTTAAAAAAAACCTTTCGAGTTCCTTGAAATATTGTCGAAATCATAACCCTAAAAATTGAATTTTTTTTAAAGAAAAGTTTAGTTTGTTTGAATAATTAAAATATTATTTAAATTAAAATAATTAAATATAATTAAACAATTTATTGTAAAGAAAAAAATTTAATAAATATTAATACAAGACTCAATAATTATTAATTTACAATAATACATAATTATTGAAAGTATAAGGCGTTTTATCGAACCATTTAAAGATTAAAATCAATATTTAACAAAAATTTTTTGCATAAGATAAAAAAGGATTGATTAGTCCTTTCCAGTGTGGATATTAGTTCTTTCCAAGGATTCAAGCTTTAGTTCCATAACCTTCTCCTTTTAATCAAATTTTGCATTAATCTCTATTAATTTTCCTTATTTTAAAATACTTTTAATTAATTATTTGTTAAAAATACACCTATTTTGATAAAATTAATTATTTACTACAATACCTATTATATAATAAATATTTAAATTATATATGTAAGAATTAATTGTTATTATAATAATTAATTTATATAATAAAAAGCATTAACAATCAACATATTATTTATACTTTCTCTCCCATTTTTTTCTTTTTTTCTGCCACCCATTTGCTAATCCGTTCTTTAAGTTCATTATCTATTCAAATAATAAAATTACTTAAAAAAAATAATATATAAATAAACTTGGTTTGAGCTCATCTTCGGTTAAAGGCTGTCTGGTGAACGGATTGTGTGGGTCATTGAGTAAATGACGTAAAATATTTTTTCGATCCATTATTTGCCCAGAAGGGAGAATTACAGGATCACTCATTAATGTAAACAAAACTTCATCTTTTTAAATTTTTAAAAAATAAATAAAATTGTAAAAAATAAAAACCTCTAAATTCATCAGGAATTTCATCTTCGAATTTTTCTTCAAATTTAGTCTTTTCATTGTAAGCTTCTTTCGCTTGTTCAACAACAATTTTAAATGCCTCATATTGATTAACTGATAGAATAGATTTTTCTTTGAATCGCTTTAAAATTGAATCAAAAGTTTCTGGTGTGTAGGAACGCTAAAAATAGATTTTTAAAATAAAATAAATTATAAGGGTAACTTCGTCCTGTGCAATTTGTTTGGCAAAATGACTAGAAGCAAGATTAACATAAACCTAAATTAGATATTTTATGTTTATAAACATTAAATAATTATTACATTAACAATAAGTTCAGTCAATTTTCTGGGATCCCAATCAAATCGTTTCTTAGCATCATTAACTTTTAATTGAGAACATTTTGGACCACAAAGCTACAAAATTTTAAATTAAAAATAATATTAAAATATTATTTTTACCTGTACAATATTATTATTAAGCATAGCAGCAACACGATCGCCAAGTGCCTCCTGAAGAAAAATTTGTGGAGCATCTCCAGTTAAGGATAAAAACAACTCCATAGTTTCAGTACCGAAACTTAACCAAATCCGAACTTGTCGTTTTGCATCACTCAACATTTCTGTTCTGTGTTGTCGTTCTTCCTTTATTTAAAATAAATAAAATTTTAAAAATCGAATCAAACCTCACTCAACGAATTCCATACAGTTTCATTTGATAATTGAGTCTCAATTTCATTTATTTTCTATAGAAAATAATTCTAAAAAAATTCAAAATAAACCTTCAACTTTTCAAGTGATTCATCAAGTAAAAATGTTGTGTCATTAATAACCATATTCAAGAAACGACAAAAATCAGGAGAAGATTTTCTAAAAGAAATAAATAATTTCTTTTATTCATTTAAAAAATACTCAGCGAATTGAACCAATGTTTTTCGATGAGTAAGGTCTACCCACATAAACTAGAAAATTAAAAATAAATTAAAATTTCATTTTTAATTTATACCCGAAAAATAACTTGAATATTTCTGCGAATATTGAATTTATCATAAAATTCAGTATGAGAACCTTTAAAATATATTTAAACATTCAAAATGAAGAAAAAAACCTGTTGATTCAACATCAGCATAAAATTTGACAAGAACTGGAAATAAATTATCAACAGCTATTTTGTCATTCATAATTTGTCTATAAAGTAATAAAGAATTAGTAGAAGGAACATTTGGACAAATAGAATAAAGAATATTAACAATCTAAAATAAAAATAAATATTTTAATTAAATACATATATAAAACTTTTGAAGCCAAGAATGGATTTCTGATAAGTGGTAAATTAACAATTAAATGTAAAATTAATCGAGGATAGTCCAAAACATTTTCAGTAAGAACTTTTGAACGATTTGGATTTCTAAATTAATTTTAAAATAAATATTATATATAAACAAACTCAAGTAAAAAATGGAGAAATTCTACAGCTGTTTCTAAAAATACTTCAGGAAGAGCAGTAAACCGTTCAATACAAGGTTTGAAGGAAAAAGGATCAACTCCACTTTTAAAAAAAATAATTAAATTAAAAATTCAAAAAAATCTTTTTACGAATCAGGCATAATACTTCGAAGATAAAGACGAAGTACTTTATTTGTAAAATGTGCACATTTTGATAGAAAATCATGGTCATTAATTAGACAATCATAACAAACATTGCTTAAAGTAAAACGCTAGAAAAAATAAAATTAATTTTAAAACAAAATAATTTAATAACTTTTAAAAGTTCTTTAGTTCGTTGTATTATTGCCTTTACTCTGTTAAGATATACTGAACTTTGACCTTTTTTTTGAAGTTGTTCTTCAGCTTCTCTCAATTGACGACGAATTTCATAAATATGTCTATCCATACGTGATAAATTATTAATCATTGTTGTCATACTATAAAATATTAAAAAAAGCTAAAAATTTAAAAACCTAATCCCCATAAAGGCAATAGTTAAATAAAAACATTCTGTGTTAAAACTGGGTGTATAAGAAAGATCTAAAAAAAAGAAATAAAATAATTTATTAAATAAATATAAAAATATTTACCAATACTTGAACAATAAGTTTCAACCATATCAGAATCCATTTTTAGTGTATTCATACTAGTCAATTTAATTCGACATTTTGGATGGTAAATATAATCATCTTGAATTTTTTCAACAGGAATTTTATCAAAATCAAGAAGAATAGAAAGTAAATTTAATATTGCAGTAGGATTTGCTAATTGTTCATATTCAACTTGAATTTGTGATAATTTCTTATTAGTAAGAAAAATTTCGCTAATATATTCCAAAGTTTGACTTCTAGTTGAAGAGTTTACAATTAGAGAATGAAATATTTGATGCATTTTAATCTTTAAAAAAACAAAAAGAAATATTATAATTTATTCAAAAAACCCTCATCATTCGCAATTGAGTTTGAAATTCACTTATTTTTGAAACTTTATTTTCCATGTCATCATAATTAAACAACATTTCGTTATGATCAAAGCAAAACTCCTTTAAATTAAAAATTAATTAAAAAAAAAATTTTTTTTTAAATATTTACATAAAGATGTGATTGTTTACCAGCAACACTAAACGCAAAAAATGGACCAAGAAATGAAGAATGAACAAATTCACGCCCTTTAAAATTAGTAATGAGTTTTTTTGGATGAAAATCTGGTCTTGAAACAAGCTATAAAATATATTATAATATTTAAAATAATTAAAATATTTCCAACTAAATTAGCAAGTGGTCTTGTATTATTACTTATTTTAATTTCAAGCAAGGCAACGAGAAGGGATAAATGATGACCTTCAAATCGTTTCATCATATTGCTATGTATAGCAAGAAACCGTAGAATATCAAGAACAGGACAAAATACCTAAAAATAAGAATTAATTTTTTTATTTAAATTAAAAACCTCAGATAATGCATTTCCATCAGTTAAAGTAATATCTCTGCAGCATGCAATTATATCATGTACAAAGAGAGTGATTGTTTCAACATTTTTGAGTAAAAATTTAGTAAAAACTTTTGAGATATCCCAGTATTTGAAACTAATAAATTATAATAAATAAGGTACAAAATTAGTATATAAAAATTACTTAACATGCAAAAGTCCACGAAGAAATAAAATAAATTGGATTTTAACACGTTCAGATAAAATCGAATAGATTTTGGCAGAAAGGCCGAGTTGACTCTTTAAAAAATTTTTTTTTAAATTTAAATTTAAAGTCAAAACCTGATTGACTAAACCATTAGAACGTCCATATAATCCAAATATATAATCAAATGCGGTAGAGGCTGCCTTAATCGAACAATCTTTAAACAATGGGCTAAAATATTCTTCTTCCAAATGTTCTGACGTGTCCATTAAATCTTGACGAGGTTTTATTGAATTAACTGCTTCTATTATAATTTCATCAAATGCGAATGAAAGACTCAATAAAAAATAAAAGAAAGGAATATTTTTGAATAAAATTTTTAATAATCAAACATTTATCTAAATTAAGTTCAATTCCTTTTATCATATTTTGTAGCTTTATGATAAGTTCAGGTGATGAATCAAATTCTGCTGAAAGAGTTCCATTCGTTGATATTGAAACACCAAAAGCATGCTCTAATTTTTCAAAAATTGAATCGTCTGCAGAAGAGACTTTCTTAATAAAAAAAAAATTATTTTAAAAATAAAAAGTAAAATAACTTACATTAGGATCACTCTGAACCATTGTAATCGTTTTAAGGAGGAAAAGACAAATACAGTAATTCCAACTAAAAATTTAAAAATCAAGAAAAAAATAAATTAAATAAAAAAATATTTACATAATTCCTAAATTGAAGTGAAATTTGGCAGATTTTAATTCAAAATTGACTTTTGTCTCTCTGATATGATTTATGTATACTAAGGGACTTTCATTTTCTTTGTTTCTTATCCGCTTTTATCTCACACTATTTCGCTAAAAATGAAATTAATTTTGATGATTTTTTTTTTCATTAAAAATGTCAAAATTATTTATTATACATAATTTTATTTTAGTCTATTTCAATTTTTCTCCCCATTAATTAATTTTTTTTTTAAATACATTTTGCTTTAGGTAAATTCTAAAATTTATGATAATAAGCTTTTGATGGATGAAAGCGATAAATGGTCTCAGCGTCGTCTACGGCATTGTGTACAATATGGAATTAAAGAGGAAATATGTTCGGTGTCAAGAGATGGATATGGTTAAGAGTATTTTTTTAACTAAATTTTATTTTCCTTAGAAGGTTCACTTACTAATGGAAAAAATAATTCAACAAAACGACATCCAGTTAACTCAATGCGATCAGATCGATCTATTGCAACAGCTCTCTCGAGAACAAGATCTCTTGATCGAAGTTTCATCAATCCAGACTGTCTTCTTGAAAAACGGGAAAGTATTTTGGGAATGGCTTGTAGAGGGTTAAATTCTGTTGTTAATGGGTAAATTAATTAATTTTATTAAATAAATTATATTTTAGAGATTTATTTCGTCAACATCAAGATGATTATTCATCTAAAAGGAATGGCTCTACTGTTACTAGAATCCCTACATGTGTTTCCATTCGTGAAAGAGTTAGATTTCCTGGTGTTTTCAGCAGTTTTCCATCTTCTCAAAAATGTTCTCGTCAGGTTTCGAGTACAATTAACAACACTTGTATATTGACCGATGTTGAAAAATCTAATGGAAATTATGTACATACAGAATCATCAAATTTGCTTTTTAACAAGTCAGATAAACAGGTTTAATTACTTCCAAATTTTTTTAATTCTATTTCTGGACAAATAATTTTTATTTTATATAGATGGATCTCGATGATGAAGACGCTGATGTTCTCTTTATTGATACACCAAATCAAATTATTGATGATACTAACCTTCATGAGGTTACAAATTCTCTTTCACCTGATTCTTGTCAAATTTCCAATCGAACTTCAAATGCTCAAGAAATAAAAGTTAGTTATGATTTATTTAAATTATTATTAAGTAAATTATTAGAAAAACAATATATCTAAATTCTATAAAATTATTGGTGGTCAAGAAAGTGTTCTACGATTTCGAACACTTAAAAATGTAAAATTTAATTTATTTATTAATTGAAATATTTAAGTTTATTAAAAAGAAGACAACTGGTAACAAAATGAAAGATAAACAAGGAAATGGATTGCCAATTTGTGGACAATTTATTTCCGATCCTTCAATCATTGTAAAATTACAGGATTATTCTTGTGATTATAGGTAATGTTAAATGATTTTTTTCTAAAAAACAATTTCTAGGCCTTGTTTCACATATTGGATTTGCACTGTTCACGTTTTTGTTTTACTTCTTATGATTTTAAATTTTGGAATTGGGACTGATTTTTTAAACATGCTTTACAACCCTTTTGGTGTTATTGAACGTAGTGGAAATGTAATGACCTCCTCTCTTTCTGCTGCACATATTGTTGTTTGGGAACAAAATAATATTTGGATCGGACCTAAATATGTATTATTTTTATTTTTTCCCCAATAAACTTTATATGTTTTATAAAATAATAAAAAATATATACATTATTTTCCCATTCATTTTATTTATCTACTAATTAATAAAGTCAGATCTTGTTCATATTGGTGCCAAATATACACCTTGTATGAGACAGGACAAAAAAATTCATGAACAAATATTACGTGAAAGACGAATAGAATCAGAAACAACCGGATGTTGTATTGGGCGTTGGGGTTGTTATCAAACATCTGAATGTCCGGTATTATTATTTATTTATTACAATTAGTTAATTAAAATTTAAAAGAAACAATTTGCTCAACATATTAAATGGATTAATGGTTCAGAACGTTCTAATAATAATATCCGTGTTGCTTGTGGTCAAGATCCTCGTTATTGTATTAAACCTCGTTCTGTCTATCCTTTTATTTGGGGAAGAGATTTGATTGAATGGCCGGTTAATTTATTAAAATATTTATTAATTAATATGTTTATTTTAGATTTGTGAACAACGAATGTCTTCAATTCCTACAAAAATTAAACATATGAATTGTGATGTAACTGGACGTCCATGTTGTATTCAAATGCACGGACAATGTAGAATAACTTCAAGAGAATATTGCGATTTTGTTGGTGGTTATTTTCATTCAAATGCAGTACTTTGTTCTCAAGTTTAATTTTAACTAATTTTATTTTATTAAAGAATTTTTAGGTTAATTGTTTACATGAAGTTTGTGGTATGACAAAATTTATTCGAAAAGATTTTCCTGATCAAATTTATCGTTTAATTACTCCTCTTTTTATTCATGCAGGGTATAATTTATATTTTTATTAAAATTATTATTATTTAAAGAATTATTCGTTGTGCAATATCTTTAATTATTTATTTGACTATAATGCGTAAATTTGAAATAATGGTTTATTATTTTATATTTATTAATTATTATTTTTTAAAGATTGGTTGGCATCGTCTTTCAACAATTTATTTCACTTCTGGAATTGGCGGATATTTGGCAAGTGCAGTATTTGTTCCTTATATGGTAAGTAATATATTATAAACTTTTATTAAAATTGAAATATTTTAGCCTGAAGTTGGACCAGCAGGCTCTGAAGGAGGAATTTTAGGTGCTTTAATAGTTCATATTATTTATAGTTGGAATTGGTTAAAACAACCATTTCGAGTACTTTTCTTTCATTTGGCAATTGCTTTTGCACTTTTTATTCTTGGGTTTTTACCTTGGATAGGTTAATATTTTAATTAAATTATTTTTATTTATTTTAGATAATTGGGCTCAAGTTTTTGGATTTGTTATTGGATCTCTTACAGCAATAAGTTTATTTTAATTTAAAATTTAAATATTTTATTAATTTTTAGTTTTGCTTCCTTATATTACAATTGGTAAAGGAAGAGTTAGAAAAAGAAGGCCTTTAGTTGCTATTTCTTTTCTTTTTCTTGTCTTTATATTCTCAATTCTTTCTACATTATTTTTCTTTTACCAAATTGATTATGAACAATTAGCATTATTAAATTGTCCAATACCTACAAAAATTTGTGATCATCAGGGACTGATATTACGCAATTGGATTCCAATTTAAAATATTTTTAAGTATATTACTCGTCTTATTTTTTTACATTTTGCATTGTGCCCTTCATTCTATTTGCCTTTCTAATTTTTAATTTAATAAGATCCGGGTTAAACTTTGACTTTTATATTTTTTATTACCTCTAAATATATTCCTTATAATTAAATATCTCAATAATATATTATAAAAGCCTTAAGAATTTTTCCCATTAAGATTAATGTTTAAAAAAATATATTTAATTCTGATAAATATAATGGGTATATTTTGTTTATTTTTTTTAATAAAAAAAAATAATATTTTGAGTATTTTATTCATTCAAAAATTGTTTTTTAAACAAAAATATTTTATAAATAAAAGTTCACTTAACAAATTAATTACGCTGAGATCTCACAAACTGTTCCAGATGAGTCAATAGGTGAATAAAGGAAAATATTCTTTAATGGAACATCATTTTGAGATAAGGCCTTTGAATTGATATTTTTTTTAAACTTAAAAAATTAATCTCTTCAAACCTTAATTGCTTCTTGAGCCAATACACTACCAACAATTGCACAAACAGAATTTAAAGCAGGTTGTGTAAATCTTAATAAATATATATTTTAAAAAATAAAATAATTACAAATTAAAATCATCAATTGTGAATTTTTGTTTAGATTCTTCCAAACAAGCATCCTCTAATTCTTTTTTCCATTTGTCAATTATTTCATCTTTTGTATATTTAATACCTTTCTTTTCTTTCATAATTTGCATAAAAGCTTAAAAATAATTAAAATTAATTATTTTAAATAAAAACCTCTAATAATATAATAAGTACTTGGCAGGCTGAAACGACGACGAAGTAATTTTTTCATTCCAATTTTAATATCAAAAGTTTGTTCAAAACTTGGAAATTGGACATTCTAAAATACAACAATTATTTATTTAAAAAAAATAATAAAACTTTTTTAATTTTAGCATCTTCATCTTCTAAAGTAAAAGTTGGTGGAATATCTAAATTTTCATGATCAGTTCTAAGTTTTTTTGATTTAGAAGAATTATCAATTTCTTCATCATCATCCAAAATATTTTGAATAATTTGTGATTCTTTTGGTTTTGGACTAAAAATTAATTTTTAAAAATTAATTCAAAATTAACTTACAGAAGAAATATATGATCATTAAAATCAAAAAATCCATAACCAATCCAACCAAAAACTCCACCAGCTTGAAAACGAATTTTATTTTTACGACAAATTTTGTCAATTTTGTTAGTTGTTTCAAAATCTTGATCAATAAGAACAACCAAATCAAATTTTTTGAAAAAATCTTCTAATTTAGATCCAACAGAGCCATCTTCAATATTTACTTGAACCATTGGATTTAATTGTTTTAGACGTTCTAAAGATGCTTTAGCACGCTAAAAATACAAAATTAAATTATTTATATAATAAATAAATACATTTCCTCGATCATTTGGTGAAATTAAAAATTGAGAATGTTTATCCGCCTCAGAAATCTAAAAATTAAAGAAAATATATATTTATAGTATAAATAAATCAAGAAAATATTTACCTCATTATCATCTATCAATGTAATTGCTCTCACCCCGGAAAGCATTAAATTCTTTGCGATTTCTGCACCCAACCCAGTTAACCCAGCAATTAATACTGAAGACTGTCGAATTCTAAAATATTAATTAAATTTAAGTTTAATAATGAAAAATGCCTATTTTGTGCCTCAAGTCCCCAAAGACGAATTTGTCGATCATAAAATTCAACCTCTTCATTATTGATTTTAGTTTCAGTCATTATATAATCTAAATTTACTTTTCTGTTTATCATGTTTCCATCATATAATTTAAAAGATATTTAAAATTTGTACTACACATTCGGTATAGTAAACATTAATAATAAAAAAAATTTAAATAAATTTAATAATGTATTGCAAAATACAAAATGTATTAAAATTAATTTTCATTTCTCCATGATCTTTTACTTCGATCATTCCAATTTCCTCCTTCTTTATTTCCCCTCACTCTTCTATTCATTGTACGCCAATTACTGTTATCAGAGTTTCTATTGCGGCCAGCATTATTGTCATTATTTTCATGTTCTCGATTTTTTCTTGAATCAAAACTATCTGATTCATCAAAATGTGATCGGTGAGAAGGTCCCCAAGATTGAATACAAATTGGTTCACGCGAAATTGTAATAGCTGCTCGCTTATAGTCGTTATCTTCATTTGTATATCTTTAAAAAATAAAAAAAAATTCACATAAATACATATATATTTATTTACTTCAAAATAAAATTACCTCAATGAAAAAAGATCAACATAAATAGAATTATTTAAAAGTAATTTAGAATGTTCTATTTTGGTTGCATTAGAAGACTCATTTTCTGTAATTGGTGAATTCTGTTCTTCTTTTGATAAAATTATTTGATTTTCCATATGTGATAACTTTACAATTTAATTACATATCAAGAAAAATTAAAATAAATAATAAAACATTTAAACAAAATGAGTACAATCCATTCGCGGCGTGAATGAAAACGCAAGACCATTCGTTCGCGAAATATGAGAATTTATATTTTTATCTTATTCGAAGGATTATAATTAAAGCAAGTGCCAAAGAAGGAGATGGGGAAACGAAGGATAACTGATTATGTTCCAGTGATCTGTGAACATTCTCGTTTTATGAAAAAAGAAAAAATAAAATTCTGGCTTTTTAAACTTTTTATTTAATAATCGACAATCGTAATTATTATTTTTTGTTTTATAGGACAATTATTGTTTTTTTAATTCCTTTACATCACAATTATTATTTTAATGTGAATGTGCTATTTGATGATGCATGCTCCTATTTACGGCTACAACACTGTTGTTCCTGAGCCAATTAATTCTGTGGAGCAATTGCCAATTCGAACAAATTTTAGTTTACCTGAAGGTGTTTATCGACAAGTAGCAAATGCGAATGAATATTTTCGGACTAATCGAATGCCTGCATCGGTTTTTAAAAATTTATAAATTAATTAATGATTGTTTGTTAGATGGCAGGCCCTGTTTGTAATTCTCCTGTACGCATTTCATTCTTAAAAATTCCTAAGAAGAATATAAATTATGTTGAAGAACCATTGCCTTCTACGTCTAATAAATATATCGCAAATTCTAATTCATTTAATCATTATTCATCCCCTTTGAAGTCAATAAATTATATAGAACGAATTTGTCTCAACATTGGAAGAGAGATTTATGTTTTTGATTATAGGTAGAATTTATAAATTGTTTATTATTTAATATTTAGTGGAACTACTGGGATGGCTGATACATCAAAAATAGTTGATAAACGTGTTTATAAAGGAACTTTTCCGACTTGCCATGATTTCAATAAAGTAAATGTTTCGTCTTCTTCCTGTCTTTTATTAATTGGATTCTCTGCTGGACAAATTCAATTAATTGATCCACAGCAAAAAGAATTGCCAAATTCTAAACTTTTTAATGAAGAAAGGCAAATTGATCGGACAGCAGTTACTTGTTTGCGATGGGTTCCAGATGGACGTTCATTTTTTGTAGCTTCACATGCTAGTGGAAATCTTTATGTTCGTTTTATTTTTTATTCTTTTTATTTTTCCATTTTTAGTTATATAATGATGAGCTTGATTCTTCCACGGTTACTCCATCTTACCAAGTTCTCAAACAAGTAAGTTTTATTTTTTTTTTTTTGAAAATTCTTTACTTTTTTAGGGTGATTGCTTTACTGTTTTTACTTGCAAATCAAAAGTAAGTCGAAATCCTGTTTATCGATGGCAAATTGGAAATGGAGCAATTAATTCCTTCGAATTTTCTGGTTCTACTTCTAATTTTATTGCAACCGCCAGTCAAGTAATTTTAATGTTTTATTTATTCTATTTTTATTTTTTCTTTAAAGGATGGGTTTTTACGAATTTTTAATTGGCGAACAATGGATCTTATTGGTTGTATGCGTTCTTATTTTGGCGGTCTATTGTGTTTGGCATGGAGTCCAGATATGCGATATATTGCCACTGGTGGGGAGGATGATCTTTTTTCACTTTATTCTGTTACTGAAAGTTTTTTTTTCTTAAAATTATTGAATTTTGGATAAATATTGCAGATCGGGTTGTTTGTCGTGGACAAGGCCATAAATCTTGGATTTCTGAAATTGCATTTGATTATTATACTTCTCCTATTATTTCTTCTCTTTCACAAAATGACGTTGTTTATGATGAATCAACAATGACTGACGAACTTTTGTTGTCTTCTACTGCAAATACTTCATTAATGGTTCATAGCGGTAATTTCAAAAATTGTTTTCTTTATAATCTTTATCTTTTATGTGGTTTAAATCACTCACAAAATTTCTCTGGAGTCCATAATCTTGACCAAAATGGATATAGTTCAACTCTTAATTCTGACTTTTGTGATGGAATTGCTGCTAGTTGTTCATCTTCTATTCCAAATTACTCAGTTTTTGGTGAAGATAATCAAGAGGGCGAAATTAATTCTCAATTTCGACTTATATATAGGGTAGGCACTGTTGGACATGATTGTCAGGTTTGGTAATTTTAAAAATGTTTTTAAATAATTTATTTTAGCTATGCCTTTGGGATATCTCAGATGATATCCTCCTTTCAAATAGTTGCTATAGTAGAACTTCTCGTAATTTACAAGATATTCAAACTGAAGTTTCTTCACCTGTTGGAGCATTTTCCCCTTCAATTTCTCCGTTAGAAATAAATCAACGAAATAATACAACTGTAATTCCAATTGGAATTGATAATTCTATTACCTTGCCTCTTAAAGAAGTAATTTTTATATAAATATTATTTAATTAATAATTTTAAGAATGAAAAGAATGGAAATGCTTTAAAATCTGAGAAACTAAAAAATGGAGGAGGTGGCCGATTTAAACGACTTCATAAAAGAGGATTAAGTATTGGTTCTCGTCTGACTGGAAATAATGACAGGTTATTTTTAGTTAAATAAATAAATTCTTTTATTAAAATTATGTAGAAATAATCGTCAAAATGGAATTTCTTCTTCTACTGGGACTCATTCTGTTGATGGAACACTTAAACGTGAAGATTGTCCTTCTTTTTCTACTAAACTTTTTGGGACACCACAATGTCCAAGAATTGAAGAAATACCTGTTATAGAACCTATTTTTTGCAAAAAAGTTAAATTTTTTTTTTAAAATGATTATTATTTTTTAATTTAAAAAAGGTAGCAAATGGTAGATTAGGATCTTTACATTTTCGCGAAGATTGTGTTGTTACTTCATGCCAAGAAGATTATATTTGTATTTGGATGAGGCCAAATACTAATCAACATATCCGGCAGTTATTAAAAATATTCTTTTCAAATTTTTTTAATTAATTTATTTTTTAGGATGATAGACATTCCTCTCAACAACAACATCAGTTAATGACCACAGATTGTTTAAATGAATGTCAACGTCTTTCTTCTGATAATTTTGCTAGTACTTGTGTGTGACCTTTTAAAATTCAGGAGAATTTGATGACCCAATTATTTAATAAAATTCGGGTATTTACCCCCCTTTTAAATCATTTTTTTGGCCATGAAAATTACTTATAATATTATTTCTATAGAATAATTATATTTAATGTTTATTTTTGTTAGAGAAATGAATATGTATATATTATATTGGTTATTCTAGTTAGATTTAAAAATATTTATATAACAAAATAATTTAGCTAAAAAATGAAAATTTCTTTTACTATAGGTGGTAGGAGATATCTAATATTCATTATTTTTTTTTATCTTCTATACAATTTTTGGCTAACATAATAAAAAAAATTCTCAAACTACCCAATTTCTTTATATACTATTTAATTTTACAGGCAAAACAGATATCACAACATTATTACTATATAGAAATTATATATCACTTTCATCTATTTTCACTCTTCCTCAATCATTTGCCATCATCCCTTTAGCAATGAGCGAAGAAACGGCACTATTGGAATAGTCGGTATAGTAGGCGTGCATCTGTTGCATTCCTTTGTCAACATAGAATGAAGCACGACGAGCTGCCCGACACATCTTGTGACCTTTAAATAGAACAGAATTTTTTAAATAAAAATAAACGTTTAGTTTAACCAACTTGGCTTATCATCCCCAACAATATAGGAGCGCGGCATCTCTTCCTCGCCCTCACTTAGCGAAGTAGCTGTGTCAATGTCATCACTCTGAGAACAAAAATAGACCTTTTCTTTGCTTTTGTCATACTCAGCTGCCCTAGAAAATTAAAAAATTAAAATATATTGAAATTAAAAACATATACATGAGCGTATTCATGTCCACGAACTCCTCCTTTTCACCTTCAACAAACGTCACTGCCGTCTCAACATCAATCTTCTCATCGCTTTCTTGCAAGAGGTCAACAAGAGGCTCTTTCTCTCTGCTGAGATTCACATCCTCATTGCTAATGCTCTTTGCGGTTTCTTCGAGTTCTCGACATGAGTCGACGCCATCCTCAAGTTCGTCAGCGTAACCCTCAATGCCTTGGGCCGTTTCTGGGTTGCTATCAACGTCCTCGAGACTTTGGGTTGATTCTGATTCGCCAGCAACGTCCTCATTGCATTGAGTCGACTCAATTGGTAGAGTACTCCCTGCGATGCAGTTGCTCTCCTCCACCACTTCGGTTATTGAAGTTGCGCCCATCATAGCTATCGAAGATATATTTATGAAGATTGATAAATTAATTTTGATATGTTTTTATATGATTGACCATTCCACTTTTATATCTCGGTTAATGGATACTAATCGTAAGGATATAATATATGTAAATGCAATGTTTCCACATTAATGCTTAAAGACCAATATCATAATACAATAATAATTAACTCAAAATGTAAGAAATCTAATATTTTAAAAGGTAGAAAAAATCCAAATAAAAAAATTTATTTCAATAAAATACATACAAACAAAATTTCTAACCAAGTCAAATGCACTTATTAAATTTGTGGCCCTAAAGAGGGCCGTTTGGGTTCAAGTTATTGTTTCAGCTGCCGTCCACCAGATATTCCTCAACCTCCAAAGCCATAAAGTGTACGTCCTTGGCGTTTCAACGCATAGACCACATCCATGGCAGTAACAGTCTTTCGCTTAGCATGTTCGCAATAGGTTACCTAAAAATCTGCTTTGAACAATATATACTCTAAAAAACAAACCGCATCACGGATCACATTTTCAAGGAAGACTTTCAGCACTCCTCGAGTTTCCTCGTAAATGAGCCCGGAAATACGTTTCACACCACCACGACGTGCCAGTCGTCGAATTGCCGGTTTCGTAATTCCCTGGATGTTATCACGCAGAACTTTACGATGACGCTTTGCACCTCCTTTTCCAAGACCTTTTCCGCCTTTACCACGTCCAGACATTTTTTAGAAAGAACTAAAATAAAAACATTAAATTATTACATCCCAAAATGTGTCGATGAGAATATAAATAAATTTTGAAAGTTTGGCTTGCATATTTAAGCGGGAAAAATGGAAATGTTAAAAAGAAAAATGGAAAATTATAAAATAGAAAGTACTTTGAAAAGATCTTTTGTCTAACATCCTCACTCAACACACTCGTTTTATTTTTCCCAATTTATATATTATGTCGGAAACGCTTAGTGACAAGAACAGCGTCTTTTTAATTTTCTTTCAATATTAAACTAACTTACATATATTAATTTTCTTGTATATTTTTAAAATCTATTTTTTAAGGGATAGATCTTCACAATCTGATCCGAAAAATTTTTGTAGGTACTAAATGGGTTTGAGACCTTTTCTTCGGCAACTAGAGCCGCTATCGGGGCCAACTGAGTACGAGGCCAACTAATTAATTTTTAAAATCACTTTAAAAATTAATGATTTCACAAGTATTTTATTAATTTTATATTTATAACACTAGTATGATTTTTTAAAATTATGATCATTAGTCCCACCAAAATTAATTTTAACGTTTCTTACCAACTGATTTTAAAAATTACTCAGCTTCTCAGTTAACTCCGCACTCATTTGACTCGCCTTTCCCCTCCGTATTGTCTTTTATAAATTTTCTTAACATTTTTCTTCAGCTTAACATGCAATAAATTTAATTTATAGTTAAAAATATCAAATGGCGCTTCCAAAACCTTCTGGTAAAGGAGCAAAGAAAGCTGTTAAATCAACTAAAGCTGTGCGTACTGGTGACAAGAAAAGGAAGAAGTCACGTAAAGAATCTTACTCAGTTTATATCTATCGTGTTCTTAAACAAGTCCATCCAGACACTGGAATTTCCTCAAAGGCAATGAGCATCATGAACTCGTACCTATTCATTTTTTGTATTATGTTTTAGTTATTTTTACTTTTAAGTTTTGTGAATGACGTGTTCGAGCGAATTGCTGCTGAGGCGTCGCGTCTTGCGCACTACAACAAGCGCTCTACCATCTCGTCCCGTGAAGTGCAAACAGCTGTTCGTTTGATCTTGCCTGGCGAGCTGGCAAAACATGCAGTCTCTGAGGGAACGAAGGCAGTGACTAAATATACATCAGCAAAGTGAAGGAAGAATAACGAAAACTAAATCCAAACGGTTATTTTGGCCACATTTGTAATAAATTAAATCAGACAGTGATTCTTTATTGATAAAGTTTTGGAGGATTTTTTAAATATAAATCTGCCTTGGCGCAATTTGTCGTAAACCAAATAATCTGTTTGGCAAAAATGTCGGGTTGGGGGATAAAATATAAAAATAATTTTAGAAAAGGAAACTTGCTTCGTACATCCAAAAATTTTAAAAATTATAGGTAATATCTCGTGTCAAGATGTACGAGGCCACAAAATCATCAGATGTGACAATCTCAAGCACTACTACATGTGCATATAATTTAAGCATTCTTCAAGAACTTTTATTTAAAGGATATAAATAATAAATCAATAAAATAATTTAAGAAAAAATAAATTAAATTACATTTAAACTAGAAAATCTGTTATAAATCATTTCCTTGTTTATGAAATTGTAGAGGTGCTCGTAAAATTCTGCTTTCACTTAAAAACTGGAAAAATAAAATATTTAAAAATTAATTAAAATTAAAAACATTTTCCCAATCAGGACCGCCACATTTTCCTGGAGGAAGTGAATATTTTGGGTGAAGATAATCATTTTTTGGTCTTGAGTCTTCCATTGAATGACTTCTAGGTCGACTTCTTTCTTCTAATTTTTTATGTAAATATTCGAGTGATTGCATTGATCTAAAAGAAAAAAAAATAAATTCTAATAATAAATATTTTTTTTTGAAATTTTCAACTTTTTTGGTTAATTTTTAATTGTTTACCTAATAGCTGCAGTTGGAGAAGGACTGGTACTATATTCATGATCAGTAAATGCTGAATATTTTCTTGGACTTTTTACAACGCTATAAGGAATTAATTCTGGATGTGGATTTGTTCTTTTTGGTAAAAGTGCACAATGACTGATAAAAAATATTAATAATAAAATAGTACAAATTAAAAGTAAAATAGCTAATAAAATCATTAATCTTAAAAATAAAAATATTTTTTTGATTAATAAAAGAATTAAAAAATAATAAATTGTTTTTAAAAATTATTTTTAGGTTTTAATTATAAAAATTAATTTTTTTTTCTATTTTACCAACAACAAAAAAAAATAATAATATTTATTTAAAAAAAATGTCTAAATTTTATTTTTGAAAGGTTTTTTTTTTATTAAAAAATAAATAAGTCTTGAAAAGCATAAAGAAAATTAAAATTATATATTTATTTATTTTTTACAATCTTAAATGTCTATTATATATGATAGAAAAATAAATAAACATATGTGAGGGCTCTAAAGGCAATAAAATTGAAATAAAGCAATCTTCTCTCTCTTAAAAGAAAAATGGAAGAGAAAAAGAAAGAGCGGAAACCTTTTATATTTTTTAATTTTTATTTTGTCAATTTCAAATTATATTTCTTTTTATTTTTCTTTATAAAAAATTATTTTTATTTATTTATTGTCTAACATATTTTGCAAAAAAAAAGAAAAAGTATGAAAACTCTTTGTAAAAAAAAATAAATAAATAAAATTAATATATTATATAAGGAAAAGTATAAAAAAAATAAAAAAAAACTTTGTGTTCTTCTTAAAAAAGTTTTTTTTTCTTTGATTTTTGATTTTTTAATTACCAAAAAAAAAAAATAAAATGAAGGGGGAAAAAAAGAAAAATGGAAGAAAATTAAACCAAAAATTAATTAAAATTTTAATTTCCATTTTTTTTTTCTCTTTAAAAATATTAAAATAATTTTTAGTATTTTATAAATTATCAATTAATTTATATGTATAAAATATAATAATTTTATTTAAAAAAAAAAAAAAAAGAAAATAATTTAATTTATTTAAATAAATAAATAGACTAAAAGAAATGATAAAAAATGAAAACATTTGACTTTATTTAATTAAATTAAAAAAATAAAAATAATAGAAAATATTTTATTATTATTATGATTCAAAATATGTATAGTACATAGTTTGGACATTTTATATTGATTTAAATAAAAAAAGAGGGAAGGAAAAACTAAAAAGTTTAAAGTAAATAAATAAATCTTTTTTTTTTTTTTTTAAATAAAAATAAATTATTTAGTTTTTATTATATAAATTAATTAATTAATATTTATTTTATAATTAAACTTTTCCCCTTTAAATATTTATTTAAATAATTTATTTATTTATTAAAATTAATTATTAAATTAAAAAATAAAAATAATTAAAATATTTATTTATTTTTATTATGCAAAAATAAATTAAAATAAATAAAATATTTAAAAAAAAAAAATAATAAATTAATAAAAATGAGGCAAAATTATAAATTTAGAAAAAAAAAATTAAAAATAAAATAAAAATTAAATAGGATTAGCTTTAATATCATTTAATGCCCAATTTTTAGCTGTTGGCATTTGACAAGCTTCTAAATAATTAGGTAATGGAGGTATTTCTTCTCTTTCATTTAATGGACAAGCATAAAATAAACCTTTTTCATCAATCTAAAAATAAAATAAAATTAATTAAAATTAATATAATTAAACCTTTAAACAATAAGGTTTATTTGGAGAAAATGGTTCTCTTGTATGTGTTAACCCTTTAAATTAAAATATTTTATTTAATAATAATTTTTATTTATTTTTTCTTTTTAAAAAAATAATAATAATATTTACATAAATAATTTATTTATATATTTAAGGGAAACCCTTTAAATATATATTTTTGGCTAATAATAAAAATTAGATAATAATAATATTAAAAAATAAATAAATAAATTCCTCTCCCCCCTTCAAAATATTTATTTATTTATTTACTATTTAAATTAATTTCTTCTAAAGCTGAATTTCCATTAAAAATTAAATTTCTTCTAGAAATATTTCTTGAACGAAAAATACATGAAAATGCTGATATTGAACAAACTGCTCCAAAAAGAATTCCAAAAACAAAAAATTGACAAATTAATTGAGAAATTCCTTCTATTAAAATTAAATTTAATTAATTTTTATTTTTAGATATTTTTTTATTTTTAATTTATTTAAAAATAGATAAGAAAAAATAAATAAATAAATAAAATATATATATATTTTTTTTTTGATTAATTTATTTAAAAATAAATTAATTAAATTAATTTACCATTTTTTTCTTTTTTATTTTCTTCTTTTTCTTTTATATCTTCTAGTAAATCAAAATTATTATTTATTATTGTATTATTATTATTTTTTTTTTAAATTATTTAAAAATAAATTATTATTTTCTTCTTCTTTTTTAATTTTTAATATTTTTTCTTTTAATAATTTTTGTTGTTGTTGTTTTCTTTTTTCAATTAATTTAATAAAAATATTTGAATTCTTAAAAATTAAAAATATTTATTTAAATATAATTTTTTTAATTAATTTCCCCTTTTTAAGGGAATAAAATAAATTAAATTAAAAAATAAATTCCTTACAATATTTTTATTATTTAAAGAATTATTATTTAATTTAAAATTTTGTTCAATATTTTGAGTAAATATAGAAGGCATCATTATATAAAATAATAAAATTAAAATAATTATATTATAAGGCATAATTAATTAATTAATTCTTAAATAAATAAATTATTTATTAATAATAAATAAAATAAATATTTTAAAAAAAAAAAAAAGAAGAAAGGAGTAAAGAGAGGATTATATAAATACATCATTTATTATTATTATTATTTTATAGGGGGGTTCCCCAAACTAAAAGCTTTTTTTTTTTTATCAATAAAAAAAAAATAATATTTATTTTATGTAAATAATACTAAAAATATATTTAAGTATTTATCAATGAACATTTAAAAAATAAAATAAAATATGATGACAAGAATGTTAAAGTGGAAAGTTTAGGAATTAAATAATAATAAATTTGGGAAGTGATATTTAAATTAATTTATATTTTTAAGAATTATAAATAAAATATTAATTAATTAATTCTTATTTATTTATTTAAATAATAATTAATTTATTTAATTTTACAATATTAACCAAAAATAACACAATTTTATTTTTATTTTTATATTTGTCATATTTAAATAATTCTTATCAGTTTTTATTAATTTTTATTTTTAATTTTCATGTGTTAAATTTAAAAAAAAAACAAAAATTGGGTGCATTTAAAATAAAAATTTAAATTTAAAATATTAAATTTTTAATAAAAATTAAAATATTAATAATAATAAAAATAATATAAACAAAAAATAATAATCATCAAAAATCAAAAAAGAGTTAAAAAAAAAAAAAAAAAAAGTTGGAAATAAAAATAATATTACAACAATAAAATATCAAAATGAATACTCTACACAACCAATGAATACTTCAATTTTAATTGACCATAAATTAAAAATAAATTTATTTATTTATTTATTTATTTTTTTTTTTTAAATTTAAAAATATTTATTTTTCTATTAAAAATTTTTCAACAGAATATTCCCATTTTGAAGGATCATTCATAGGTTTAGATATATCAATTATACGTCTTTCATGAAATGTTACATTATTCTCTTTATCAACAAGAATTATTGATGTTGATCTTTTTATTTATTTAAATTAAAATTAAATTTTTAATTTTTACCTTGTTCCATAATTTCTTCCATGTAAATGTCCATCTACAAAAATTGAACATAATAATTTATAATTTGTATTTAAAGGATTAGAAGAACCAATTTGAAGACTAATTTGTTCATCAGGAAAATTTCTTTAAAAAATAAATAAAAATTAATTAATTAATTAAAAAAAAACATTTCTTGATTAGAAGCAATTTCATATAAATCATTAATTAAATCTTCTTCAGTAAAATTATTTTCTTTTATAGAAAATTTATTAATTAAAGAATAAAAAAGTTTTTCTCCATAAATTACTTTTTTAAATGGAATACTTCTAGGGCTATTACTAAAACCATAAATACCTTTTAATAATAAAAAATAAATAAATTATTTTTAAAAAATAATAAAACCTTTTGGCCATTTAATAGGATCACAAATATTTAATCTATTTGTATAAGAATAAAGTTCATAAAAATTTTCAACACTAAAAGAAAAAAATTTTTCTTTATAAATTTAAATAACCGTTCTAATGCCAACATTTGAAATCCATTAAATTCTTTGTAATTTTCTCCTCCAAGTTGATAAAGATAATTTTTAGCTGAAGTTTGTCCAGTCAAATAATTTTTAACTAATTCTCCTATATATAATTAATTTAAATTAATTAATTTAAAAACCTCTGCTTGGTGCTAATTTATTTGAAATATTTTTTGGTTCTGTTATTGCTAATAAATTCCCAATTCTTCCTTTTTTATCAATTCCAAGCCAAGTACCATTCACCTTTTCATATTCATCTCTACCTATTATTAAATAAATTTATCTAAATTTATTTAATATTTCCTTAAATTAAATAAAAATGAGAAATAAAATAAGAGTAGTCGTGGCCGAGTGGTTAAGGCGTTGGACTGCTAAAATTTCTAGCTGCTATCCAATGGGGTTTCCCCGCGAGAGTTCGAATCTCTCCGACTACGTACTTTTTACAACAAAATGCTTTTTTAATAAAAAAAAAATTTATTTTCAAAATACCTGCCAGAATTCCATCAGACCAAGTTAACGCAGAAGTAGCACGAGAAAAATCTAAAATAGTTTTTAAGAAATAATTAATTTATTATAACCTTCATCTCTATTATTTAACAATATTAATTTAAACCTTCCTAAAATTAAATTTTCGGCATCAGAATTAATAAGAAAAGTAATACACATTCTTAGATTTAATTAATTAAAAGAAATTTAATTTTAAAATATTATAAAGTATTTAATTTTTAAGGCAAAATGTATTATTAAAAATTAATATAAAATTTTTATCAAATAAAAATAAAGTTAATTATATTTTAATTTTATCGAAGTTCAATAAGACCAAGAGAATTTAAATTAATTATTGAATCAGCAATTACTCTAGCTGTTTTTTGTGTATAACCTCCACTAGTAAGCTAATAAAAAAAAAAGGAATTTAAATTAATTAAAATAACATTACCATAACAATTGGTATTCCACGTTGTTTAGCTGATTTAAAAACAATTTCATCTCGTTGAATAATTCCCTAATTTACAAAAAAATAGGGGGAAAAAAAATAAAAGATGATATTACTTATCAGTTATTTGTACTTATATATTTTAACTAAATATTATATTTTAATTATATTAAATAATTTATTATTCTGTACTGATAATTCAAAAAAGAGAATTATCATCACATATAATTAAAATATAATTAAATCAAATAAAAATTTAAAAAATAATATTTCTTTAAATAATCAATCATTTCTATTTAATTTTAAATAAAAAATATACTTTATAGTTAATAAAAAAAAATGTTCAAATAACTGACAAGTACACATAAAAATACCTCTGGGGAAATACGTAAAAGTCCTAAAGGGTCACCACAGAGTGAATCTGTGCCAGCAATATAAACAACCAATTCTGGAGAAAATTCTGAAAATGCCTCATTCAATTCTCCTTCTAATCGTAAAAGATAATATTCATCACTAGTGCCAATTCGAAGAGGTACAGGCCTTGAGATTCCTTCTATTAAAATATTTTTTATTATTTTTGAAGTAATTTATAATAAAAGCTTAAAATAAAAAATAATACTTTTGGCTGGTTCATCTCTTGGATAAATTTGTTCATTATATAAGTCAATTATATAAACTCTATTATCACCAACGAAATCACTTTCATGCCCATTACCCTTAAAATAAATACAACAAAAAAATATATTTAAATACTTGATGAGCATCCAAATCAACAATCATTGCTTTTTTAATTAAATAATCTTCAAATAAAACTTTAATCAATAAAGTAATATCAGCATAAACACAGAAACCACCACCTCTATTGCTACTAGCATGGTGAAAACCTCCACCAATATTAATTGACCAACCAAATTTAAGTGCTAATCTTCCAGCTAAAATAGACCCTCCAGTTTGAAATCTTAAATTTAAAAAATTAAAAATAAATAAAATAAATAGTATTAAACCTTAATGGCCGTAATACAAGTTTAATAACTAAACATGAAGGAAAAATAATAACTAAACAAACTTCTAAAATAAAAGCAAGTCGAATTGTTGAATTAAGAGAAAATAAATATGATTGAGAATGAACAAATAACAAATCCTTTTTTGTAATTTCTTTAGGCTTAACTATTGATCCTTCACTTAGATGTCCACTATCTATTATTTATTTATATAAATTTTTAATTAAAAAAAAAAATAATAAACTACCAAGGAGAAATTTAAAGACTCTTCCCCACTTTTTTGAATCAAATGGATGTAACTTTTCAATACCAAAAAATCCAATATTATATTCATTTGTATATACAATAGGACATTGATTTTGATTGAGTTGTTCTGATTGTGAATAAAGATGAGAAAAACGAGGAGGATTTGAAGAAGTTGAAAGAACAGATTGATCTTCTAATACAACATTATTAACTGACATTTTTAAAAATAAAGAACAATAAAAGATATTTTTTTAAATTAACTCATTATTTAAGTAACAAACTGATCAAATCAATTTAAATATAAATTATCACAATTTAAACAAAAGATTTTTAAGTATAACATCATAGATAATCAAAATGAGTAGAGGCCAGGAAATAAATAAAATTTTAATTTGAGGAAATGACTCAATGAAGAAGTGAACTTGAATTAAAATTCTTACAGGTCATAAACATCAAATTTAAAGGCAATGGAAATAAATATCAAGGCAATAATAATAATCTAGCCAATAACTCACTCAATAAATTACTTATTTAGTTTTCTTATTATCAGCTTTTTTAGAAGAAGAATCAGCTTCAGAAGTATCTAAAAAAAGCCAAATAAAAAATGGTATTCCAAAATCCAACCTTTTTGGGAAGACTTTTGTTGTTGCTTTTTCTTTTCAACTTCTTTCAATTTTTTTGCATAAGCGCCAGTTGGAAATACATAATCAATAATGCAAACAATTATCTTAAAAAATAACAAAAATAGTTTTATTCGTCTATATTTATTTAAAAAAAACATACAAATCCAAGAACACAACCAAGTAAAAGAGTCAATCCCGCAAAAAGTGCATAAGAAGCCCATGAAGGAACTCCAATTTTTTCAACCATATGATTATGAAGATCTCGAACAGCCATTGAAAGTTTGAAGAAAATAGCAACCACACCCATTTGTAGACTGTCTGGATATTTATAAGAAGGAATAGGATCAAAGTTTGTCCATTGCTTTTCCTCAATGAATGTACTGAAATCATTCTTATCACGAGGGCCAACGTATAACCGAAAAACTCCATCCTTCACACTAAAAGAAAATATGATAATAAAGTTTTTCCTTGTTAAACATTTTATTATATAGATATTATATATGTATTTAATAAAAAATTTACAAACTGATAAATAGTCGGTAAAGCAGTGACCAAAAACCTGCCAGAAAGACCTGGATTAGAAGTAACGTCAATCTCCGCTACATTTATATTCAAATCCGTGGACCAATCAGCAAAAGAATTCCAAGCCTTTTGAAGATCTTTACAAGCAGGACACCAAGGAGCATGACTGGAAAATAAAATAATAGAGAATTAAAAATAAATTAAAATAAAATGAACTATTTAACAAATATCATTAAAAAAAAACATACAATTCTATCATCCATTCGCCAGAAAGAATATCTCGCCAATTTTCTTCATTCAGTGCCAATAATTTTTTAGATCTTGAAGCACAAAATATAACGTGAAATAAAGAAATAATTAAAAGCAATTTAAATAAATATTTATTGAACATTTTTGAAATATAATTCCCTTTATTTATTTAAAATTAAGAGTGTTTAAGAAAAATGATTTACGCTGAAAGAACACGCAAAATACACGTCTGCATAAGTGCAGAAAAGAGAATGGATCAATTTCTCCTTTTCTTTCTCCGATTTATCTATATGTAAGTAGGTCATTTAGAGAAAAAATTAGTAATTAATTAAAAAAGTATTTAGTAGTCAAAAATACATTTAAGCTTTTAAAAATATAAAAAAGTCTTAACAAAATATTAAATATTTGAAAAAAGGCATTTGCACTGTCAGCTCTTTTAATAATTCAAAATAACATTAATATGGACTCAACTGGATGAGCGCGACCCCAACCAATTGAGCATCAAAATCAATTTTTTAAATTCAAGTTAAAAATTAATTATTTCATCAGAATTTTATTAATTTTATATTAAAAACTATTTTATGATTCTTTATTTCATAATAGGCTCCCAAGTTCCATTTTAACATTTCTAACCAATTGAATAAAAAAAAATTGATTTTGGCGATCAGTTGGCTCACTCCTGATGCTCGCGCTCAGTTGGCGGCCTTCTTTTTATTGGGATAAGTCCTCTTTGCCGCTCGACAAAACTTGAATGAAATTTTATAATTTTGTTATTATAATGCGCATATCGAGCTACATCGATTGATACAAAAATTGAAATGATTCGGAAATTTAACATTAAGTTATAGTTTTGTGGAAGAGGACTTGCGGCAAAGAGGACGTGTCCTTAGATTATTTAAATTTTAGGGAAATAAATTAAATATTTATTATGGAGTTCTTTTTTTTCTTTTTCTTCATTATTCTAACTTCTAGTTCAATTTTTTTCTTCATTCCATGTGCTAAAAGGAAGAAAGTTAAGATAACCAACCCTAAATTGGAACAGGTTTTTTAAAATTAATATGACTTATTTTTCAATTTATAGAAAGGAAAGAAGATTGATGATAGAAAGAAAATAAAAGATGAAAGAAAGAGGGCACTTCAGACGTTTTTGGCCAACAATTCCACTTCCATTGAACAATTGTCAGGAAGTACATGGCATGCTAAAACTGATAAATGGACTGTTCTTAATAAGGTTTGCTATTTTAATAAAAATATTGACAAAAACATTTTGTTTTAATCGTTAATTTATTTCTTAAGAATTACTTAAATAAAATTAATTTGCATCAACTCCCTTCTGTTCGCTCTACAGGATATGCGCAAAGAGGTTACAAGGAAAGGTGGTTTCAAGATTTAGAAGAAGGACTCTATCCATTCACCGTTGAAACAGAAAATGGAGGTTTTTTTGTTTATGATTTTTAAATTTAATTTTTAAGAGGGACACTTCTGTTATTCAGAAGCTCTTCTCGTTCCAGAAATGAAAGGCCTATTGACGATTATTGGTAATATTGGTTCCAACATGGAAGATTCAGCACGTACTGCTCGTGTTTATATCGACGCATTCCTGAAGAAACATACTAAATTCAAAAAGACGCACAAGGAACATGTGTTAATTAGTTTTATTCCGGTATGAGTTAAAATCAGTATAAATATTTGAATAATAATTATTTCAGCCGGCATTCCGTATTGATGGACCTTCTGCTGGCGCTGCAATTGCTATATGCATTATTTCATTGTTTTTGGGTCTTACTCCACCTAATGGTTATTTATTTATTAGTAAATAAATATTTTCTTTATTTCAGATATTTGTGTTCTGTGCACTATTAGCTCACATGGTGCACTTGGTCCTGTTGGAGGGGTTACAGCTAAGCTGCGTGCAGCTAAGAGAAATGGTGTGAAACGAATTGTATTGTCAAGCAGGGACGAAGAAATTTTAGATAATATTGATTCGAATATTAAAGAAGGTTTTAAATTTATTTATTTAAGCAAGTTTATTGAGTTATTTAGCATTATTTTTCCTAATTATGTTTTACTTAATGTTAAAAATGCCTAAAATTTGTTATCATTAGCTTTTCGTTTTATATAAAAATGTAGCATAAAACCTTAAATTGTTTCATTTATAGAAATCCTGGTACTTTTTTATAATTAAAAAATACAGAATATATTTGAATAAAATACGTTCTATTCCTTAAAAAAGTAGATTTTAAAGATATTGAAGAAAATTATATATGTAAGTTAAATTTAGTACTGAAAGAAAATTAAAAAGAAGAATATAGAAATTGGGAAAAATAAAACGAGTGTGTTGAATGAGGATGTTAGACTAAAAAGATCTTTTCAAAGTTACTTTCTATTTTCCATTTTTTTAAACAATTCTATTTTTCCCGCTTAAATATGCAAGCCAAACATTCAAGCTATTCTAAAAAGCAAACATCGACACATTTTGGGATGTAATAATTTAATGTTTTTATTTTAGTTCTTTCT
Organism: Meloidogyne graminicola; assembly: GCA_036172905.1. Taxonomy (NCBI): domain Eukaryota; kingdom Metazoa; phylum Nematoda; class Chromadorea; order Rhabditida; family Meloidogynidae; genus Meloidogyne; species Meloidogyne graminicola. Next base: position 1,383,330 of record JARPZY010000007.1, read on the forward strand.
AAAAAATGTCTGGACGTGGTAAAGGCGGAAAAGGTCTTGGAAAAGGAGGTGCAAAGCGCCATCGTAAAGTTTGACAACATCCAGGGAATTACGAAACCGGCAATTCGACGACTGGCACGTCATGGCGGTGTGAAACGTATTTCCGGGCTCATTTACGAGGAAACTCGAGGAGTGTTGAAAACATTTTTAATTTTAAATAAATAAAGGGAATTACAAGAATGTTCAATAAATATTTATTTAAATTGCTTTTAATTATTTCTTTATTTCACGTTATATTTTGTGCTTCAAGATCTAAAAAATTATTGGCACTGAATGAAGAAAATTGGCGAGATATTCTTTCTGGCGAATGGATGATAGAATTGTATGTTTTTTTTAATGATATTTATTAAATAGTTCATTTTATTTTAATTCATTTTTAATGTATTATTTTATTTTCCAGTCATGCTCCTTGGTGTCCTGCTTGTAAAGATCTTCAAAAGGCATGGAATTCTTTTGCTGATTGGTCTACGGATTTGAATATAAATGTAGCGGAGATTGACGTAACTTCTAATCCAGGTCTTTCCGGCAGATTTTTGGTCACTGCTTTACCGACTATTTATCAGTCTGTAAATTTTTTTTATTAAATACTTATATATAATATCTATACAATAAAATTGTTAACAAGTAAAAACTTTATTATCACCCTTTCTTTTAGTGTGAAGGATGGAGTTTTTCGGTTATACGTTGGCCCTCGTGATAAGAATGATTTCAGTACATTCATTGAGGAAAAGCAATGGACAAACTTTGATCCTATTCCTTCTTATAAATATCCAGACAGTCTACAAATGGGTGTGGTTGCTATTTTCTTCAAACTTTCAATGGCTGTTCGAGATCTTCATAATCATATGGTTGAAAAAATTGGAGTTCCTTCATGGGCTTCTTATGCACTTTTTGCGGGATTGACTCTTTCACTTGGTTGTGTTCTTGGATTTGTATGTTTTTTTTAAATAAATATAGACGAATAAAACTATTTTTGTTATTTTTTAAGATAATTGTTTGCATTATTGATTATGTATTTCCAACTGGCGCTTATGCAAAAAAATTGAAAGAAGTTGAAAAGAAAAAGCAACAACAAAAGTCTTCCCAAAAAGGTTGGATTTTGGAATACCATTTTTTATTTGGCTTTTTTTAGATACTTCTGAAGCTGATTCTTCTTCTAAAAAAGCTGATAATAAGAAAACTAAATAAATAATTTATTGAGGGAGGTTTTGGCTAGATTATTATTATTGCCTTGATATTTATTTCCATTGCCTTTAAATTTGATGTTTATGACCTGTAAGAATTTAAATTCAAGTTCACTTCTCATTGAGTCATTTCCTCAAATTAAAATTTTATTTATTTCCTGGCCTCTACTCATTTTGATTATTTATGATGTTATACTTAAAAATCTTTTGTTTAACTTGTGATAATTTATATTTAAATTGATTTGATCAGTTTGTTACTTAAATAATTAGTTAATTTAAAAAAATATCTTTTATTGTTCTTTATTTTTAAAAATGTCAGTTAATAATGTTGTATTAGAAGATCAATCTATTTCGGCTTCTTCAAATCCTCGTTTTTCTCATCTTTATTCACAATCAGAACAACTCAATCAAAATCAATGTCCTATAGTATATACAAATGAATATAATATTGGATTTTTTGGTATTGAAAAGTTACATCCATTTGATTCAAAAAAGTGGGGAAGAGTCTTTAAATTTCTTCTTGGTAGTTTATTTTTTTTTCTTTAAATTAAAAATTTATATAAATAAATAATAGTTAGTGGACATCTAAGTGAAGGATCAATTGTTAAGCCTAAAGAAATTACAAAAAAGGATTTGTTATTTGTTCATTCTCAATCATATTTATTTTCTCTTAATTCAACAATTCGACTTGCTTTTATTTTAGAAGTTTGTTTAGTTATTATTTTTCCTTCATGTTTAGTTAATAAACTTGTATTACGGCCATTAAGGTTTAATACTATTTATTTTATTTATTTTTAATTTTTTAAATTTAAGATTTCAAACTGGAGGGTCTATTTTAGCTGGAAGATTAGCACTTAAATTTGGTTGGTCAATTAATATTGGTGGAGGTTTTCACCATGCTAGTAGCAATAGAGGTGGTGGTTTCTGTGTTTATGCTGATATTACTTTATTGATTAAAGTTTTATTTGAAGATTATTTAATTAAAAAAGCAATGATTGTTGATTTGGATGCTCATCAAGTATTTAAATATATTTTTTTGTTGTATTTATTTTAAGGGTAATGGGCATGAAAGTGATTTCGTTGGTGATAATAGAGTTTATATAATTGACTTTTATAATGAACAAGTTTATCCAAGAGATGAACCAGCCAAAAGTATTATTTTTTATTTTAAGTTTTTATTTATTATAAATTACTTCAAAAATAATAAAAAATATTTTAATAGAAGGAATCTCAAGGCCTGTACCTCTTCGAATTGGCACTAGTGATGAATATTATCTTTTACGATTAGAAGGAGAATTGAATGAAGCATTTTTAGAATTTTCTCCAGAATTGGTTGTTTATATTGCTGGCACAGATTCACTCTGTGGTGACCCTTTGGGACTTTTACGTATTTCCCCAGAGGTATTTTTATGTGTACTTGTCAGTTATTTGAACATTTTTTTAATTAACTATAAAGTATATTTTATATAAAATTAAATAGAAATGATTGATTATTTAAAGAAATATTATTTTTTTATTTGATTTAATTATATTTTAATTATATGTGATGATAATTCTCTTTTTTGAATTATCAGTACAGAATAATAAATTATTTAATATAATTAAAATATAATATTTAGTTAAAATATATAAGTACAAATAACTGATAAGTAATATCATCTTTTATTTTTTTCCCCTACTTTTTTTTTTTAATTAGGGAATTATTCAACGAGATGAAATTGTTTTTAAATCATCTAAACAACGTGGAATACCAATTGTTATGGTAATATTATTTTAATAAATTTATTTTTTTTTTAATTAGCTTACTAGTGGAGGTTATACACAAAAAACAGCTAGAGTAATTGCTGATTCAATAATTAATTTAAATTCTCTTGGTCTTATTGAACTTCGATAAAATTAAAATATAATTAACTTTATTTTTATTTGATAAAAATTTTATATTAATTTTTAATAATACATTTTGCTTTAAAAATTAAATACTTTATAATATTTTAAAATTAAATTTCTTTTAATTAAACTAAATAACTTTTATAAGAATTTGAATATTAAAAAATATAATAGAATTAATTTTTCTAGAAAATATGATTAAACTAAATAACTTTTATAAGAATTTGAATATTAAAAAATATAATAGAATTAATTTTTCTAGAAAATATGATTAAACTAAATAACTTTTATAAGAATTTGAATATTAAAAAATATAATAGAATTAATTTTTCTAGAAAATATGATTAAACTAAATAACTTTTATAAGAATTTGAATATTAAAAAATATAATAGAATTAATTTTTCTAGAAAATATGATTAAACTAAATAACTTTTATAAGAATTTGAATATTAAAAAATATAATAGAATTAATTTGTCTAGAAAATATTAAATAAAAAGTCTCAAAATATTTAATTAATAAAAATAAATTTTATTTGTTCATTTATTTAGAATTATTCATTTCCATATATTCCAATTTAACAAAGATAAGCATTTATTTTAATTTTAAATACACATAATAATTATTATTAAAAAATAAAAAATATATTTAAATAAATTTCTCTAAAATTTAAAAATAAAAAAATATTTCTCTAACCAATTTAACCAAGAAAGAGCAATTCATTTTTTTTATAAATTTTGTACAACGCATTTCAAGTCCTCTAGCTGCAAATCTTTTACATAAACGCATACAAGTTTCTAATAAATCGTCTAAAAAAAAATAAAGTTAAATATTTTAATTAAATAAAATAACCAGAAATATCCCTAAGCATTGGAGAGGGTACTGTAGCTTCCAAAAACCATTGAAATTGTAATGGTTGGGGAGGATGTCTAAGTGAAGAAACCTTTTTTGTTTTTAAATTATTTAATTATAATAAAAATATTATTTAAAATACTTGAATAAGATATTCATCTTCTCTTAAATGCCTTACTCCTTCCATTGGCAATGCATGACTTTTTAAAAAAAGTGCACGAAAAAAATCACTGGAATGGCTAAGTTGGTGTTTACATACTAGAAAACGAACATCCTTTTTAAAAATAAAATAAAAATAATATTTAATTAAATATTTAATTATACTTCAACTAAAATAGAAGCAGAACAACCTTCTAATCGACATTGTGGTTGTAAATAATCTAATGTTTTAGACCATTGTTGTTGTTGTTTTTTTGTTGGAGATTTAGATCTACTACTACTACCTGTTATTTCATTAATTTTTTGTCCTATTGGTTTTCTTGGACTAGAAGATCTATTCCTTTGTTGTAAAGCTAATAATTGTAATGCTGAAGAAGGATACTAGAAAAATTAAATATAATTTTTTTGTTTAAATAAGGAAAGAAAGGGAAAACTTTAAATTAAATATTTTATTTAAATATTTAATACTTTTTCCTTTTCAATAATTTCTTTTCTTTCAATTTGTTCTTCATATTCTCCTTTTAATTGTTGTATTTGTGAGGACATTGGTCTTTGTGAACTATCAGTTGCACTTTCTGCATTAGAATAACAATTACGTAACCAAGGAGTTGATGAAGGAGAACTTGGCCAAAGTGATGGACTAAGTAACTAAAAGTGAAATTATTTTTAAATAAAATAAAATTAAAAGGAAGGGGGAAATATTTAAAACATATTGAACTTTTTAAGTTCCGAAGAACCTCTTGTGAGGAAGTTTCGGGATCTTCTCCAATAGAATATTTCCTTCTTGAAATAGGGCGTGAATATTGTGATTTTGAAGGTTGGTAATGACCAAATTGCGGAGAATATTGTTTTATATCAGAAGAACATTTCAAAGGTTTGTTTATTATTTGGTAATTGCTTAAAAAGAAGAATTAAATATATTTAAAAAAATTAAATAAATTTATTTTAATAAATTCATTGGGAAATTAAAAGGTAAAATTGAATATAAAATTTCAAATTCCGATTTTTTACCAATCGATGAATTTCAATGCGCATTAAAAATTAGTTCCAATGAAATGATTTTAAAATTTTATATTAAATTATTTTTATTTCTCTTGCGACTGAATGGACTACTATATATCGACCTAAAGCCTTTCGGCTTGTTTCTCTTGGCACTGTTCTTTTTTTCTCTAAATTCTTTTAATCGCAACATCTATTCTTTTGATATTTTTTCACTCTTTCTTTCACTTGCATGCACTGTTTTGGTCAAGAAATTTATGGCGGCCATACGTTGATAATAAAGAAATTTTCTTAAAAATTTATTTATCCTCTTTATTTTTTAAGTTTAACTTATTAAATTTAGCTCTAAAATTTTTTATATTGCTACTAATTAATATATGTCGACTTCAGTGGCCGAAGCCAGGGCCGAAGCCAGGGCCGAAAATGGGAGCTCTAATAAAGTGTCATTAGAAGACAAGAGCAGCGACAATATTAGTAAGTTTACTTATTTCATACTTTAAATAATTTTTCATTAATGTTTGTTTTTCTTTAATTAATTCCTAAAATTCTTTGATTAGAAGAAGCAGAATCAAATGGTACAATGAATAGTGGTCCTGAGTCAGTGTTGCCAGTCAAAGCTGAAAAAGAAGTGAATGCTACAGAGCAATCAGAACAAGTGTTAGATGATGGAGGAAAATTAACGTCCACCGAAGAGGATATTATACCTCAAAAACCAGTTGATAATGATTTTAGCAATAAAGAAAGCTTGGAAACAAAGAATGTTCATGAGGTAAGTTATCTTAAATTTAAACAGATACAAACTAATTTTAATTAATTTATTAATTATTCAGTCTCAATCTTCAAACAATATTGAAAAACGAGAAGATACGCCTCCAACGACTATTGAATCTGAAGTTGAGAAGCCGAGCACTGAATTATCTGATAAAAAAAATGAAGAATGTGTTGAAGATAAAAAACCTGTTCTTGAAAAAGAAAAAGAAGTTGAAAAAACAGATGAAGAGAAAATGGATGTTGAAGAGAAAAAAGAGGAGAAAGAACTGAAGGGAAAAGATGGTCTAACTGAAGTCAACAAGGTTTTTTTAGCCTGAAATAAATTATGGGTATTAAATAAAACCTTATGGATGTATTATACGGTGGCTTGGTTCTTTTAGTCATTTTGAAGACATTATAAGAGATATTTTTTAATTAACGTTATTCTCATTACATTATCTTTAAATTTGTATTTTTTTTCTAGGATACCGGGAAACAGGGCCTTCCTAAATGGATGGTTCAGAGTGCAAATGCTCCACCTTCTCCCTCACCTGAACTCGCAGAAAAAACCGATGAAAAACAAGCTGAATCTACAGCTCCAGTAAAGCGTCGCGGAAGAGGTCGTCGTTCGATGGCTGAAAAAGCTGCAGAGAAACAAAAGCAGATTAATGATGGCGAAGAGGGACAGGTCAACTTTTCATCGTATATTTTTACTTTAACTTGTTCTCTATTTTAGAGTGAAGAAGCACTTTCTCCCCGTCCAAGAAGGTCAACTAGATCTCGCGTTGATTATGCTAATCCAGACCCTAGTCAGTTAAAACTTTCAATTTTTTGATTTAAACTCCTCTTAATTTTATCATTTTCCTTAAAATTAGTGACAGTTGTAGCTGAAGCAGATGATGATGAACCTGGTGGTGGTGCTAAGCGTATGACGCGAAATGCTCCTGGTCGTAAACCTATTGTTGGAAGAGGAAGGAAGCGTAAAGTCACATCAAGTGATGATGAAGATGGTGGTCATTATGAAGACGATGATGATGAAGACTATGGTTCCAAAAAGCGTGTTGCTAAGAAGCGTTCAAATGCCGGTGGAGTTATTGGTACTCCTGCTTCTGGTGGAAGAAGAGGTCGTGGACGTCCTGCCTCTGGTAAAAGTTCAGGCAACCCACCTACTACTAAAGGGCGATTTCCGAGAGGTGGAGTTGCTACTAAACGAAAGACAAAACATGATTATTCTGACGAGGAACAAAGTGATGTTATTTATGATGATAGAGAATCTGATGATAAAGATCCAACTACTGAAGGTTTTGTTTAAACATTTATTTATTTTTTAAATAATATATTTTAATTCTTATATTTTAAATTGTTTTATTTTTACTCTTGATTTATTATTTTTAGATGATTCAGCTGATGAAAAGCAACAATCAACAATTCCTGTAGTTGGCAGTAAAACAGTTTCGATGAAAGGTCCGCTTAAAAAAAGGGGACGGCCACCTGCTGGGGCACGTAATCAAAAACAAAGTTATTTATAAAATTGTTTTTAACGTTTATTTTATCCTTAAGGTGTGACGGACGATGCAAAGGATCATCAAATACATGATAATGATTCTAATGATGATGGTTAATTATTCGATTTAATGTTTTCCTCTTTTTGGGGAATCAGTTATTTTTCAATAAAATTTGCTTATTTTATTCATTTCGATTTGTCCCTTTTGTTTAAATCTTGATTCTTTTTAGCTAATTTTTGATAGTAGTGCATTTATGAGTTTAATTAATTAGCGTATTCAATCGATTTATTATTTTGATTTATTTTTAGATTTTTCTAAATTTTTTACTGCACTATTTTATGGCCTTTTTTTACCGTAAAATATTTAAATGACGTTGATATTTCAACAATACTTTTTTCTCCCTCAATAAATATTCAGAAGAAAAATTATTTTTAATGTTTATTATTAATTTAATTCATATTTAAATTGTGAAAACAAATTTTGTTTAGTTTTACTAAATTAGTTATGAAGATGAATTTATTTGATACAAGGTTTAATCACCATTGTGAAGGTTTATTTAAGATTAAATAGATTATAATTTAATTATTAAAGATCGGGAAAGGCAATATTGTTGCAAAAATTCAATAATTAAACCGGCCTGTCTTCCAATTACTATTTTGGCTTTGCTTATATTATTTGTCTTTTTTCTGCCAATGTTTAATGAGGACATGAAAGATTTATCTGTAAACAGTGTAAAGAAGTATGAACGGATTGGTATTTGTTTAGATCAATGCAGGTTTGAATTAATAATATTAATTAATTTTTGAGTATTTTAAGTTTAGAAATAGTTGAAAGTATACCAACTGGAATGAACTATTCAATACAAGTACCTAAACACAAGAATACCTACAATGCTTGGATGGAATTGCTTATAACAGCTGAGAAGTCAATTGATATTCTTGCTGTTTATTGGAATATGAGAGATAAAACAGGATATAAAACTTCATGGCAGGTATTTTTTAAAAATTTTATTAATTTATAAGTTTTAATTGATTGTAAATTATATTTAAATTAAATTAATTAAGGGAAAAGAAATATTCAGAAAAATTAAAGAAACTGCTTTGCGAGGTGTTAAAGTATTTATTTTGTTATAAAATTATAATTTAAATTAATATTTAGATTCTAATAGCTCAAAATTCGGCTGGTCAATTTGGACCTTTAGATGATTTAGAATTTTTACAAAAGGAAGGTACCCTTACCTAATTTAATATAATTATTTTTATCAGGATTGGTTTCTGTCCAAATTCTTAATTTTACCGAACTTTTTGGAAGTGGAATTTTACATAGCAAAATTTGGATTGTCGATAATAAACATTTTTATATTGGTTCTGCTAATATGGATTGGCAATCGTTAACTGAAGTTAAAGAATTGGGAATTTTAATAAAAAATTGTTCTTGTCTAGCATGGGAACTTAGCAAAATATTTAATGTTTATTGGCGTGTTGGACAAGATAAAAAGATTCCAAATGTTTGGCCAGTTTCATTACAAACAAAATTTAATTCAGAACATCCTCTTCAAGTTCGTTTTAATTCAACAATGCTCACAAATGTTTTTATTAGTCATTCACCTAAAAATTTAAATACAAAAGGAAGAGAACATGATTTAAATGCAATAATTAATTTAATAAATAAATCAAAATATTTAATAAGAATTGCAGTAATGGATTATTTACCTATAACATTATATATGCCTAATAATAATAATACATATTGGCCTTTAATTGATAATTCTATACGTAAAGCAGCATTTCGTGGAGTTAATATTCAAATGCTTATAAGTCAATGGCCACATTCAAAACCAGAAACTATTCCCTATTTACGTTCTTTATTACAAATTAATGAAGCATTAAATAAAAGAGGAAGTATTTCTATTGTAATTATTTTTTATAAAATTAAATATTTTTATTAATTTTTAGAAACTTTTTCGTGTTCCAGTTAGTCCAGAACAGAAACAACTTAAATATGCTCGTGTAAATCATAATAAATATATGGTAACAGATAATGCTGCTTGGATAGGTTTTTATATAATTTTTAAAAATATTTTTTTAATCTTTAAGGAACTTCAAATTGGGTAGGAGATTATTTGTAAGTTTTTATTTTTTATAAAATAATTTTTTAATTTTTAAGTATATCAACTGCTGGAATTGGTATAAATATTGAAAGAATAGATAATTCAAGTAAAATTATAATTGATCAACTTAATTCAATTTTTCAAAGGGATTGGATTTGTAATTATTCCTTTCCTTTAACTTTACCATAAAAAGTTAATTTTTTTATAATAATTTATGTATATTATTATTCAACTATTCCGCAAAAAATTTTTAATACTTTTTCAACTTATTTATTTATAAACTTATTTAAATGACGGAAATTTTAAGATTGAATTTTCAATAAGAAGATTTACTTAATCATTCTATTTTGCGTTTATTTGGCCTATTTTTTCTATTTTTACGATGAGTCATAAATATTTCTTTATTTATGTCTAACATATTTTCTTTCATCAATATATGTATTCTTCATTTCTAAAAGTAAAATTATTTTCTCTTTTTTTTCAATAATTCTCTACTAATATATTTATGTATATTTAGGTTATGTATATTTAATTTTCTCTCTCCAATTCAGTCAATTACTTTTTTTTTTTAATAAAAGCTTTGTTACTAAAGTTAGCAACAAGTTTTGAACATTTTATTTCTTTAATTTGTTTTTAAAGTTGTATTTTTTATTATTTTTTAAATCAATTTTAGACAAATTATTAATATGAGCTATCAACCACAATCAAACAATCCTTATGGATATGGTGGAGGAGCTGGGGGAAATATTGGTAATTTTTACGATAATAATATAAAAATAGTTGATTTAAGGTTATGCTCCAAGTTATCCTAATGAAAATACAGCTGAAGGTGGAATTCCTAAAAATCAAATTGGATTTAACGATCAAACAATTAGACAAGCTTTTGTTCGAAAAGTTTTTACTTTGGTCACTATAATGGTATGTATTATATATACTTTATATAATTCAACTTATTTAGCTCGGTGTTGTGACTGTTATGTCAGCTATTCCTCATATTTATCGTGATGGAGATAAATATCCTATTAGGGATTATATGAAGAAGAATATGGGTTTATACCTTTTATCATTAGTTACTTTTTTGGTTGTTTACTTTACCTTAATATGTTGTGAAAGTGTTCGTCGAACTCATCCAACTAATCTTATCTGTACTGGTATCTTAACTCTTTCAATTGGATTTGTGGTATTTTTTTAATTAAATATATTTTTAAATTAATTAAAGACAATGGTAATGACATCTTTTTATACAATTGACTCTGTTGTTCTTGCTTTTGCTGTTACTACTCTCAGCTGTGGTGGAATAGTCATATTCTCGATGACCACAAAACGTGACATAACCAGGTTATTTTTTAATTGAATTAATTAAATTTATTTTTAAAGTATGCTTGGTTTTGCTTGTATCATTGGAATGGTTTTGATGCTTTTTGGTTTCTTTGCTATTTTCTGGACAATGATATTCCATACTAGAATACTTTACATGGTTAGTTTATTTTGTTTAATATTTATTAAATAATTATTTTTTTAGGTTTATGCAGGTGTTGGGACTTTACTTTTTATGCTTTATTTGGCTATCGACATTCAAGTTTGTTAAGGTTTTATTATATTAAATTAATTAAATTTTAGATGATTATGGGAGGTCGTAAATTTGAAATTGAACCAGAAGAACATATTTTTGCTGCAATTATGGTTAATTATTTATTTTTATTTATAATTAATTTTATTTTAGCTTTTTATGGATATTGTTCAAATCTTTTGGTTTCTTCTTTCTCTTTTTGGCGATAGATCGGTTAGTTAAATTTTACATTTAAATTAATTATTTTTTTAATTTTGCAGTAAATGATTTTCAATTTGATTTGTATCTAAATTATGAATTGGTTGCTAATGAAGGATTTTTTTTTGATAAATATTTTCTTGAATACATTATATTAAATAATCATATATTTCCAGTTGTAGCTATATTTTTTAGTTTATTGGAATTTTAAATAAATTTACTGATTTTTTAAATTTTATTTATTATAAAAAATAGTTACAACCTTGTATGTACTTTGATTTAATTTTTATATGAATCACAATTTATTTTCTCTACTCTTCTACATGTTATCCATCCCTTCTTTATACATACAAAAGAATAAAAATTATATAGCATTTTTCACGTCATTGTGAGAATATTTATTTATTATTAGTTAATTTTAAATCAATTGAATAATATTTATTTTATTGGTTTTTATTCCTGTTTATTTTTATTGAAAATAAGGGAGTGTTGAATAACAAGTTTTTTTTTTGAATAAATATTCTTTTATATACTAAACGGTTTTGTGAAATTTTGAATCTGATTTTGAATGATGGATGCCTCGGTGAGTTAATCGATACTGACAAAATATTTTTAATTTCGAATTTCCATTGTTTTTTTTTTATTTTTAATTAAATTAAAAAATTTAGTAAGAAAAACAAGGGGTGGGGAGTTCCAAACTTAATTATTAATAATTTAGATAATAATTTAGAATTAATCTTTTTTAATTATTATAAATATTTAGCGTGCACTTGAAGAAAAAAACAAAGAATTGGAAGGTTTACGACGTCAACTTGCTAGGGAAGAAGAGGAAAAACATGAATTATTTGCACAGGTTTAATTGTTTAATTAATTTATTTATTTATGTATTAAAAGATTAATTCACTTATTGGTGAAATGGCACAAATTAAACAAGAAATAAATATTTCTTCATTAAAAGAAAATAATGAATTAATTACTTTACAAAATGAATTAGATGAATTAAAATTAGATTTTGGAAAAAAACAAGGAGAATTTCAAAAAGTTTGTAATGAACTTACACGAGAACGTGAAGAAAATAAAAGACGAGAAAATATGTTTCAAATTGAAACTCGAAGAATGGAAGAAGAAATTCGTGAAAAAGATGAACTTCTTAAAGGTTTTGTTAGGGGAAAGAATTTATTTTTCTTTAAAATTTTATTTAAGAAATGACAGAAACTAGCGATGAATTAGGAAAAGCATTAAATGAAGCTAATAATGAATTACAAAATATTAGAGAAAAATTTATTATTTCTCAAAAAGAGTTACAACAAAAAACAGAAGGAAATGTACTTTCAATAAATAATGAAAGGTTATTTTTATTTAATTACTTAATTAAATTTAAATATTTTATTTTATTTAGTTTAAATAAACAATTTGAACAATTAAAGTTTGAAATTAATGAATTAAAAATTAATTTAAAATTAGCTGAACAAAAAAATTATGAAAATGATATTCTTTTAAGGTTATTTTTTAACATTTATTTTATTTTATTTTTTAGTCAAAAGAATAATGAATTGAAATTAGCTGAAGATAAAATTGTTATTTTAGAGAAAAAGTTTAAATTAAAAATAATAATATTTAAATTAAAATATTTTTAGAATAAAAAATTCTAATCAAAGGGCAGAGGATTTTGAACAAAAATTTTCTTTAATAGCTGTTAATAATACAGAATTAAAAAGTCAATTAAAGGCAACAGAATTAGCTTTAGAATCAGATAAATCCAAACATTTGGAATTTTTGGAAAAAATAAAAAAAGAATTTGAATTAAAAGCAAAACTTGATTTTGAAGAAAGTGAAGAAAAGGTTTGTTAAAATTTAAATAATTATTAATAATAATATTTAAATTAATTTATTTGTCAAACAATTTATTTAGTTCTAACCTCCTATAAGGGTTATTATTTGATTTAAAATTTAATAAATTAATTTTTTGTTTAATTATTTTATAGATAAATAAAGGAATAAATGAAAATACTCGATTATCTGATTTATTAATAAATGAACAAAAAAGGAATGATTTATTAAGGGAAGAGGTGATTATTTTAATTAAATATATATTTTTTAATATTTAAAGGAATTATAATTTTTAAGTTAAATAAAATGAAAAAAGAAAATGAAAATTTAAATAATAATTATTTAATTATTCAAAAGAATGAAGAAAATAATAATAAAAAAGAAAAAGAAGAATTAAAAGAAATAAATAATAAAATTAATTATGAATTACAAATAAAAGTATAAAATTTAAATTAATTTAAATTTTAAATTTAAATAAATAAGGTAAAACAATTAGAAGAAGAAAATACTAAATTATCTTCACAACTTCTTTTTTTAGAAAAAAAATCTGAAAAAGATATTAAACAACAAAATAATAATATTGAAAATTTAAAAATTGAATTAGAAAATTTAAAAGAATTAAAAATTAAATTAGAAGAAGAAAATAAAATAATTAAACAACAACAATTTGAATTAATTCCTCCAACTGCAAAACCAAGAAAAACATTAAATAATAATAATAATAATGGAAATTCTAATAATAATGAATTAGATGAAGAGGGGGAAATAACAAAAATTAAAACAGATTTAGAAAAGTAAGAGAGAATAATTAAATTAATTTTAAAAATAATAAAAAATAAAATATTTTATTATTTTTGGAAAAGAATTAGGGGTTGTAATTTATTTAATTTTTTTTTTCACTATTTTTTTTTTCTCAACACAATTATGTTTTAATATTTTTTTTTTAATCTTTTACTTTTTTTCCAAAATTTTTTAAACTAAAAAAAGTCACTTTTTCTAATACCCAAACGGATGTTTGTTTAATGGATAAGTGAAAGGACGATGAAGAATAAAACCGACAAAAAAGTAAAATAAAAGCCTAAAATGGAAAATAAATCTGAGAGAGGATTTTTAAAAAATCTAAAAGAAAATAAATTTATTTTAAAAGAATTATTTTTTATTTTTTAAGGCAACGGCGATTAGTTACTGTTTTAAGAAAGAAATTGCAACAACAACAATTGGATGATCTTAAACAAAAAAAATAAATAAAATAATTTTAATTTTACTTAAATTTTAATTTTTTATTTAAAAATATTTAGCATAATAATATCTATATAATATATTAATTTATTTAGTTAATGACCTTTTCCTTTCTAAAATAAATATATTTTTTAAATTTATATTATTTATTTTTTTCCCCAAATATTATTTACAATATATTTTTTTTTTCTTTCTCATTTATTGTCAACACCTTTTTACTTAATTTTTTCATTAGTGTCATTGTTGCATTCTAAAGAACCTGAAAGTTTTAGATGCTCAAAATTGTGTAAACAAAAACAAGAAAATATAAAAATAATTTTTTTTTTATTTATATGCTAATTAAATATTCTTTTTTTTTTGTTAAATAAAATAAAAATTAAATTTAAAATATATTTTAATTTAAATAATTATTTTAAATAAAATTTTCTAAAAATTTCTTTTAATTTTCAAAAAATGCCAAAAAAGGTTTTGCCGATAAAAATCATAACTTTTTTTTCTTTATTTTTTTTAATACAAAGAAATATATTTTCTTTAAAAAAATACTTTTATTACTAAAAAAAACAAAGACTTAAAAATAATATATAAGTACTTCATGATTTTCTTTAACACTTGACTTTAAAAAAATAAATGAATAATAATAATAATATTATTTTTTTTTTCTTTAAAAGAATTTAAAAAAATATAAAATATATATATTTAATTATTTTATTATTTTACAATAAAAAAAACAACATCGGAGTAGAAATAAAAAAAAAAAGTCAATGCACAAAATTAAAGAAATTGAGGAATTTATTTATTAAAAAAAAATATTAAATTAATTAATTAAATAGTAGTTATGCTTTTAAAAAGAAAATATTTATTTATTTAAATTAATTAATTAATACAAAATAATTTTAATTTAATTTAATAAAATATATTTTTTAATTATGACTGTAAAAATTTTTTTTAAAGAAAAAAAAAATAATTATGAAAAAATGCTTTAAATACATTAGAACAAAACAAAATAATATTATTTTGGTTATGCTGCAAAAAATAGAATTGAGAAAATAATTTAAAAAAATTAAAAAAAAAAAAGGCAGCACATTTATAACAAAATTTAAACAATTAATTAATTCTTTTTTTTTAAAGATTATTTGCTGAATTTTGATTTAATGAACTAAAAAAAATAAATTATTTATTTATTTATTTAATTAATTAATAACCTTCCATTATAAATTGTTTGTTGTGTAGGTGTTGTATTATACATCATTGAATTATTATTATAATTTTGTTCAGAATTATTTAATAATTGATAATCAATTAATGGCTTTAATTAATTCAAATTTAATTTTAAATTAATTTTTAAAAAAAAACCTGATTATTAAAATTAACACTAACATTAATAAATTGTTGTGTTGTTGGATTTAAACAAGTTAATTGTTGTGAAGAATTTAATAAATCAGAATTAGTTAAAGAATTATAAAATTGATGAGAAAATTGTGGTGGAATTGTTGTAAATTGATTATGACAATAAGGAGGTGGTGGTGGTGGAAGTGGAGGTGGGGGTAAAGGTTGTAATAATGTAGATGATGATAACTAAATAATTAAATTAATTAAATAATTAATTTAATTAAATAATTAATTTAAATATTTATTTTTAATTAAATTAAAATACTTAATTAATTAAATAATTAATAATTAAATTAATTTTAATTAATTATTTCCCTTTATTTAATTTAAATTAAATTATTAATTTTACTTGTCCTCCTACTCCTCCACCATTAATATCACCTACACATATTAAATTATTATTTAAATTTCTTTGTAAAATATTAGAAGAACTTGAAGGACATTGAATTGAATCAAAATTATTATTATTATTATTAAATATTTCTAATTGTTGATTAGTTAAAATTAAATTATTATTATCTTCTAATAAATTAATTTGTGATGGTTTAATTAATTGAATTAAATTATTTTTATTTTTAATATTTTTTTCTTGAAAAGGACTTGAAGAATTAATATTATTTTCATCACCTAAAATATCAATTAATGTTCCCTCTTCTGATAATAATTTTTGTTGATTTTCAATTTTTAATTGATGTTCTAATTCTAATGAAGAAGAAGAAGAATTTATTTCCTTTAAAAATATTTAATTAATTTATTTAAATTAATTAATTTATTTAAATATTATTCCCCCTTTTAAATAATTAAATTATTAATTATAAAGTTTATTTTCAAATTTGAAAACTTTTTTTAGTATAAAAGCCTTTTTATTTTTTTTTCTTCCAAACATTTTAATAATATAAAGAAAAGGGAAATATAAAATATAAATTATTACTTAAATATATTTATGTACATTAATTAATTAATTAATTAATTTATTTTTACCATTTTTGTTTTTTGTTGTTGTTGTTGTTCTTCTAATAAATTAATCATTAATTGTTGTTGTTGTTTTTGTTGTTGTTTTAATTGTTTTTGTTGTTGTAATAAATTACCAACTTTTTTTTCTTTATTTCTATTAATTATTGATTTTCTTGGTCTTTCAGGTTTTTCTTTATTTAATAATTTAAATCTTTTTTGTCTTCGAAGAAAACAACCATTTTCAAACATATCACCACATAATGCATGTAATGTCCAAAAAGAACCTTTACCTGGTCTACAATTATTTATTCTTAATTTATTTTTATTTAAAAATTAATTAAATTAAATTAAAAATTATTTTTACCTATCAGGTGTTCTTGGTACTTTAACAAAACAATCATTAAATGATAATGAATGCCTAATTGAATTTTGCCAAGAATTTTTCTTTAAAAAAAAAAAATTAATTAATTTAAATTTAAATATTTTACTTGATTATGATTTTTATAATAATCAAAATATGACATAATAAAATTATAAATCTTTAAAAAAATAAAATAAATAAATTAATTAAAATTATATATACTTCACTTAATGTACACATTTTAAGTTCACTTTGTTGTATAGCCATTGAAATTAAAGAAATATATGAATATGGAGGTTTATTTGGACCATAATTACCTTGTTCTTTAATTTTTTGCATTTCAGTTGCTGTTAAATTTGAATTATCTTCAAGAAGTAAATTATTATTATTATTATTATTATGTTCTATTCCTCTTCCTCCTCTAATTGACTAAAAAAAAAAATAATAATTTAAATTTAATTTTTAATTAATTAATTTATTTCTTTAATTTATTTTAATTCTTTAAAATTTAAATAATTAATAATTATTTTTTAATTAATTTCTTTATTTAATTACCTGATTATGATGACTACCATTATTTCTTTGTAATAAATTAAATTTTTCTTGTTGATATTCTTCATTATTATTATTATTTAAATTATTATTATTTGTTAAACAATTAATTGCTGATTGAAAAGCTGAAGGATATGAAGAAGAAATACTTCCTCCTCCACTACTACAATTATTAATTAAATTAATTGGTGAAGAATTATCTATTGGTTGTTGATATTGACATATTTGTGAAGAAGAAGAAGGTGAAGAAGAAGAAGGTAATAAATAATTTGAATAAATATTTAATGAAGTATATTGTTGTTGTTGTTGATTATTAGAATTATTATATGGAGAAGAAGAATATAAAATAGTTGAAGAAGAAGAAGGTAATTGTTGTTGTTGTTGTCCAATTAATGTTGTTGTTGAAGGTGAAGAAGAAGAATTAGTAGAATTATTTAAATTATTTGGAGAATTTTGTTGATTAAATAAACGATATTGTTCTTGTAAATAATCAGAAGAAGAAGAAGAATTAATTAAATTAGAATTATTATTATTAGACATTATTATTCTTTCAATTCCCCCAATATTACTACCTTCACTACTACCTATAACAAATGTAGTTAATGATGAAGGAAAAGAAGTAATAGAAGTAGAAGAAGAAGAATTTGTTGAAGTAAGTTCAAGAGAAGAAATAAATTGTTGTTGTTGCTTAAAAGAAATAAAAAATATTTAATTTTATCAGTTCTTCATTTTTATCAATTATTTAGGGGAATTTAAATTATATAATAATACCTAATATTTAATTAATTAAATAAACGTGATAATAAATTAATTATTTTAATATTAAAATAATTATATTTAATTTAAAAATAATTAATTAATTAAATTAACCAATCAAAAGAATTTAAATAAATAAATAAATAAATATAACAGTAAAATATTGCGCGTATTCTTTTTTTTTTTTTTTTCTTTATTTTTGCCATTAAGGCGACAAAAAAGAAAATATTTATATATAAATATTATTATTCATTATATATATATATTTCTTAATTTAACGACTTTCTTTACTACAATAAATAAATAAATAAAAAAACCTTTTTCTATTTTCTTTTCTTCTCCTTTTCTTCCCTCCAATAATAATAGGGAGGGGGTATATACATTAAAATAAGAAATAAATAAAATAAAAAGGTTGGTTGTCACACACACACAAAACGACTAAAAACCTTTTTTAAAAAAAAAAAGCGCGAAATATCTCGACCGCGTCCAATTTACGCCTTGAGGCGGAAAAAGCTTAAGAAAAAAAAGAAAATAAAAATGAATAATAAATAAATATATTTAATACATTCCCCTCTAATATTTTTTACTCTTTTCATTTTTTGAATTACTGTAGTATTTTTAACCTTTTTTAAAATAATTTAAAATAATAGGAGAAAATTCTTTTTTTTTCTAAAAAAAGTTAAATTTTAAATTATTTTTGATAATAATAATATTTAATTTTATTTTTAAAAATATATTTATTTTTAATAATAATAAATAATAAAATCTTTATAAATATAATATAATCCCCTCCTCCTTTATTTTATTCTTGAACATTTAAATATTTATTTATTTATTAGTAATAATATATTTTTACATATATTTTCCGGTCATTTTTATTGTGGAGGATATATATATTGTCGGTATTTTTAAAAAATAAAAAAAAAAGAATTAAAGGATATATATATTAGAATTAGGTAATAATAAAAAGGAAATAAATAAAAAGTTTTATTACATAATTAAATATTTAGGGAAGGGAAATAAATAAATATATTTAAATTAATAAATTAAATATTATTCTTTTTTTTTTTAATTATTATTTATCATCAAAATAAATACCTATATTAATGCCCTTTTATAGTTTTTTTATTTCTTTGTTTATTTGGAAAACAAACATATAAAATAATACAAATATTTGCTTTTATTTAATATATTAAATAAATAAATATTTTTAAAAATCAATTAAAAATAAATAAATAAATAATCAATAAATATTTTTTTTTTAAAAATTATTTAAATAAATATTTTAATAAAATATATTTAAATAATGGGCGGAGAATAAATAAATGAATGGTGGAAATTTAGTTAGTAGTAAAGGAAGAATACTTTAACCATTAAAAGAGGCGGGAAAAAAAGAGAGAGAGAAGAGAGAAAGAAAAAATAAAAATAAAATAAATAATTAATATATTTATATACTACAGTAATTTGTTAATATATTTAATAAAATTTTGGTATTTAAAAATTAAATAAAAAATATATTATATAAATCATTAATAAATATTTTAAAGAAAAAAAAAACGTGGAAAAATATATATAAGGTACTCCTCTTTTCTTTTTTTTTTTTTATTAAAAAATATTTTTATTTAAAGAATTTTTTAAATAAATTTTAAAGTAATATAGTAGGGAGGAGTTGTCTCTTGACTTACCTTTTCTTTATTCTTTTTTTTCCTCTCCTTTTTATTAAAAAAAATTTTTTTTGTCTTTTCTGTGCTCTTTACCCTCTTTATTTTAAAAACTCTTCATCAAAACTGGACGGAGGACAAAAAGGCAAAGAAATGTTAAATAATAACCGGATAAATAAATAAATATATAGAGAATATAGAATAGAAAATAGAGAGTAGAGAAAAGTCTCTTTTCCTTTTTTTTTAATATTTTTGTGGCCTCAATTTTATCGAGAGTATATTTATATGTGTAATTTTTAAGTAAAAATAAAAGAATAAATATAAGGGAGGGAGGAAGTTCTCAGCCATTTCTAATATTTACTTTTTCTGATCTTCTCTTTATTTCTTGAGGAAAAATGAAGTGAAGAAGGGGGGAAGAAAAGTAAATAAATAAATAAATACACAGTATATATATATTAGTTAGTTAGTTAATTAATTAATATATTAAGAATATTAATTTATTTTAAAATAATTAAAAATAAAAAATAATATAATTAAAATAAATAATATAATTAAATAAATAAATAAATTATTTAATTTAATTAAATTAATTTATATTAGGTCAATTAAATATATATATTTGTTATCAGTTAAATTAAATATTTTATTTATTATGTATGTGGACATTGATATATAAAAATAAATAAAGATAAAGAATGACCAAATAAATAAATTAATAATAATTATTTTTGGAGGGAGTAATAGTAATATTTTTTATTATAAATAAAAAATAAATTAAAAAATTGAAGAAAAAAAAGAAAATAAAATTATTTTATAAATCAATTGTTTTCTTTTTATTAAATGTTTGTATAGGTAAATATTGACAAAATAAATAAATAAATATTTATTTAAATAAATAAATAAAATAATAATATTATTTAATTAATTAATTAATTTTTTTTACCTGTTGTTGTTGTTGTTGTATTTGTTGTTTAATATCTTCAGGTAAAACTGACCACATTTTTAATTATTTTTTTTTACTAAAAAATTAATTAAATAAATTTTATTTTTATTTATTAAATAATAATAATAATATATATATAATTTATTTATTTATTAAAACAAAAAAAAACTTAACAACAAAAAAGAGGATTATCTACTCTGTTAGGCAATTCTTTATTTAAATAATTTAAATAAATTAATTACTGCATAAATAATTTATTTTAATTAAAAAAAAGGGGGAGAAATAAATAATTGAAAAAAAAATAAAAGAATTCTCAACATTGCCGGATTTTTATTTAATTAAAGTTTTAAATTAATAAAAAAAGAGAAAAAGGAGAGAAAGGAGAGAAAGGGAGGGAAGGAGGGGAATTAAAACTTTAAAAAAAAAAAAAAAAGAAAAAGCTATCTATATATTTTAGTAAATAAGTAATTAATTTGAAGAGAAAAGCCAACAAACCAATAAAAATTAAAAGTTTTTTTAAAAAAAGAAAAAAAGGGGTTATTAGAGTCTGAATAAAATATATTTAAATTTAAAATAAAATATTAATTTTAATTAATTTTTTTGTAAATAATATATTTAAAAGGAAATAAATAAATATTGAAAAAGGATATTTAAAGAAAAAATAAAAAGAATTGACTATACAAAACAACCATCATCACCATTACAACCACTACCAACCACCAACCACCAACTACTACTATTACATCCCCATTACTTACTACTAACTAACTAACTATAGTCTTTACTTCTATATATATATATATATTATATATTTTCCTTTATATTTTTTTTTCTTTCTAAAAATTTACCCTCCTCTATACTCCCCCCTTTCCCTTCCATTCCCTTTACCAACCACCACTTCTTCTTCTTTCCAATCCTCTTTTTTTACTTTTTTTTTTTTCTTCCGCAACCATCAACAACCCTTAAAAAAATCCTTCTCTTTTTCTCCTTTTTTTTCTAAAAAGGTGAGCAAACAATTTGTTTAGAGGAAAATATATAACGAATAAAATGACAAAAAAAAAATTAGAAAAAAAGGTAAATATAAAATCCGCCCACTTTTTTCAATAAATAAATACTCCTCTAATGTAAAGTAAGTTTTTAGTAGATAGATAAGTAAAGAATAAAAAAAAAAAAAAGAAAAAAAATTTTTTTTTTGATAATAAAAAAATTAATTAAATTAAAATAGAAGAAAACTTTAAATATTAATTTTAAAAAATTTGTAAAAATTGGGGAAAAAAAAAATAATTAAATTAAATTTTAAAATTTAATTTAATTTAATTATTTATAATTAAATAAAAATAAATATTTATTTAAAATTAAATTATTTAAATATTTTTATTAAAAATATTTTTTAATTAATATTTAATTAAATATAATATATGTACTATTGCATATATTTTAATTATTTTAATTATATATAGTTTATTAATTAAATAATTAATTATTTAATTATTTTAATTAAATTAAATTATTTTCTTTTTTTCTTCCCATTTTTCATTAATTAAATAATTAATTAAAAATTAATTTATTGTTTTATATAAAATTATTTGCTAGAGGCAAAAATGTTTTTATTTTTCTTCCGGGGATAATTAATAAAAAAAACACTTGAGGGGGGAGTTTTTTTAAGTGAGGGAAAACATATGTAAATTATTGTTATTTTTAAATATTATTTTACATTTGCTTGAAGCTAAAAAAATTTAAAAAAAAAAAAATTAATTTATTTAAATAAATATTAATTAATTTTATTTTCATTTTTTAATTATAAATATTTTGTTTATATTTATTTATTAACACTTGAGAATTTTTAATTTAAATATTTTTAAAAGACCAAAAATTATTTTTTAATTTCCATAATTTAATTTTTATAAAAATTTTTAAAATGGAAATAGATAAATATTTTTTTTTTATTAGAAAAAAATTCCCGGAGCAAATTATTTTTATAAAACAATTTTTTTTCCTTCCGTTCCGCATGATTATTTAATTTTTTTGTCCAAAAACTTTTTTTACAAAAATTTAATTTTTTATTATTTAAGAAGGCTTTCCGATCCTTTTTTTATTTAATTTTTCCAGTAAAATATATAAGTGGCCTTCCCATAAAAATTAAAAAAAAATTTTTTTTTAATTTAAATTATATTTTTTTTTCTACCGCAAAACGATTAGATTAATCAAAAAATAAAAAAAAGTTTTTTTTTTCTGGATCGGAAGAAATAAAAAAAAATTAATTTAATTTAATTTAAATTATTTTGTTGTAGTTATTTTGTACTTTTTTGTTTATTTAATTTTTTATTTATTTAAATATTTAAAACTTAATTTTATATAAAATAAATATATTTTAATTATTTTGAATTTTGTAAAATTATTTAAATAAAATAAATATTCTTTAAATAATTAATTACCCCTTACCCAATGGTAGTTATTAGCTAAAATATTTATTTATTTAAAATAAATAATTTTATATTACTTCATTTAAAATTAAAAATAATTTATTTTATTAAATAATTAATAAAAAGAATTAAATAAATAGTAATTCAAAAAATAAAACATTTAATTAATTTATTTAAATATTATTTTTAATTAATTTTAAAAAAAATATATTTAATTTTTCTTAATTAATAATTAATTTAATTCATCTTCAAAAAATTATTCAAAGCTTTCATTAATTTTATTTGCCCAAAATTGTTTTTGTAAATCAATTGAAGGATAACGAGAAGTCCAAAAAGTTTTTTTCCTAAATTAATTAATTAATTAAATTAATTAAATAATAACTTTTTAAAACAACACAAAAATGTTGATTTTTTTGATATTTTAATAAAATAATAATTATTGTTTAAAATATTATTAATTAAATTTTGCCAAGAATTTTTCTTTAAAAAAAAAATTTAATTTAAATTTAAACATTTTACTTGATTATGATTTTTATAATAATCAAAATATGACATAATAAAATTATAAATCTTTAAAAAAATAAAATAAAATAATTAATTAAAATTATATATACTTCACTTAATGTACACATTTTAAGTTCACTTTGTTGTATAGCCATTGAAATTAAAGAAATATATGAATATGGAGGTTTATTTGGACCATAATTACCTTGTTCTTTAATTTTTTGCATTTCAGTTGCTGTTAAATTTGAATTATCTTCAAGAAGTAAATTATTATTATTATTATTATTATGTTCTATTCCTTTCCTCCCTCTAATTGACTAAAAAAAAAATAATAATTTAAATTTAATTTTTAATTAATTAATTTATTTTTTAATTTATTTTAACTCTTTAAAATTTAAATAATTAAATAATTTGAATAATGGATTTTTACTTAAATGTCTAGATGATAAAAATTCATATTATTTTTCAAACAAAATATTTTAATTTTTATTCAGACCGGGCCGTAATGGATTTTTCCAGGCCCTGTTTCCCGGATCCGGGTATTTTTGGAAGCGGGTCTTCTGGGCTGCCCGGGTTATCTGGAATATCCGACGCGGATCGGCATTTTGGAAAAAAAGTCCAGATGTCCTATCAGGGCCTGTCGCTCACTTTATCATATCTTTGATGATTCGCGTAATTTTCTTTTTGCGCATTGGCGTTTTGTTAAAGGAAATTATTAGCACACATTCGCCAGTTAATAATGGGTCAGTGGTATGTTTGGACAAGTAACAGGTAAAGGTTTGTTAAGCGCAACTGTGTTAGATTTTAGTTTTTGTTGTTTTAATAAATTACCAACTTTTTCCCTTTATTTTTCTATTAATTACCGATTTTTTTGGCCTTTCAGTTTTTTCTTTATTTTTTTGTCTTCGAAGAAAACAACCATTTTCAAACATATCACCACATAATGCATGTAATGTCCAAAAAGAACCTTTACCTGGTCTAAAAAAAATTATTTGCTTTATTACACAATAGGCATCCAATCGAAATTTTTTAAGAGTTAACCATAAAAATCAGCTTCGGTTGTTTTTTACTTCTTCGTTGAGGATTCAATAGAACCTTAATCTTCTTCAAGAAATTCATTAATCTCTTTAAATTTAATTTTCTAATTAAATTATTTATTTATTAGACATATAATTTAGCTTAAAAATTTGGGGTGAAAGTATATATCTATAGAATAGGTTATCAAGGCGAATTTTCCTTTTATATATTTTATTTCAAGACATTTACTTTGAATGAAAAAAGTTGATCTTTAGGGCTAACCCTTAAAAAATTTTGATTGGGTACATAAGTGTTTATTGGACGTATATTGTGTAATAGATCCAATTATTTTTACCTATCAGGTGTTCTTGGTACTTTAACAAAACAATCATTAAATGATAATGAATGCCTAATTGAATTTTGCCAAGAATTTTTCTTTAAAAAAATTAATTTAATTTAAATTTAAATATTTTACTTGATTATGATTTTTATAATAATCAAAATATGACATAATAAAATTATAAATCTTTAAAAAAATAAAATAAAATAATTATTAATTAAAAATTATATATACTTCACTTAATGTACACATTTTAAGTTCACTTTGTTGTATAGCCATTGAAATTAAAGAAATATATGAATATGGAGGTTTATTTGGACCATAATTACCTTGTTCTTTAATTTTTTGCATTTCATTAATTGTTATATCCATTTTCGAATATTTGATTTAATTTAAAATTATATTAATTAATTAAATAAAATATAATAATTTATTTTATCTACATGTAAAAATGTTTTTTTTTATATTTTCCCCCTAATGAAATTATAAATAAAATTAATAATGACCTAAATAAATATTTATGGATAAAGAAAGTAACCAAGTTAAAAAAAAAGGGAAAATAGAAAATTTATGGCTTTATTAAAATAGTTGAAGAAAATGAAAAAATAATTTTGTGATGGTCATAAATAATATTTAATAAAAAATGTTAGGTAATGAAATATAGTCGAATCTAATAATAAAACTCCTCCCCTGGGGTACGCCCTATTTATCGAATACAATAATTAATTATATCCAATTGATCATTAATGGGTGTTATTTACTACTTATTTTCACTTTCAATGAATTGTTTTAGGTCCATCATAACCATACAAATTTCTATCAAAAATATATTAGAAATAATATATAAATAAAATAAAAAAGCTAAAATAAATAATAATTAAATAAATATGTACATACATAAATAGGTTAAAAATAATACTCAAAATTTAAAAAATATATGTACATGTTTTAACTATTTTTGTGTTAATTTCCTGACTAAATTAAATAAAATCGAGTTATTTCAAGTTAAAACAAACTAGAAAAAATCGTATTAAATTCATGTGGAAGTTTTATAGGAGATAAAGTGCGATAAAATCGAATTTTTGTGATGGTCTTCAAGAAGGATTTACTTTTAAAATGCATTGTTAGTTGGCTGAGGCCCCACGTCTTGTGATGGAATATCGCTCCAACTGAAGCCACGCGATAGGTTATGGCCTTTGTTGGTTGTGGATGCTGGTCTTCGTTGGTTATGGTTATACATGAGGATGGGACAGAAAGAAACAGAAAAATAAAAAAAAAATCGGATAGAGCCGATTACTAATTTAAAAAACTGCTCAATAAGAATTAGACTCTGACATGAAGAAGAAGTAATAATAAAAAGTCTTAATATTTTCAATTTAAAGCGTTGTATTTAATGTTTCTTATTCTGCTACCGAACTGTGTTTACCGAAATGTTCATTTCCGAAATGTCTGCAAAATCTCTTTTAAAATTAATTTCGATCTAAATATTTATAATTAATTTGGTGACCGAACCTTTCGTCACAGAACTTTTCGTCACCAAACCTTTCGTCAAAACCATTCGTCACCAAACCCTCCGTCTCTGAACCTTTCGTCACTAAGTTCATTTTTTTTAAAACAAAAAAAGGTTAGATTAAGTTTAAGTGCTTTATTTCAAGCACCATTACAAATTTTCTTCTTATGGAGTATATGGTGTCAAGCTTTTCCTTCAATTACACTTCAATGTCTTTAAAATATAGTAAAACAAAGACGAGGTCCCGTAAGATAAACTCGGAGAATCTCGGATCCCGAAAAACCTCGGATCTCGAGAAATCACTAAAATCAAACAAAAACCGAGATTTCGGGCGCGGTATCTCGGAAAATCTCGTGAGACGCTCCTCTTCTCTGTTTTCTAGGTGAAACAAGGGTTTAAACTCAATTTATCCTTTTTAATTAGTTTTTTTGTTTTTAAAAAAATAAACTTAGTGACGAAAGGTTCAGTGACGGATGGTTTGGTGACGAATGGTTTTGACGAAAGGTTTGGTGACGAAAAGTTCTTTGACGAAAGGTTATGGAACCATTAATTTTTATTCTTTTAACGTTTACAAATTTCTTACAACTGCTACATACCTAACTATATTGGTCCATTTAGATATTTCTTGTTCCTTTATTGTTATTCAAGAAGATGAGTAAAAATAAAAGTGACAAAAAACAAAATGTTTCTTCGGATTCTAACAATGAGGAGGGAATAAATGTTTTATTTATTTATTTTTTTTTTGTTTATTTTATTATTTAGGATGATGAATTTGACCTTTCAATGGATGAAAATGAACGGGAACGTTTTAATCAAATGTCAGAAAAAGAACGAGAAATTGAAATTTTCAAACGGCTAGAACAGCGTGAACTTATGAAAACTAGGTTTTAATCATTATTTTTTAATAATATACTCTTCCAGGGAGCAAATAAAACGTAAGCTGGAATTGGCAGCTGGAAATAAGCAATCGAACACTGCTAAAAGGAAACGAATTCCATCACATGAAACAGATGAAGATGATAGTGATTATGAAGTTGGAAAGAATGGCGACAAAAAAAGTTCTGACGAAGAAGGGGAATTGCATGACGATGATAAAGGTTTTTTGACTTAAATTAAAGCTTAATAAATTTAACTTTAAAGATGACACAAGTAGTGATGATGATAATGTAATTTCAAGTAAACCAAGTTCATCAACAGAAAAACGAAGGCAAAAGTTACTGACAAAAACACCAATTAACACTGAAAATGTCGAGCAGGATGATGAAGACACTGCTTATCACAAACCCTCTGAATTAGTTAATAAATATAATAAGAAAATGGCAATGGCCGATTTAATTAATAAACGACGAGATAAAAAACAAGGTACGTCATTTAGATTTTGTACAATTTTTATTTTTTGTTTAGCTGAGGAAAAGCGTAAAAAAGAGAATCAAAAAGCTGCATTGGATCTCGATGAAATTTTTGGTAAAGAAGATGGAAAATCTAGTAGTTCTAGTTCTTCACCAGCTTCTTCACGATCATCTAGCCCTGTATATGGAAAGTCACGATCCCCCTCTCCAGTTTCACAACCTGTAAATTTAAAATATATTTGAGTATTTTCCGACTTATTTTTTAGATTGAAAAACTTGATGATCTCTTAAAATGTCAAGCAATTCGTCGTCGACTAGCTCGAATTGTTCATGCTCCTTTCTTTAACAAAACAATTGTTGGTTGTTTTGTTCGTGTTCAAATTGGCTCCCATGATGGAAAACCGACTTATCGAGTCTTCTTTTCTGAAAGGGACATGTTCTCTATATTTTAAGTTTTAGATTGCTCAAGTAGTTGATGTAGTCGAGACTGCTAAAATTTATGAAGTTGAGCCAAATACTGATATTCGCACTAATAAAGGCTTAAAACTTAAGGTTTATTCTCTTTTTAATTTTATTATTATTGTTTTATTTTCGATTTGTAATAATGATGCTCAACGAGTTATTCGCCTCGAGTTCGTTTCAAACAGCAACTTTACTGAAACAGAATATTCATTTTGGTTAAATAGAATGAAAGAAACTGTTAGGATTTATTATATATTTGTTAAAATATCTCAAATAAATTTTCTTTAGGAAAGTCCTCTTCCAACAATTGATTTTGTTAAGAAAAAACAAAAAGAAATGATTGATGCTCTAAACTACAAATATACTGATTCAGAAATAAATTTAATGGTTAGAGAAAAACAACGATTCAAACGACAACCGACAAATTTTGCTTTTCAGAAATCAGAGCTTCTTAAACAAAAGGCTGGTTTTTTATTTTATTAAAAAATTATTTTTATTATCACTTTTAAATAGGAAATAAGTGAAATTATTGGGTTTTATTAAAAATAAGTAAAAATAATCCTTTTAAACTGCCAAATGTTCTTCATTTCCATTTTTTGGTTCATATCTTTTTTCCACTCCTTGTGCGGGTGCTGGTGGAAATCGTTGTTCATAAGGACTATCAGCTGGTGGAGTAAAAATATCTTGACCAATCCATTGCATATATTTTATAAAAGTCTCAACAGCATAAATTACGCAAAGAGAAAAGCAAAAAATCTTCAAAATTTTGAATTAAATATTAATTATTTATATATATAAATACCGCTCCCATTATTGCTGCTCCACGACTATCTGAAAGACTTCCCCATGCCAAATGTATCATTAACCATATGGCAATAAAGAAAAGCAAAGTATTTATACCATAGAAAAGTAGTTCCTATGAAAATGACAAGAAAAATAAAAATATTTAAATATTTACCACAACAACAAGTCCATCTCGATTTCGTTCATCAGCCAAAGATAAATGGGGAAAAACTACATAAAGAAGAATTAATATACTAACAATAATTGTTGTTTCAAAAGTTATATGTGCAGTCCATGCTGAAGCAGTTGAACGACGATCTGCACAAATAGCCAAAATAAATGCAACAAAACCGACTGCCTAAAAAAAAAGAAGAAAAATAATTGGAAAATTTATTAACCAATTCTGCTAATTTGAGAACTCCAGGAATTGTTACTAAATAACGTGTATTTAATTGATTTTTTCGTTTATCAGGGATAAGTCTAATTTTAGCAGCTTGCATTCGATTAAATTGTTTAGAATTTCCTCCAGTTGAAGAAGAATGTGGAGTAGCCATTTTATTAGTAATTTTAGTAAAAGAAGAAGGAACTTGTACTGTTTCTGTAGTAATATTTTCTTTAATTGATGTAGGAGATGTTGAAGTTTTTTCAATAACAATTGGAGTTGTATTGATAGATTGTTGTTGTTTATGTATTTCTTCTTTTGGTGATCTAATATATAATTGATTTAGTTAATTGAAATTTAATTATACCAGGCAATTAACTTTTTTTTCCCCTCTTTTCTTTTTTTTTAATTTAATTTAAAAATAACTAACTCTATTTCGGCCGTAGTACCTGTATTTCTACTATTATTATTTTTTGTTGTTGTTGATTGTATTTCCGTCTCCTTTACTACATCGATTTCTCCATTAGTTTCTTTTAGCATTATAATATTTAAAAAAATTTTTAAAATATTTTTTTTTTCTACATTTTTACATTAAAAAAGTGTAAAAATAGAGGAATATAAGTGTTTTGTTTACATAAATATTTTTAGAAAGAAAATAATGCGCGTATATTATTAAAATAAAATAAAAAATATTTTTGGATAAAATAACGGTCATCCAGTAACTATATTTAATCATGCGTGGTAGGTAATGTTTATTCTTTTACTTATTTAACTTTATTTAAAAAAGTCTAACCAAAATAAATGGGATTTTTTTTTTTATAAAATTTTCTTTATTTTGAATTATTTTTTTTAAAATTTTGCGAATTTTTAATAATTATATTTTTTTCTAGAATTTATGTAAATAATAATATTAAAGTATTAATAGAGTTTAGCGAGTGGTCTTTATGCGCGGATTGATTTTTATTTTGCTTGCAATTGATATTAAAATCGATTTAATCAAATAAATTAAAATAAATAATTTATTTATAAATATATTCAATTGGGATTATTTTTATTTTTGTTGTTTTTGACAAAAATTATAATATTTTTGAGGTTTTTATTTTTGTTTAAACTGTCCAGCCGGTTTCTAACCTTTCTCCGTTCTTGACTTTTTTGTTTAGAAAAATATGTACATACATACACAATTATTCTGTTGATTTTCGCAGCAGAAAAATGTTTGTTTGTTTAAGTATTTGTTTAGGCAACTATTAAAAAGCGGTTTTTAGTTTTTCTTATTTTCTTTTCTTCTTATATTTTTTCTTTGGCAGTTATATATATTTGTAATTGAAAATAATTGAAGAAAAAAGTTTGGGACTTCTTAAGCTATTCATTCTAAGTTTGTTATATAATTCTAACGATTAATGGAGTAAAAATTATATATATTTTCTTGAAATAAAAGAAAAAAAAAATTCATCAGATTAAAATTAAAATAATATAAAAAATAATAAATATATATTTATTTATTTTAAAATAATGAACGTTAAAAAAATTCCTTGTTATTACATCAAATATTTTCTGTTATTCTTTGTTCATCTTTTAATGTAAATAGGGGAAAATAAAAAAAAATGATATTTAGATTGAAAAATAAAAAAAAAAAGATTAAAATCTCGTTATTATTTATTCCCTCCCTTTTATAAAATAATAAAAATTGGGTTAGCCAAAAAAAAGGTGTCATCGGAAGTGCAAATAAAATATTTATATTTATTATTGCATATATTTACATTAATTTTTGCATATTAAATAGAGGAATGTGGGAAAATTTGTTTGGAAAATATTTTTATATGATATGTAGTTATTATTATATTTCACTTTTTTTTTTAATTTTATAATTAGAATCTAGTTTTGAATAGAAATTTGTTTTTTGATTATTTTTAAATTAAATATTTTAGGAAGATGCAGAACAAAATGGTGACAAAGAAAGAGTACGGGATCTTCAACATCAGATTAATGATTTGGAGGAAAAAGCAAAGAAAATAGTGAGAAATAGAAAACAAATTGGGGATTACTTTATTTTTAATTATTTTTTTTAGGAATCTCAGCGAACGAAAAATTTGAGTGCAATTACGGCTATTAACCAGCGGAACAGAGATCATATGAAACAATTCCTTAGTGCGGAACATATGCAAAATAATGAGCATTTTCAAGTTAGAGATGATGATCCATTTACAAGAAAATCTGCTCGTATGAAATTAGTTACAGGTGTAACAAGAGTTAAATCAGATGCTGAAAGTATTTTTTTATTTTTTCAATCAAAGTTTATGTTTAATTAAGGTCTTGATATTTCTAATGGATCTGTCAGTTTGGATTCAACATTAAATCTTTCAGGCAAACCTTCAATACTAAAAAACAGTAGTAGTGTTTTGCCTCCTCCTGGCGATTTATTCAGTGCCCATGGCATTGATATAAACATTGATTTGGATAAAGTATTGCCAGGTTTTTATTAATTTAATTAATTCTAAACAATATTTTAATTAATTCTAATAGCTACAACTACAATCTCACTCCGTGCCCCACCCAGTGCTTCTACTTCAACAAGTTCCCTAAATCAACAACGAATACCTCAAAAGTCATCGAGAACTTTAACTCTTGAAGAATATAAAAGA
Organism: Meloidogyne graminicola; assembly: GCA_036172905.1. Lineage (NCBI taxonomy): Eukaryota > Metazoa > Nematoda > Chromadorea > Rhabditida > Meloidogynidae > Meloidogyne > Meloidogyne graminicola. The sequence goes on from JARPZY010000007.1 coordinate 1,415,679, forward strand.
AAATATTCATCACGAATGACTTAATTAATTTTAGAGGAAATTAAATTAGAATTAAAAGGAGAAGGGTAGGAGGGGTTTAAGGAATTTTATATTTTTAATTTAGATTGGGATATATTAGTCTCGCTCAACTAATTATTATTATTATTATTAAGGAATTAATTATTTAATATTTCGGGTTTAGGCGAGACTTTTAATCCATTTTCACATATTTCCATTCTTAATTGAATAATAAAAATATATAATAATTAGGTATTAAAATAAAAATGTTTTTTTAATATTTTTTGAAATGTTTAAATTGATAAAAACGAGTTCTTCCTTCTTTAGTTCCAATAGCATCAGTTTCTTATAAACATTCCGGATAACTGCTCTTCTGATGATGTTAACTATTTCTTACGTTATATAAAATTGATTTTATTTATTTTTTATACTGACACTTATGTTAATCTTATTTTTTCAATTTGGAGTTCATTTTATGTTAGAAACATAAATTATTACAAATTTAACAATTCTCAAAATTACGTATTTACTCCAATAGAATGACAGTTATTCTACATATTGCAATGTCCTAAAATTTTCTCATTCAAATAAAGATTTCATTCTATTGGACTAAATACAGTATTAATTTTAATTTATTTCAACAAAATTTTTCTTTCATCCTTGACGTTTTGTCATTTACTTTTTGTCAATATAAATTGTTTCATAGTCAATATTACAATTTAAATAATTTTTTATATTTATTTCTTTTGATATAATTTTAGCATCATTTAGGGAATATTTACTTGCTAATAAAATTTAATTAATATATTCGTTAAATTTAAACAAAGTATTTGCTTACCATTTAATTTATCTAAAAATATATAATTATTGTAATTATTATCTTCGGGATATCCAGAAATGAATTTTTGAGGTAAATTCGGAAATTGTTCATAAAAATCTCCAGACTATAAAATATTTTTAAAAATTATTTTAAAACATTTTAATTTGTACCATATGAGGCATATTTCGTTCAGGATCATACGTGTAAGAGAGTGGTCCCTGAATAAAAAAAAAATAATATTTTGGCTCTATTTAATGTCACTCGTCAAAGTCTTAGTATTAGAGAGTTAACATTTATGAGTTCCTAAACCATCTATGATAATGGAATAAATCCAAAGTCACAACATCCCAAGTATTCAAAACCCTTATATCAACTGTTACATATTCTTTGATGTTTCTAAATCTCTTAATAAATATCTTAAGCTAGAACAAATATTCTTTCACAAAAATATTAAATACTTACATTTCCAATCATTAATGTACCATTATTTAAAGGAAAGCATTTGATAGGATAAGGAACAATTGTTAATTGTAAATCAATTGGATAACCATCAATTAAACTTTAAAATAATTTTATTAAATTTTATTATTTTTTGTTTCAAACTTAAATTTGTTTGTAAAATTATAAGCATAAACTTTATCATAATAAAATAAATAAATAATATTTTTGGATGAAGTACATGAACAATTAACTGCTTCTGGAGCTGGAGAAAATAACTGAAATAAAAAAATTTAATTAATATATTACATAAAAATTAATTTAATTTATTTACATTTTTAATTTTATAAGGACCATTAATAATTTTATTTCCATCATGTTTCCAAACATTTTGATATTCAAATATATATATTGTTTTATCAACTAAAATTTAAATAAAAATATTTTAATTTTATTATTTTTTTTTAACCTTTAAATACTGAAGTAATTGAATTTGGACAATATGCTATATTTTCAGAAATAATATCTAAAAAATAAATTTTTTTTTTTTTGATAAAAAATTATTTTAAATTTTTTCTTAATTTACCTTGAATCAGAAAAGCAAAAATAAAATAAAAAATATTTTTAATCATTATAATAAATAAAATTGAAATTTATCTGAAAAATATATTTATTTTTTATTTATATATGTAAATTTATTAGAAAAGAATTTTTAACTTTTTAATAAATAAAAAATAAGATAATAATAAATACTTGGTTAATTTTGTGCTTACGTCCTTTATATTTTTTATTTTCTTTTTCTTTTAAGTCAACAGAAACTTTTTTTGTATATTTTTTATTTTTAAAGATTGATTAACTGGGAAAATAGCTTAAAGGCATAAAAATATTCTACAAAACTCAGATAATTTTTCGTTATATTTTCTAGTTATACATTCATTCAAAACATCAAAACCCTTTGTTATCCCTTGACCTTTACCTTAAATATATAAACCAAAAATTACATTAAAAATGAGTAGTAAACATGTGATTCCCTACTTAATCTGTTTAAGCTGTTAAAAAAATCAAAACAAAAATTAGGTTATAGATCAGTTAGTATAACATGTACTAAAAGAACTTGACATCATGTAGATTTTTGTTATCCTTAAAAATTTTAAAAATTTAAACATTTTTTATAATTTCTTTTTTTAAAAAGACACAAAAACCCGTTCTTTTATTTATTTCTTTTTTTTTTAAATAAATAATTGAATTTATGAATATTTTATTATTTAGGAGAAAAAAAAAGGATAGAATTTTTTTAAATAAAATGATATAAAAGATTTTATTAGAATAAAATAGAATTAATTTAGAAATTAAATATCAATTTTTTTTATTTTTATGAAAAATCTCCATTACAACCGTCCCAACCATTACATGTATAACAATTATATTTTGTTGATTTATAAGCATTACAATAATTATCAGATGTACAGCCAGCTACCGCTCGACTTTGATCTTTTTAAAAAAATATTTTTTATTTAATTGTATTAAAAAATAAATATTTAATAAAAATAATTTATATAATTTAAAAAATAAATACATACATTTTAAAGTATAACAAATTTCTCCATTTTTACAGCCGTTCAAACCTTAATTTATTAGATAATTATTTTATTAAAATTTTTAAATGAAAAATGTATTAAAAAATTTTAACTCATGCTATCCACATTCGTATCCAATTTACCAACATAGCATTGTAGAGCATCTAAAAATAAAAAATTATTTTTACAAAATATATATTTAATTAAATATTATGTACCATATTTTTGAATAAATAATGAAATAATTATTATATTGAAGAAAATAAATAAAAGTTGAAATTTCATTATATAAATAAATATATTCTTTAATTAATTAATTAATTTTTAAAAAAAAAATACTAAAAAATTAATTTTATAAAATTAATTTTTAAAATTAAATAATTAATTATAAATTGATTCAATTTATTATAATTAAAAATATTTAAACAATTAGGATAATAAAATATTAGATTAGTTAAATTAGAAAAGTTTTAAATAATTTAAATATATAATTTTTAAATATAAATATATATATTAATAATCTATTCTCACTCCTTTTATAATTTTAAATATTAATTTTATATTAAATTTTCTGTTCAAATAAATTCAAAAATTTTAATTTAAAAAAAATTTTTTTTACTTAAACTTTTAAAGCTAAACAATTTTTATATTTTAAAAAATTAAAAATTAATAAAACATTGCTTAAATTATTATTTATTTTTCATTAAAACTTGTGACATTTGAACATTTTTAAGTTTATTTACCTTATTTCCGCGATTAATTAATTAGGATAATTATTATTTCAGCTCTTCGATGTTTGGGGAGTAACAAATAGATGGAGAGCAAGGATATGAAACGTGGAGATTTTATTTTAATCTAAAATTTTTGTTTTATTATATTTTAAATTAAACAATAAAAAATTATTTCAAATAAAAAAAAAAGCCTAGAAAGGTAATTATTGGGTCGCTGTTTTGGGGATATGAAAAGGGTTTCGATGTTGTGGGTAAACCCAACTTATGATTTTGATATAAACATTGATTTAGATAAAGTATTGCCAGGTTTTAATTAAATTAATTAATTCTAAACAATATTTTAATTAATTCTAATAGCTACAACTACAATCTCACTCCGTGCCCCACCCAGTGCTTCTACTTCAACAAGTTCCCTAAATCAACAACGAATACCTCAAAAGTCATCGAGAACTTTAACTCTTGAAGAATATAAAAGAAAATATTCATCACGAATGACTTAATTAATTTTAGAGGAAATTAAATTAGAATTAAAAGGAGAAGGGTAGGAGGGGTTTAAGTAATTTTATATTTATAATTAAGTTTGTGATATATTAGTCTCGCTCAACTAATTATTATTATTAAAGAATTAATTATTTAATATTTCGGGTTTAGGCGAGACTTTTAATCCATTTTCACATATTTCCATTCTTAATTGAATAATAAAAATATATAATTATGTATTTTTTTTTAACAAAAAAAATAAAAATGTTTTTTAATATTTTTTGAAATGTTTAAATTGATAAAAACGAGTTCTTCCTTCTTTAGTTCCAATAGCAAAGAATGCTCCATTTGGAGAGAAGGCACATGATGTTAATTTTTCCTTTGAGAAATGTTCTTGCTTCTTAGGGAAATTTTGGAAAACTGTTCCACTAACACAATGACCTAGTCTGACTGACATTTTCTAAAATTAATTTTTTATTTCTTTTTAATAAGGAAGAAAACCTTAACAGTTGATCCCATAGCCAATAATTGAGCATCTCTACTAAATTCTAACCATGAAATTGAAGTTGTTAATTGATCAAATGTAGCACATAACAAAGGATGTTGCAATGTTTTCTGCTTTTTTCTAAACCATTCATGGTCATTCATATCATATAAATTAACTATACCAGTATTTGAACTAAAGATTATAAATATTTTTATTTTTTTTTAGAAAAAACTTACCCACAAGCCAAAAATTGTCCATTAGAACTAAAAGCCATACAAGTAGCCCTAACACAACCTTCATCAAAGAACTTAATCATTTCTGAATGTTTTAATAAATTCCATATATAAACAGTTCCATTTACTAGAATTTAATTTAAAATTAATTATTTTTTCTCTTACTAGCTAAAGCAATAATTTGTTCTTTATTTATTGGTGAAAAACAAAAATCAACAATATTTTCAGCACCTCGATAAGTATGAAAATGATCCATTGTCTGGAAAAATTATTTAAAAATATAAAATAATAATATAAACCTTAAATAAAAAAACATAAATATCAGAATTATTAGCCAAATAAGCAATATAATTTCCATCAATAGAAAGGCATATCTTTCTTAATATCAACTTGTCCAAAACTTAAATAGTTAATTTGATTTATATATAAAACATTTTATATTAAACTTTTTGGTTGTTTAATCTGAGTAATTTTACCATTCAAAAGGTCATAAACATAACAGGAATTCTTTAAAAAATAAAAAGTTTTAATAATTTTAAAATACTTGTTTTGAAGAACTAGCAAATAATGAATATCCTTTATTAAAAAATGTAATGAAATCAAAAGAATTATTGGGAATTGTAACATCTTGTAAAAAGAAATTGCTTTTTCTCAAGCATAAGTTTTGAACATCATCGCAAAGCTAAAAAATAAAACATTAAAAAAGTTATTTTCTAAACAGACTTGAAAAAGAACTATCCTTCCTGTTGAAGAAGCACTAGCCAAAATAGGCATTGAAGGATGAAATTTTAAACAATTTACTGTTCCCTAAAAGCAAATTAATTGTTTAATTTTAAAATTATACATTGTGATATCCAATTGTTGGATCTCTGAGAAAAGTAAATTTTAAATCTTTTGGAGGTAAAGACTTTAATTTATTACAAATATTAACACCAGCAGATTTTGCTAATAAATTCAATGCTTGAGTAGACTCATCATCATTACCTTCTAAAATGTTAAATTAATTTTTAATAAATTTTTACCTTCAATTTTAGCCCATTTTGGTTCATATAATAAGGAAGATGTATGTTGCTCATATGGCCGTTTAGCCTGATATCAAAATAAAATAGTAATTATTTTAATTAAAAATTAGAATTCTTAAAATTTTAGTCGATAAAAAATGATAATTCAAATGAACCTAAAAATTTGTTGTCCACAGACATGTAAATATTATTGAAACTAATTCTGCGAATAATAAAAACTGACTACTACCTCCCATCAAATTTAACGCAAAATATTCTAATCTTAAAAATTAAAAACCTTAGACATTGTATTTTCAATAAAATCGCCATCCTCATCAACCTTTTTGATAATTAAGTGCTTTTCTAATTTAATATTGTCATCAATCAATCCATCATCTTCATCAATCCAGGCTGGTTCCATCTAAAGAACATTTATTTAACTGTCAAAATTTCAAGTACTTAAATGATAATAATTTCATTTTAAAAAAATATGTAAAGTGCATATTTATTAAAAGAATAAATGAATAAAATACATTCTAAATGTATAGATCGAAATAAATATAAAGAGGTTATGTATTAACCAAAAAACTTAAATCTTAACAATTCTCTTCAGATAATAATATTATTCTAATAACCAGAGATTTTTTTCATTATGTAGATGGACTTCCAGGACTATATTGAGGAGAAGCCGGCGAATACTTAAAAAAAGGTTAAAGAGGAAATTAAACAGTAAAAATACCTGAGGGCTTGAAGGAGAATATTGTGGAGAGCTCGGACTATATTGTGGACTTGACGGAGAGTATTGTGGTGATGAAGGTGAGTATTGCGGTGAAGATGGCGAATACTGCGGACTCGATGGAGAATATTGAGGTGATGAAGGAGAATATTGCGGCGAGCTTGGACTATATTGCGGGCTCGATGGTGAGTATTGTGGTGAGCTTGGACTGTATTGAGGACTGCTAGGCGTATATTGCGGACTTGCCGGAGTATACTGAAAATATCGACGATTAAGTATTATTATTAAGAAACCTGTGGAGATGTAGGTGAATACTGCGGCGAACTTGGACTGTACTGAGGACTACTTGGCGAGTACTGAAATAATTTGTAAATAATATATTATGATTATTATTTTAATACCTGAGGACTTGTAGGTGAATATTGTGGAGACGAAGGACTATATCGTGGTGAAGAAGGTGAATAACGTGGCGAAGTTGGAGAATACTAAAGTAATGTTAATGAATGAAAAAATACAATAAGTAACCTGTGGGCTCGAAGGAGAATATCGAGGAGAACTTGGAGAATATTGTGGAGAAGTAGGCGAATAATTTGGACTTGAAGGTGAATAATTAGGAGATGTAGGTGAATAGCTTGGTGATGTAGGTGAATAACTTGGCGATGTTGGACTGTATGATGGGCTGGTGGGTGAATAACTCGGACTAGTTGGTGAATATGAAGGTGAAGTTGGAGAATATGATGGAGATGATGGACTATAAGATGGACTTGATGGAGAATAACGGGGAGAAGCCAGTGAAGGACTCAACTGTGGACTTTGAGGTAAATAACGAGGCGATGAAGGATTGTAAGCAGGGCTATGGAGAGAGTAGCTTGGTGATGCACTGTAAGATGGACTTGCAGTCGCAGGAGAAAATGCTTATAAAAAAAAAAGTAAAATAAATAAAATGTTCAAATAATTACCGCCTCCAGCAGATGGAGAAAAAGCAGCACCAGCAGGAGAAAATGCTGCGCCCGGAGTCATTCCAGCAGTACCGATAGGACTCCAACCACCAGTATAAGAAGGCGTAACCCCTGCATTCCAAGGTGTTGCAGCTGGGCTCATTGCAGAACTAATAAATTAAATAATAATATTTAAATAAAATTTTACCTAGAAGGAGATGATAATCCATCCGCATAGAAGCTAGTTCCAGATGGATAAATTCCTAACTGATTTCCAGGAATATCCATAGCCAATTTACATTTTTCAGAATCAAGAACCATGTCAAAACAACCTGTTCCTGCTTTAGACATTTGTCCCAACATAATATTCTCAGAAACACCTAATTTAATAGAATCTTATAATTAAAAAATAAAATACCCTTAACAGGGTCAGTTTCAGCATGTACAGCTGCCTCCATAAGGATATCAACAGTTTCTTCAAAAGAACATCGCATTAATGCACCGACTTCTTGCCTATTGATTCCGTGTCGAGTAATTGCCATAAGATAACCTATTTATCAAGAAATTATTTTAAGAATCAGTCAATTAAACCTTTAGCTGTCATAACGTCACAAAGCAATGCCAAATGCCGGTAATTCACATAAGAACCGTCAAAAGAAATAACTTGATTCATTTCACGTTCAATTGCTCTACGAACTGCTTCAATTCCTAACACTTCAAATATTTCACAAATATCATTACTGTATGTTCGGACACAGTCCACATCTTGTTCACTCAAAACCTAAATAAATTGTAAAAACAATGTTAAACAAACAAACTTTAAGTAATGCAGTTCCATCAGTTTCAAGTAACCATTCAGGATGCATATGAAATTCCCCTTCTGATGTAATTGTTACTCGTTTTTTATCATCAGTCATCGGTTTATGCATATAAACTTTAGCTATTGACTCAATTCCTTGAAGAGTAAGATCACTTAGCATATTTTGTTCTAATGCTCTAAGCAATTGATCATCTTCCATCTTATCTAACTGATCCTAAATTTTATATTTCATTCAAAACATTAAACTTAAAACAAACTTCGCCTTCCTTATCTGAAGAAGCATTACTAAGTCGCAAATGGAAAACAAGTTTGTCTGCATTGTCATCAGTGTATATTACATGCAAATCATCTTTAAATGATTGATTTATTCGTTCGGCGACTGCTTCCATTGAAAGCTTTTTATCGACCATTCGTTTCCTATCGAGTTCAAGACGAAGAAGCCAAGGAGAAGCATTTGACGGGTCAAAATCGGGCATTTCATAAAATATGTTAACCCAATCCTGATCCTCTTCAATGCAAGTATTTTTAGGGTCAGGATCATAATAAATAGCAGTATTAGCCGTTACTTTTCTAAGAGTACAATGTTCCAAACGACAAAGAACATCTTTTGCTTTCTCTGCGTCTTTGGCCGCAAGGCCCTTAGAAAATTGATTTACTTTTATAAATACTATACTAATAATAATAAACCTTTAGAAAAACTGTTAAAGAAGGAGTTTTTGGTTTTTTCGAAACGTTGATAATTTCTTTAAGACGTGGTACACCAAGAGTAACGTTTTTCGCAGAAACACCAGCATAGTGGAAAGTATTTAACGTCATTTGTGTTGCAGGTTCACCTAAACTTTGTGCTGCCAAAGCGCCTACCATTTCACCAGGCTGAACTATTGCAGTACAAAATCGAGTTTCAACTTCACCCAATAGCCATTCGAAGGCTTCTTCATTAAGTTTATGTTGTTTAGCCATTTTAAGAGAACACAAAACTGAACGAAGTAAAATATTCATAAGAATTGTAGCGTTCTCCTGTGCTTGTTTACTAATCGAATCTTCACCAGAAACGATAACAAGTTTTTTGGATAATTCACGAACACCTTCAATTACTTTAATTGGACTCTAAAAAAATTAGTTATTTGATAAGAAATAAAAAAAATAAAAAACCAAATCAACTGGTTGTCTTAGATTGACGTGAAAAATTTTTTGTGCATTTTTTATGAAACGATTTAAATTGCATGGCAAGTAAATCTTGACACTAGGTCGTGGAAAGATCTGACGAAGTGTTCGTCTGTCCATTTGTAACTGGCGCCATTCTTCTTCAACAATTCTAAGAGCCTCCGCTGAATTCTAAAATAAAACAAAGTTTTTAATAAATAATAGGATTTATCAAAACCGTAATTTGTTTGATGACATTCTCAGTGTATAATTTTCGCAACTGCTTTTCATTGCTCAAATCCAATTTAAATTCTCTTTCGAAGAGCATATTGTTGGGCTTCAAGGTTGGTACGTTTTGATCTTCTACCCACATACCATCCAACCCATCTTCACCATAACGTAATTGCATCACAGCACTAATTGTAAAGCAAATTAGATATCAAACATTTAGAAAATACCCAACAGAATTTCTGACAGTTCCATCATAATTAACCATAACACTCTCCATAGCTTTTATTAAACGTCGTTGAATATAACCAGTTTCTGCAGTCTTAACCGCAGTATCAATCAATCCTTCACGACCACCCATTGCGTGGAAAAAGAATTCAGATGGTGTAAGACCAGCCAAATATGAATTTTCAACAAAACCACGTGATTCTTAAATAATCACTCGATTTTTAAGAAAAAAAACAAACCTGGCCCATAGTCATCCTTAATAAAATGAGGAAGTGTTCTATGACGAAATCCAAAAGGAATTCGTTTTCCTTCAACGTTTTGCTGTCCGACACAAGCAATTACCTCAAATTGACATAAACTTTTATTTATAAATAAAAACAGCTATTACTTGTGAAATGTTAATCTTAGAGCCTTTAGATCCAGCTACAACCATAGATTTAAAGTTATTAGCTTCGGAAAGTGATTTCTGTGCCGATGCACCAGTCCTATCACGTGCATCGTTAAGTATACGGTTAACAGCATTTTCGAAAGTTTGACGTAATGTATTTCCAGGTGAAGGCTCTAGTTTGTCATTGTGTGCATCTTCAATAATATTAATAACATCTTGTTTTGCCTTTCTGATCGTTTCTTGAATATCGCGATAAGTGGCTTGATCTGCAATGGTATCACCTAAATGCAAAAAAAAATTAAGGAATTAAAAGAAAAAACTAACCAATTCCAATTGTGTGACCCTCCCCCAAGAGCCAAGCATTTACTACAGTTTGAATATGTGAATATAAATTTGCAGCAATTTCATGTCCCATTTCTAATGCAACAATGTGAAGAAGGTTACCAGAACCACGCCCAACTGTTTTTGCACAAACTATGCCAGAAAGAAGTTCACCATTCTCAATAAGTACTTTTGTGTCACCAGGTGATATCCATTTATAGGGACCGCTATCTTCATCATCGGGATGAGTGGAGTGAGTTCGTTCAACATTTACAGTCCCTAAAATAAAAACATAGTAAGAATTAAATCAAATAAAATTACCTGGAATAATCATGGAGAAAATCTGTTTACCAGTCCACAATGGTTTTGGCTTTATAATTGCTGGTTGAGGAATTTTACCGTCCCACTTTGGCAAATGCATTAGTAAATCCATTAAACGTGGATATTCAACAAAAATATCCCGTTTCGTCATCATTCTAACAGCTGTAAGAGTATCTTGAACAATACCCATAACAGGTTTATTTGCCTGTGGAGTGATCAACTGCTTAGGAACCTTTAATATAAATAATTAAATAATAAAAAAAAACAAACAATTGCAATTTCGCTTATCTCAGCACGTGTTTCCAATGACTGTGGCAAGTGCAAATTCATCTCATCCCCGTCGAAGTCAGCATTATAAGGTGTTGTAACAGATAAATTCATACGAAAAGTTGACCAAGGAAGAACTTTAATTCTGTGACCCATCATAGACATCTTGTGTAATGTTGGCTGACGATTGAAGACAATAATGTCTCCATCACGCATGTGACGTTCAACCTTATAACCATATTGGAGATGCAAATCTGCAGGGCGCGGATGAAAGCGCAAATCAATTCTAGCACCATTATCACGGATAATATATTTGGCGCCCGGATAATCACGATCACCACATTCAACGAGCTTTTGAAGGCTAAAAAAGAATATAAAACTATGTAAATATAATCTACTCACTTTTCAATATTAAATGGAGTCACAATCTCAGGAAACGTCAAATTTTGAGCAATACTTCTTGGCACACCAACAGTATCAATTGGTAAATTTGGATCAGGAGTAATGACTGTGCGAGCAGAAAAATCAACACGTTTGCCCATAAGGTTTCCACGGATACGCCCTTCTTTGCCTTTAAGACGTTGATTAATGGACTTTATTGGACGTCCACCCTTTTGGTGTGCCTAGAGAAGTTTATATAAAATCTAAAAATAAAATCTAAAACATACAACTGCAAGTCCAGGACTACTATTATTTATCATCGTGGCAACATGATATTGCAACAAAACAACATCTTCAGCGATTACATGAGATGCAGCGCCATTAGCTTCATTTCTTAAATGAATTAACGCGTAGATTTATCTCAAAGAAAAAAGACCTTTTTAATTGAATATTTGCTTTGACAATTTCTGCAAGTTTATAAGTCAGATCGTCTTGGCTAGTAATTGAACTAAAAGTTGTCACAGATGGTCGAACCGCTAAAGGAGGAACTGGAAGCACCTGCCATATCATCCAATCTGGCCTTGAGAACTCAGGACTCATTCCTAAAATAATGAATGCACGTATTTTTAAATTGAAAACCAAGAATTTCGCAATCATCATTGGAAATTCCCTTGAAAATCTCCAACGCTCTTTCGGCTGTTAATGGAATCTTCCTTTCCTGTGTGTCCTCATTTACGTGCTTTTTCCATTCTGCTTCAATTTCAATTCCACGGACACGCTTGTACGATGGTTGATAACGGCCACAACCTCCAACTTTTGTTTCCCTTTCAACGGTTTCATCTTCATCTGGATTTGTTACTTCCTCAGCACCTTCGCAAACGTTTTTAGCCTTGCAAACATCATAAACCAGTGTAATACGCGCACGAGTATTATGCTGAGTTTTCCTAACAATTTCTTTAATACGAACATCATCCTTGTCGACAAGTAATCGGCTACAGTAAAAACAAACACAACGAAGAACCTAAAGATAGTTAGAATTAAATCTTAATTTAAAAAATCAAACTTTGAGGATTTTTCCGATAAAGATAATATTATAAACAGGTTTAGCCAATTCAATATGAGCAAAATGTCCAGGACATTCATTGTAACTTCCTGCACATGTAATACAAACTCCTTTTTTATCTATAACGCCTTGTCGAGGATCATTAAGTCCTTCAAATTTCGGTTTCCCATTTTCTTTCACTTCCGGAAATTCAATTTGACATACTGACATACGTTTCTTCAAAAAAATATTGAAATTAAAATTAATATCAAAACTAACAATTTCATCTGGACTTAAAATACTAAACTGAACTTTCTTTACTTCACGAAGAGGAGCTTTGAAGTCAATACCAATTAAAGACATAAGTTACAATAATTACTCTAAAAATTTTATTTAAAAAAATTAAAAAAATTCTCCAAATTAATCTTACAAAAGGCTAATGGCCGGTCAGAAAAAAAAAATAACGGAATTCTAACACACGGCGGGTTAAACGGGAAATTAAGCTTTGAAGAAATAGAGAGGTTAAAAAAGAGTGACATTAGACATTGCGCGCGCTCAATTTCTTTTCGCCGTTACGGTGCCATTGACACTCAAAACTAGAAAAATCAGCGTTAAAATGTCTTTGAGAGTTTCTAAAGGTATTTTACTTGAAATTTTAATACAGAAAACAAAATAAATGGAAATTTAAAAGAAAAAAACAAATTAATCATAAATTTTTTTCATCGTTCCTCGGTCATTAAGTCCATTAAGTAAAGCCTGGTGTTGAACTAATTTCTCTGCAGTCCGAGTTGTGTCACCGGTGTTGCAATACTGAACAGCCTGAATTTTTGAAAATATTAAAGAAAAAAACTTAAAAATACAAGTCGATTGTAGAGGGCATGCAAATGCTCAAGTCCCTGCTCAGAAACAAAACTCCACCAGCCATTAGCCTCAGCAAATTCAACAGCATGTGCACAAAGCATATGTAATTTAGGCGTTGGCTTGAAAATTTTTAGCTGTCCACCTGCTAGACGACCTCTAAGATTGAGAGTTTCAAAATGGGCACGGAGGGTCTAAAAATTTAGCTAGGTGATTGAAAACTGAAATAAACCTGGATATCACTGTAAAATTTTGTCGTTGATTTCTTGAGCTCTTCTACCCTATCTTTAGTTAAAAATGAAGCATCTGCTAATCCATAAATTTCCATCAGTGTAACAAGCATATTGATAAGGATGGCAGACGAACGAGTAGGAGGAAGTATTTGTTTAATTTTGTCGTTATACCCATTAATAATACGATAAAGTGCACCACCTAAGAATTTAATGCAAAATTAATTTACGATTAAAAAATATACCAGTAAAGGTTTTTTTCCTTGGATCCATTTTTGCGTGTGCCTCGTCAAAAACCTTCTGAATTGATCGACCTGAATGCTGACAATAGTCTTCAATTGCATTGATTACTCTTTGCGCTAATCCTTGTAAAATATGGAAACTCGGAGGAATAATTTGTGAGGGGGAAAGAAACAGCAATGGAGGCCCAAAAATAGAATTATTATTTTTTTCTCCGTGGAGGAATCTGGTAAATTTCCTCTGTTCGCTGCAAACAGTCCCAAGTCTTTCTTTTGGAATTAAACATTTTACACATGGAAAGCTCGCCGTGGCACCACGATGCCCGAAAAAAGAGCTCAAAAATTTCATGTCAGAACAAATAAACCTGAATACTGAAATAATTCGATATTTATAAAAACCATTTTATCTCATGTGTGACCTCCGATCCATCTTTAACAAACGTAACATTTTGTATAGCTTCCAATTGTCGTATCACTGGAGCAAGTTTGACTTCTAAATTTTGTCGATTGTCATCTCCATCATAAATAGCAAGCAATGTTATATTAAACGGACTATTAGGTTGCTTAACATTCCCAATTGATATTCCAAATTTTGTTGATTTGGCTGGCCATTCTCTTCCACCCTTATCTCCCATAAGTGTCAAAATAATGTGGCCGTCAAATTGTGCATGCATATTAAGTTGACCTAAGGAATTTGAAAAATAAACTGGAATTATTAAGACATACCAAATTTTGCTAATGTAGTTAATCTATTCTCCAGAACTTCAACTACATTGATACAAACAAGTGCTTCGGTAACCCATTCCCACTTCCCAATTTTTGCCCATTCTACTTTTAATTCCTTAACACTTGCCGTTGGTGCCATTCGATCAGTTCCGAGTAAGTGAAAGCAATGTTTCAAACGATAACGTTGTTTGGTTGTTAGACCAGAACTTAGAGTTGCTGCAAGATCATCCTCGGCAGAAAGCCGCCAACCAGTGGGAGATAGATTCTTCTCCACTCGCAATAGCAATCGGCTAGTAGCAAGCCCCTCAGGAGTTGCTCAAATTTTGTAATTTTTGTAAATATTTAAATAGCTTACTGGGACGACTTTTTCTTATTTCATAAGAAACTTCTTTGGCTATCTGATTAGAACGCCTAGGCGTTATATTCTCCAGCGATCTTAGCCTTCGTTCTTTTTTCGGTTTCTCAACTAAATTTAATTAATGTTAAATTCTAATTTTAATTAAATCTTACATTTTTCGACTGTTTGTGTTGATATTTCACTTTGAAATAAAGCTGGGTACGTTTGTGTTGCTTTATCACGTTGATATGTTAATGTTTGTGTAGTCACAGATGAATGACCTTCAATGGTTCACCCAGAAATTTTATTATATATACCTTGGTTGTCTGTTTGTGTAGATTTTTCAACCGAACGCGTGACAGTCTGAATTTTCTTAGTTCTTTGGTAAGCTACTGTCTGTGTTGCTGATGTAGCATAAGCATTAAATTTCTCGTTCTCAGCAATTGAAGAGGAAATATTTTCTTCTTGTTGATTTTTGCCTGCTCTTGCTTTTGCTGCTGTATTTGAACCCTTTCTTTTTTCATCACGAGCATTTAATAATTTAGCAGAAATTTTATTATTTTTTCCTTGTTGTTTAGACCATCTTTCATTAATAGAACTCCTTTTTTTAAAGCTTTTTGCTCGTGTAATCATTTAAAACTAAGTCTGTATTAACTCTCTAAAAAATGTATAATGGCTTATGAAATTTTTTACATGCAATCTTGAACTAATTATCTATAAAATGGTAAGACAGATTTAAAATCGTATAGATGGTTTTCGAGATATTAAATTTTAAAGTTAGTAACTTCATTTTTTGGAAAAATTGAAACAAGAGTAGTGCTTAAAACGAGAGAGTAAATTATAGAAAGAGAGAAAAGCGAGAAACTACACTAGTCAATTTCGAGACGGTAAAATTTCCCGTTTAACCCGCCGTGTAACAGACTCGCAAAAACTTTTTATTAGTCTCTTCTTTTATTTTTCTTTTTATCGTCTCTTAATTTCCACACTCTTTTTCTTTTTCAATATGGTAAAATCCGAAATTCAAAACTTTAGATTGAGATGATCTGAAAGAGAGAAGTTTATTCAGATCAATTTGTACTTATTATGTATTTTCAGTTTAAAAATTTTTTTCGAATTGAAATAAAGTCTAGATTTTTAATCAAATGATGAGACTCAAATAATTCATCTTTCAAAATAATTGCAAAAAATTAGACAAAAGGATGAAATAGTATTTTAAAAGTGGATCTAATTAGTAATTGAGTACCGACTGTTAAATACATTTTTTAACTTTTTTTTACATATGCTTTGTATTTCTTTCAATTTATTATATTTTATTTTGTTCCATACTATTTATGTAGTTAAATAACCCTTTTTTATACATTTTTTAATGTACATTTTTGAAATTTTTGTGTTGATATTTTGTACATGAAATAGAATTGATCTATTTGAATTAAATGTGTATGAGCTTTTTAGAATTTAATATTTCGATAGCATTTTAAATGTTAGCAATTAGCCTTTATGTTACAGCTTCTAAAAATTTCATTGAAGTTCTATAATGAGAAGTTGTCCTTCGTCCACAATTTTCAATCATATACATTCCACCCTATCTTTTTTTCTTTCTTTTGCGATCTAAATCGATCAAATTCCTCTTCTATTGTTGAACGACGTGACAATTTCCATCTTTCTACCTCTTTTTGCTCAGAAGTAATTCCCACTTACATTCCACACTCTCCCTATACATTCTCTATTTTCAACAAAAAGTAGTTTTTACCTACAAAATGGCCACCCCTAATTCTCGACTAGCTGCCACCCAAGAATTAAAATTCCTTTTAACAATTATTTTCTTGTCCACATTCTTTCTCCTTTCTTTCATTGTGTACATTTATTTCATTACAAATGACTAACTCACAATAATATTATAGGTTTAACATTTTTTTTGGCTATTAAGCCATATTTTTCACGGCCACTTTCATTCTTTATAAAAATCTTCTGGTCTAGCTAATACATAGTTTCTTTAAACATTACTAATTTTCAATGTCTTCACATCATCCTTATCAACATTATAATGATCGACCTCCAGCTCCTGTCCGTTTTTCTTCCTCTTCTTCATCTTCCTCTTCTACTTTAGCTACGCCTAGAGTTCATCCAAGCATTTATGAATCAACAGCAATAAATACTAAAGCTGAGACGTCCGAAACAAGTATTTTTGGATTTGGGAGCAATGACAAGAAAAAGTCAAAAAAAAACAAAACTACGTTTGGGAAAAGTATTATTTTAAAATATAAATTTCAATTTTATTATTTAATTTTTTCAGAGAACAAAGAAAAGGAAAAAATGATTGATAAACCTGTAATTTCGTTACCTTCAGACTTTCAGCACACGGTAACTTATCAGATAATACTTGAGCATTTTTTTCTCGTAGGTTCATGTTCGTTATGATTCGGAAACCGGTGAGTTTACTGGAATGCCAAAAAGCTGGGAGTTGCTTCTACAACAAAGTCAAATCAGCAAACAAGAACAACAACAAAATCCTCAAGCTGTTCTTAATGCTTTAAAATATTTTACTCGCGGTGAAGGGGGTGGTCAAAAATGGTTACAGCCAAGTCATTCCTCTTATGATTCATCTCCACTCCATTCAATCTTTGAACAACAAGTTTCTCTTCACAATCATTCTAATGGTATTCAAGAACAGCAACAGTCATCTGCTCACCTTGGAAATAAACATTTGGCCCACACTCTTAGTTATTGTACTGGATCGTTGCCTCTCTCACCTAAACGTAATGGCTCATTGCCTGCTCATGGTAACACTCATACCTTACAAATATTATTTTTAAATTATTTACAAATTTTTTAGATCAATGGAATGCTGCAGAGTCAGAAAAAGGACATCAGGTAGAATCTGCAATAACACGGAGCAGCATGCCACCAGTATATATTAATTTGAAAATATTTTTATTAATAAAAATTATAGGGATACTCTCCCCCCTCTGCTCCACATAAAGATGAGTCTGATGAATGTGAAAAGGGGGATGACAAACCTCCCCCACCGATTCCTGAAAGACCACAAAAAACTTTGTCTATTTATACAAAACCCCGAGAAGATGAGGAAGTAGATGCAGATGCTCGACCAAATTATTTAATTCCAAATGGACAATTCTGTAAGAGAACTGCTGGACCAAGACGACGACCTACAGATGCTGAAGTGCTTATTAAACTCAAAACTGTATATCTATGGAGATTTTTCAATAAAAAAATTTATAGATTGTGAGTATTGGAAATCCGGACAGAAAATACCAAAAACAAGAGAAAATAGGGTCTGGAGCTTCTGGCTCTGTTTTCACAGCTATTGAAATAAATACTGGAGCTGAAGGTTTTTTTTCTAAATATTTAATAAATTTATTTACTTTAATTTTTAGTTGCCATCAAACAAATGAATTTAAGTCAACAGCCAAAGAAGGAATTAATTATCAATGAAATTCTGGTGATGCGAGAGAATAAGTTTGTAAATATTCTTTTTTTCTTAACTAAATTTTTAGGCATCCTAATATTGTTAACTATTTGGACTCTTATCTGGTTGGAGGTGACCTTTGGGTTGTTATGGAATATTTAGCTGGTGGTTCTCTTACTGATGTGGTTTGTTTTTTTTCACAATTTATCAATTAATTATTTATTTAGGTAACTGAATGTCAAATGGAAGAGGGAATGATTGCTGCTGTTTGTCGTGAAGTACTTCAAGCACTTGAATTCCTCCATTCTCGACATGTCATTCACAGAGATATAAAATCTGATAATATTTTACTTGGAATGGATGGTTCTGTTAAACTTACTGATTTTGGATTCTGCGCACAAATTTCTCCTGAACAGAATAAGCGAACAACTCTTGTCGGAACTCCTTATTGGATGGTTGTATAACTTTTGAGACTGATTAATTTTTTTAATTGCAGGCACCAGAAGTTGTATCTCGCCAGCAATATGGTCCAAAAGTGGATATTTGGTCACTTGGAATTATGGCAATTGAAATGGTTGAAGGCGAGCCACCTTATTTAAATGAAAATCCACTTAAAGCAATATATTTGGTTAATTAAATATATTAATTATTTAAATAAATTTTACAGATTGCAGCTAATGGTCGTCCAGATTTTCCAAGCCGAGAACAAATTTCACCCCTTTTTCGCGATTTTATTGATGCTTCACTTGAAGTTTGTTCCTTATCTTTTTGCTTAATTTAAAAATTAACAATATTTTTATTAAAATTAAATTTTCAAGGTTGATGTAAATTCTCGTCTTTCTGCTCGTGAGCTTTTAAGGCATAATTTTCTTAAATGTGCAAAACCTTTAAATGGATTGCATTATTTAATTGAAGCTGCAAAACGTTCAATAGCAAATAATATTGGTTAAAAATTGTTTTTTGTTTTGTTTGTATTTTTTGGAAGAATTGTTCATCGAATTATTTTTAATTTCTGAAGCCTTTTTCTAACAATTTTCGGGTTCTTTTACATATTCATCGACATCCGCCTTTACTTTTTTTTTTTTATCTTTTACATTTTAGAATATTTAATGAAAAAATTTTAAAATATCTCACCTAGCATATAAATTAAAAAATTTGTTTTATTATTTTTTTTTCTTGCATTTTGCTCATTCCTTTTACTAATTATAATTCAAATAAGTTTTTCATTTAATTTTATTCTTGATTTGCTTAAATTGTATTTAAATTTATCTACTTAAAATTAGTTTTATAAAAAGGAGGATTACTTTATTTATTTTTTTATTAATTCAAGTTTTTTTTTTAAAATTAAAAACAAAATATTTAATTAAAAAGTTCTTTTTAAATAAAAACACAAAAATCTAGATTGTTTCCCCCGATTACAAATTATTTTTAGCATTTTTTTTTATCTAAAAATTAAACATTTATAAGATTTTCCTTTTATTTAATTTTGGTCATTTCCTGTTTTTCCATTTAAAAAAATGTACTTTTGGTTTTATATTTTAATTTTTAAATTATTTTTTAATTTAATAAGAATATATTCGGCACAGATTTCACCAATTAAAATTATTTTAATTATTAATATATTTACATAATAATTAATTAATATTTTAAATAAAAAATAAATTTAAAACGATTAACCCGATTAAAGATTTTTAAAGTTAATTTAAAAATAATTTTTTTTTAAATCTTTAATTAGGTATTTTAAACACAATAAATATTTTTCTAGGGGTATGGCCCATCAAAATCCATAAGCACCAATTTTGTATCTTCTGTTCCATTTCTTGACCCAACAGCACAAACAAGCATTGTAGGGGTTGCTTTCATTCTAAAGATTTTATTTATTTATTTTAAATTTAATTACCTCCAAACACATCCACCAGCACCACTTGAAGGCAATTTAATTAAATCACAAATAAAAGTACCTAAAAAAATAATAATATTTATTTTTTAAATTTAATTCTTAACCTTCTTCAATATCCCATAATTTTACTGTTCCATCATCACCACTTGTAGCAATCATTCCATTCTCAAGAAATTTAAATCCTGTCACAGCTGATGCATGTTTATTTGGTCCAGCAAGTGTATGAATACAGGTACCATCCAAAATATTCCAAACCTTAATTTAATTTAAATTGTAATGGAAAAATTAATTAAACAATGAAAAAATATTTATTTATTTATTAAAACAAAATTAAATTAATTTTTACAATTAATTATTAGAATAATAACCTTAATTGTAGAATCAGCATTTGCTGAAATAAGTTTATTTCCACGTAATTTCATTCCAGAAGTTAATGATTGATGACCAACAAGTGTTTGACTAAAAATAAAGATTTAATACAAATTATTTAAATTATACAGGCATTCTCCAGTTTTTACATTCCAAACTCTAATTGTTGTATCAAGAGAACCAGAAATAACCAAATTACGTTCTTTAACAAACTAAAAAATATTTTTAAAATAAAAATTAAATTAAAAATATTTACATGTAAAGAATAAACTCTGTGTGTATGTCCATCTAAAATATGTTCTAAAGTCCCATTATCAGCATTCCAAATATGTATTTTATGGTCATAACCACCAGAAATAATTGAAGAACCAGCAAATTTAACACATCTAACTGCTGCTAAATGACCAATAAATGGACGAATACAACGTCCTTCTTCAATATTCCACATTCGAATTGTACAATCACGAGAGCCTGTTACTAAACTAAAAATTGAAAAATATTTATTTTTGAAACAAATATATATATTTACATATTTCCACATAAAGACATACATCGAACAGTACTTGAATGACCATTTAAACAACGCATAAGAACTCCTGTTTCAATATTCCAAACACGAACTAAATTAAAAAAAAAAAATTAAAAATTTTAAATTTAAAAATAACCAGTTCTATCAGTTGAACCGCTTATAGCAATTTTTCCATCTTCAGATAATTGAAGTGCCCAAACACCTCCTGTATGTCCAGTTAATACTTGTGTACACTAAAATATTTAATTTATATCGAATAAATAAAAATACTTCTCCAGTTCCTACAAACCAAACACGTAAAGTACAATCATCTGATCCAGTAACTAAACGATCACCTCTCAATTTTAAACATGTTATAACCTAGCAAATATAATTATTTAAATATAAAATAATTTTACATGTTCATCATGTCCTTTCAAATGACAAACTGAATTAGGACGTCGAAAACGCCAATTATTTGAAATATGTTGATTTCTTAAATAAATTGCTTTCCATTTTGACCGTTCAAAACAACTTGGTAAATTTAATTTTGGAAGATTTAGAAAAGGAGAAGGTGATTGAAACGATGATTTGCAATAATGTGAAGTAATTTTTGAGGAACAAGACAAATCATTACAATCAAAATAATATGGTGATTCTTGCGGGGAATCGACTAGATCAGCAGAAAATAATGCCCAACTTTCCCTTCGCCCAAGACTGTTAAAAAGATTAAGAAAAAAAACTAAAAGAAATTTAAAAAATACTTTGGAGGGAAAAGTTCTTTAATATTATATTGAAGACATTTTTTCATCCAGAGAATATGATCCTCAGCAAGATTACGCCATGTACGAGAAATACTAGCAGCAAGTACTAAATCTTTAGGGCTAAGAAAGCTTAGAACTTTGATTGAAAGCTGAAACAAAAAACAAAATTCTTAAAAAATTTCAATTAAATTTAAACCTCTTTCGGGAGTAATTTAATAAAATCAATTTGAAAATATGGAGTAATTAAATTATGTAAATGCCTAATTTGATATTGTTTACAATTTGGAATTAAAGAATTAAGTGCTTCAAGTTGAGATGATTCAGACATATTCTTAAATTAAATTTTTAAAATTAATTAATTTATTATATATTACCTCAAATAAAGATAACCATTCTTTAATAGATACATTATTTTTTCTAATTAAATTATTTTGTAATAAATTTTTATTTCTAAATAAATAATATTATATAAAAATGTTTGTTCAAATATTACTTGTCTAAATTAATAACTTTTTTGTTTGAATCATTAAACATTTGAATTCTTCGTTTCTTAAAATATTTTAAATTAAAATTAAATAAATAAAGACTCTTTGATTTTGTTGTGCCACATCCAATTTTATAATATTATCACTCATCAATTATAGGAAGAGCACATTAAGTAAAATTTAAAAAAAAAATAAAATAAAATATTTGAAATCTTCAATAACTATATTGAGAATTAAAAAGTTGATTTAATCGAAAGAATAAATATTTAAAAAAAATTTCCTTTTATTGAACATTTCGTTATTGACCATTTTACAATTAAAAACATACAAGAAATTTTACAACAAATGTGACAGCGGTTTAAAAATAAATATATTCATTATTTAATTTTTACCCACGTACATATTTACAATAAAAACCAACTTTTAAAAAGTATTTTGTTAATTTTTTTTTAATAAAAATTTTTTAGAATTCTAAAAAATGAAAATTCCCTTTTTTTTCTCTTCAAACCGTCCTTATTCTGACAATAAATATTCTGAATATGATGAGCCACTTGCAGAACCTGGAAAAGTTTATCCAGCTTTATATCCACAATTTGGGTCATTAAATAATTTAATTAAATGATTATATTTAAATATTTTAGAGGAAGTAATGCAAAGAAATTGGATAAAAATGATATTCTTGAATATAACCGTCTTTGTTCTGAAAATAAATGGGATATCCAAAATAATATGCCAAGATCTTTTTGGTTAATGAATGCTAAAGATAGAGAAATTGCTTACAAAATATATTACAAAATGGTTTATTTATTTAAATATTATTTAATTATTATTTATATATTAGGATATTCGCAATCCTTATTTTGAGACAAAACTTTTTCCAATGTTGAATAAACTTCCTCGAATTGTTCCTTATTTAATGGCTACTCGTTTTATTGTTTTGACTTCAATGTTCTTTATTATTCCAAAAGTTTATGAATGGACTGTTCCTGCTCGTTATCGTTGCAAATTAAATCCAAATGTTTAAATCAATACAGAATATTGATTTTATAGGAAATTAATTGTATTTTAATTGAGTTTATTTTTGATAAATATTAAATTTAATATTTTTATTATATTTTTTTTACTTTTGTTTAAGTCAATTAATTTCTATTATTTAAATTTAATTATTCTATTTTATATTAGAGCTTTAAATTTTTAAGTATGTTATCGGAAGAAGATATTGACCCTTTAACTGTTGATGATACAAATGTACAACAGGAGACATTTTCTGAAATAATTTCTAATGATACACATGAAACTAATGGAGATAAGCAGGTATTTCTTTAATTTGAAGGTATTAATCTATTATTTATTTTTCTCATCTTGTAAATTTCCAACCAAGTTTTTTTAGTCAATTGTCATATTGAAAATAACCCAAAAGTTATAACGCTAGACAGCATTTACTAGCAATTTATATTATTAAATAATTGTTTTCATTTAGATTTATTCCCTTACATTTTGACTCATTTTCTCTTATTAAACTCATAAAACTTGAAAAGATTTTAATAATTTTTTGAATTATTGATTAATTTATTCTATCATTTAATTTTCTATTTATTTATTTAAGGAAACTGTAAATGGTAATAATTCTGAATTGGATGGAGAATTACAAGTTGATATTTCTGATGCTCTTTCTGAGCGTAACAAAGTTAAATATACTGTCCATACAAAGACTACATTCTCAGAATTCTCTAAATCTGAAATTTCTGTTGTTAGAGAACATGATGAATTTATTTGGTTACACAATTGTTTAGAAGACTGCGAAGATTATGCTGGATTTATTGTTATTTTTTTAAAATTATTTTTAATTTTTTATTTAAAATTTTAGATTCCACCAGCTCCTCCAAGACCTGATTTTGATTCTTCTCGTGAAAAACTTCAAAAACTTGGAGAAAATGAAGCAACAATGACTAAAGATGAATTTGCTAAAATGAAACAGGAACTTGAACAGTTTAATTTAAAAAAAGTATTTTTTTATTTTTTAATTTTTAAAGGGAATATCTGGCACTTTTTAAGAAAACTGTTGCAATGCATGAATTTTTTCTTTGTCGATTGGCTGCTCATCCTGTTTTTCGCAAAGACTCTAATTTTAGAATATTTTTAGAATATGAAAATAATGTAATTCTTAATAAATAAATAAATTTATTTATTAAAGCTTTCTGTACGTGGTAAAAACAAGAAGGAAGTTTTTGGTTCAATTTTTAAACGTTTTACTCAAACTGCTGATGAAGTTTTACTTTCAGGACAGGTTTTTAATTATTAATTAATATTCTAATAATAATAATTTTTGTGTAATTTGAAAAGGGAATTTTAAATTAATTTTCTAAATTTGGATTTATTAATTTAATAAAGATTTTAAAAATAATTCTGATAATAAGAATAACCCTAATAAATTAAACCTGCAAAATATTAACACTTTTAAACTCTAATAATTAATTAAGAGAATTTTAAATAATTTATTTTAATAAAGAAAGACGTTGATGAATTTTTTGATTGTGAAAAAAATTATATGGTTGAATATTCAACACATATTAAAGAAGCAATGATTAGATCTGATAAAGTTTGTCGTCTTAGACAAAGTACGTTTATTTATATTTTTAAATTGAATATTTATTCTTTAATAATATAAAACATATAACTTTTTAAACATCAATTTATCATGTTACTTTTACTTTTTTTTTTTTTTGCGCATTTTTCTATTTTTGTTTTTAAGAAAAACTATTTAATAGAAGTAATAATCAATAATTAACTTTTCTTTTTTTCTTATGTTCCATTTTACCTTCCATTCAATCATTTTTTTTTTGCTATTCTAGTCTAAAAATGAATGTTTAAATAAATAGGAAATAAACAATAAATTGTTGTAAACTGAGAATATTTTAAAAAATATATATTTTTTTAAACTTTTTTTTTTTTTTTACGGAAATGATTTTTAGTTTTAATTAATTCTAAAAATAAATTTATAATAATTTTGATTAATAGTACAGATGTTGCTGATTCTTACACAAGAATTGCACATGGATTAGAGAAATTTGGACAATTGGAAGGGGCTGGAGGTGAAAAAGAATTTGGTCGTTTTCTTATTAGAACTACCGAATTATTTGAAAAAATGAAGAAAGCAGAGGCTCGCGTTGGGACAGATGAAGAATTAAAGGAGGCGGACACTTTTCGTTATTTTATGCGTGAATCTCAGGCAGCGATGGTTAATTATGTTTTTTTAAATATTTATTTTTGCAGTATATTTTTCTTCTTTTTACTCTTATTTATTCTTTTTTTTTTTTTTTTGTTTTTTAATTTTTATTAAATAATTTAAAGGATCTTCTTTATCGTCGACGCCGTTGTTTGGCTAATTATGAAGCTTCTAACAAAAATTTAGAAAGATGTAGGGCCAGAAATCGGGACATTCCAAAAGCAGAAAAAGAACAAGAAGAGGCTTGTAAAAAATTTGAGGATATTAGTAAATTGGCAAAAACTGAATTGTTGGAACTCAAAAAAACTCGAATTTCTGCATTCAAAAGGAATTTAGCTGATTTGGCTGATCTTGAAATTAAGCAGTCAAATGTTAGTGTTATTTTTAAATATTTATTTGAATTTAAATTAGTTATATTATATATTATTCTAGTAATTTTTATAGGAATTTGAATATTAAAAAATATAATATAATTAAAAATATTGAATAAACTACTTAAATAAATAAACTTCTTTTATTTTTATTTAATTTATTCTTTCCTTTTTTTTAGGCTAAAATAATTCTTCTTCAATCTGCTCTTCGATCGCTTAAATCTACACCTGAAGAAAAAGTTGTAGAAACTACTCCTACTATTTAAAACAACAATTGACATTGGTTTATAATCTTATTATTATTATTAAAAATAAATTACTGAAAATATATGGTTATTTTTATTAATTTTTTAAAATTCCATTCAATTTACATAATATATTTTTAAATTTATTTAAAATTATTTTTTCCGAGACTGCAAATTATTTACTTTTTATTTTATAAAAATTGAAATAATAAATAAAAATAAAATAATTTTACATTATATTTTTTAATTTAATGGTATATAGAATTGGCAAAAATATTTTTAATAAAAATATTTTATTTTATAATATTCATTAAATATTTTTATTTTTTCTTTAATAATTATTTTGTTTATTTTTTCAATTTTATTAAAATAATTTTTATATTTTACTAAATTTATATAATTTATTTAAATAATTTTGCATAAAATGTATTCTTTATTTTATTTTCAATTAAATTGTTTTTTTTAATATACAAAAAATATTTTTTTTTTAAATAATTTAAATTAAATTAATTTTTAGTTTTAAAATTTTTAAAAATGGCTGTTGATTCTCAACATATTATTGGAGCACATTGGCCTGGTAGTAAAGATGTAAAATATTTATTTTTCTTTTTTATTTTATATTTTGAAGGATTATGTTCTACAAGATGCTATAGGGGTTGGGGCAACAGCTACTGTTTATAGAGTTTGTTTATTTTTAATAAACTTTCTAATTTTTACATAAAATATTAATTTTGTTAAATCTTGTGATGAATCGAATAATGATGACAATTTTATATTCTTAATTTTGTTTTGGGTTTACATTTTTTGAACTTTTTTTTTATTATCTCTTTAATATTTTCTTTTAAACTAATTTTTTTTTTATTTTTAAAAATTTTTTTAAGGCACTTTGTAAGCCCAGAAATGAACTTTGTGCCATAAAATGTATTAACCTTGAGAAATGTCAAACATCTGTTGATGAACTTTCACATGAAATACAAGCAATGTCTTTATGTTCACATCCAAATGTTGTTAATTATTATACTTCATTTGTTAGTTTTTATTCTATTTATTATTCTTTATTTTTATTTATTTAAGGTTGTTGGTGAAGAACTTTGGGTAATTATGCGACTTTTAAGTTGTGGGTCTATGTTGGATATTTTGAAAAGAAAAATTAAGGTTTATTTAATAAATAATTATTTCTTTTAAATATTTTAAGGCTATGGGTAAAGACAATGCTGCTTATGGAGTTTTAGATGAAGCTACAATTGCTACAGTTCTTAAAGAAGTACTTAAAGGTCTTGAATATTTTCATAATTCTGGACAAATACATCGAGATATTAAAGCAGGTTAAAATTAAAATTTAAAGAATTTTAAAGTGAATTACCTAATTCTTAGGTAATATTTTGTTGGCCAGTGATGGAACTGTTCAAATTGCTGATTTTGGTGTTTCTGGTTGGTTAGCAGCTAGTGGGGGTGATTTGTCAAGACAGGTATTAAATTTGGAACATTTCATTTTTTAAGATAAAAAATATAGTTTTTTTTGGTACCAATTTTTGCATCCTCATTATTAAGTCGCTACTAAAATCGAAAAGAAATTATAGATTTTAAGTTATATAATACTTAGATTTAATACAAAATGAACTAATTTCTTTGTTTTTTAGAAGGTTAGGCATACATTTGTTGGAACTCCTTGTTGGATGGCACCTGAAGTAATGGAACAAGTATCAGGTTTAAAACAATAATAATTTTTATTTTTAATATTCTAATAATAAATTTAGGTTATGATTTCAAAGCAGATATTTGGAGTTTTGGAATTCTCTGTATTGAACTTGCAACAGGAACAGCTCCTTATCATCGTTATCCTCCAATGAAGGTTCTTATGCTTACACTTCAAAATGATCCTCCAACCTTAGAAACAAATGCTGAAAGAAAAGATCAATATAAAGCGTAATAAATAAATAAAATTTATTTTTAATTTATTTATTTTTAAAGTTATGGAAAAAGTTTTCGTACAATGATTAAAGATTGCCTTCAAAAAGATCCAACAAAAAGACCAACAGCTTCTGAATTACTTAAATATTCTTTCTGTAAAAAAGCAAAAGATAAGAATTGGTTAGTTCATTCACTTATTGAAAATATTGGTGCTGCTCCAATTCTTCCTACATTACCTAAAAAAGTTCAAAGTGGAAAATTAAAAAAAGATAAAGATGGAAATTGGGAGTTTGAATATGATACACCAGGAAATGAAGATTCTGATGGATCTTCTTCTGAAAATGATAATGCAACCCTTCGACCAAATCAAAATATTGAACGACCAGGTGTTTCTGAAGGATCTGTTTCAAAGACTTTAAATCTTGTAAATTTTTATTTAATTAAATTTTTAATATTTTTATTAAATTTTTGGGTTCTTCGTGTACGTAATCAGCAAAGAGAATTAAATGATATTAAATTTGATTATTCTCCAAGTACTGACACTGTTGATGGGTATTAATTATTTTGTTTTTTAATTTAAATAATTTTAATTTTTAAGAATTGCACATGAACTTGTAACAGCTGAATTAATAGATGGGCATGATTTGGTTGTTGTTGCTGCAAATTTACAAAAACTTATTGATGTAGCTCAGAATAGAGTAGAGAGAAGAACAATTACTTTTGCATTAAATTCTGGTGTTGCTAATAATGAAATACCTGATGAACGTTCATTAACAGGATTTGCTCAACTTTCTCTTGTTGAATAGGAAAAAAAAGAAAAAATAAAATTAATTTAAATTGACTTAAATTTTTGCGACCTTAAAAATGTTTTGCTGGTATATATTTTTAAAAAAATTATTTTTACGATTTATATAAAAATAATAATTTATATGAAGTATTTTATCTGAAAAATATTTTTTGATATTTTTATAAAATCGTAAAATATATAATTATTCTGCTTAATTAAGCTTTTAAATAAATAAAACTAATTTAAAGTTTCTAAAATATGTTCATTTAATTTTATCTAAAAAAACTTTAGTTTTATTTCCATTTTTATTCTCTTTAATAAAATGGTAAGAATATTTAGCGATTCTTTTCTGCTTTTTTTCTATTGCAACCCTAGCCTTCTTCTTTTGCTAAATTAAAAATTAAACTCTCTAAAATATATCCTTTTTTGCCTTATAATAAATAAATTGCTTTTTGTTTTTTGCTTAAATTTTAATAAAATTTTAAATATTTTTATATTTGACTTTTAATCAAATTTTATCATTTTTTTGGGTTAAGAATTCAGGCATATAATCAAATTTAATTTCAATTTCCAATAAAAATTGACAGGTGAACCACAAATTAAAAAATATATAATACCAAATCCAAATATATAACATCTCCAGTAAATAATATCAAAACTTGAAATCCTTGTACTTTTTTGAAGAACTTGATGGAGCCCCTCCTGATGTTCCAGACTTCTTTTGTTCCTGAGCTTTACGTTTACGCTAAAAATTAAATATTTAATTAAAAAATTATTTTATTAAATAACATTTTGTTTAGCTGCATGTTCAGCAACCATGTCAGAAAAGTCTTCTTCATTTTCCATTCTTATACGATTTTGTTTTCGTAATTGTTCTTCATATTTACGTTCTAAACCACCTTGATCTTCTAATTCTTCTGGTTGTAAAGATACTTCAACTCCTTCATTTGGTTCAGGCATTTTTCGACTCTAAAAAATTAAATAATTTAATAAATAAAATATTAAAAAAAACAAACCGCCCCAATGTCATAGACCATACTTGGTGGCATTAATTGTCCACTAATACGTTCAATTTTCTTTTCTTGTAAAACAGTATATAATTGTGCAGGAGTATCTACACCAGTAATTGTGCTACTCCTAAAAATTAATTAATTAAAAAAAATTTAAAACACAAACGTGTCATCAGCACCAACTCTTTTTTTTCTTAATTCAATTGTAGATCCAGGTGTTTCAACTCCAGGAATTGTTGTAATACCGCTTGGAGTAATAAATCTTTAAAAAAAAATATTTAAATTAAATCTTTATTTAAACCCTTCTGTTGGTGCAGGTGTCACATATCCACTTTCTGGTACCATCTTTTGTTGAGTAGATTCTTCATCTAGATCACTGTCTTCTTCCTCATCACTTTCCTCTTCATCACTTCCAATCTCTCCCCAATGACGACGTTCTACACGAGAATCATCTTCCAATTCAGGTGCTTGTGTAACCTTAAATTTATTTAATTAAATTAAAAAATATGTTTCCTTACATGCAATCCAAAAACATCTCCATACAATGGTTTACCATATTCATCTACAGGTGGTTTTCCCCAACCTCCAGCTAATAAAATAAAATTTAAAAAGAAATTCAAAATTAAAAAATTAACCATGATATCCAAAAGCACATCCTTCAGGAATTGGACAATTTAAACCAGGAATTTTTAATGTTGGATATGAAGGAGGAGGTCCATAACGTTGCATTGCAATTAACCAAGGAGGTGGAAATTTATTTGCATTCTATATTTAAAATTATTAAATTATTTAAAAAAATTTCTTTACCGGCCCAACAGGCATACCCAAAGCAATTCTTAATTCATCAGAAAGTTGTCCAGGTTTCTTTTCTCTCATTTGTGCTTCTAATTCTTTTCCTTCATAATATAATTCACCCATTCTTGTCATTGGTGGCTTTGTTTGCCATTTAAAGAAAGCATCATGTAATTTTTGATAATCAATGTCAATTCTTCCCAATTTCGGTCTAGTTTTTTCACGCATTTTTGCTTTTAAAGACTGACTTTCTTCTTTTTCCCACATAGTTTCACGCATTTCCATAATCCCCGTTCTTTTAATAAAATCAGGTAATTCAAATGGAGGACGTTCAAATCCACGTTTTCCAGCTAAATATTTTCGTTTAGCATTCCAATGTCTTGGAACTGGAACAGTATTTCGATAAGCCTTTAATTCTACTAAAAGAAAAGGATCTCTAGATGTAACGTCTGCCCATTCAACAACATCAGGACGAGGAGTACTCTAAAAATTAAATAAATAAATATCTTTTAAATATTAAAAAATACAGCTTTAAGTGCAGCCATTGAAGGTTGAAGTGAAATTCTTAATTTTTTACGACTTAATTTAACTGCTTCACCGGACTCCTCTGCTTCTTTCTAATAAAAGTTTAATAAACTATTAAATTTAAAGAAAAACTAACTCTTCTCTGCTTTAGCTCTTCTTGAAGAATTTGCTCAGAAACTGCTGCTTTGCTAAGTGTATCTTGTACAACATCTGAACGGACTTGTCTATGTTGTTCTTCTCGTTTTAGCTCATCTTCAGTTTTGATCTAAAAAATAAAATAAAAATTTTCTCAGTTAAAAATAATTAAACAAAATAAAAGGAATGCACAAAATTAAACAATCTATTAGAGATTTAAAAAATTTTTAAATCTTGGCTTGCTTTTGTCTTGGAATTCATTTTTAAAATAAACTCCCAGGATATAAACTTAAGAAAAAACTTATAATGCAAAGATCTAGTTCGACTTTGAGTAAAAGAAGGAACTATTATTAATAAAAACAAGGAAATCTCAACAACTTACTTATAATTAAATGAATTTAAAAAATAGAAACCCTGAAAGCATTGAAAACTCTAGCAAAATATTGAAAGTTTGGATCATTATCATCTAAGTCAGGAAGTTCACCAACATATTCAATTTGAACATTATCATCAATAACAGTGGCCAATGGCTTATCTTCTTTGTCGATTAATACTTCTTTAACCTCAGTAGGTTCATCTTTGATTTCATCTGCTGGAATTATTGGTTCAATCTTTTCTTCCCCTTCAACTGATTCTAAATAAATAATTTAATTTAGAAAAAATTTAAATATTATTAAAACCTTTAACAGTTTGTAGATGTTCAATCTGTCCTTCATCTTCTTCCTCTTCTATACTAATAATTTTATTAGGAACCAAAAGTTTATTGGCTTTTTTAGATTCTTTTTTCTTTTTGTTTTTACGTCTTCGACGTTCAATTTCCTTAAATAAATTAAATTTTTAGAAAAGTAAAAATTAAACAATATTAAAAATAAATATTAAAAAATAAATGCAAACTTTAAGTTCTTTTGTCGAATATTGAATGTCTTCTTCAGAACTTGACATTTAAAATAACAAAGAAAACTAAGAGATTAATTAAATTGAATATAATAAAATCAAAATTTAACAAGCCCAAAACAAAAAATTTCTACATATTTTTTAAAGGATATTTCAACGCCAAAGATTTTCATTGCCATCCTTTATTCGGTTTCTAAAAAATCTCGACTAGTTTGTACAATCTCTATTAATACTATACATTTATTTACTGTTCAATACAATAATTAATATACAATTTACAAAACATGAATTGGACCACTATAGAAAAATACATTAAATTATGAGTTGGATAATATATATTATTTATACCTATCGTACAAATCATGGGAAGGAAATATCGAAAATACTTTAGATTCTTCGCATGATTCTATCCGCTCTTCTCCCTTTTCTATTTCTTTGGATTCTTTTGTCCAGCAACAGTGCAGGTGTAGCTCGATGGTCTGGAATATCGATATTTGTCGATATAGCTGGAACGGATTCCTTCCGGTTCAGAAGGTTTTTGCTTTGGCGGTTCATCCTTCGAAGTTGGCTTCGTTGCTGGAGCTTGCTAAAAAAAAAAGAAAAGAAATTATAACAAATAATTAGGTATAAAATTAAAAATAATAAAACGTGCCTGTTTCGGAGTTGGTGGAGCGAAATGATCATCATCATCATCAAGCTCAACTTGGAGCTGCCCACCACTGATTGATCCACCTTTGACGTTCGGAGGTACGTAGGCACTCAGATCGACATTCCGCTCTCCCATGACGTTGTTTATGATAAGTTATGTGACTGATCTGATGATAAGTTGATGAGAATATTTAATTTAATCAATTAATTATATTTAACTTTTATAGTAATTTTTTAAAAATTATTTTGATTTTTATTTATTAAGACATTATAAGTAAAACAGTAAAATAAAATAAACAATAGAATAATAAAAAGTTAAACTTCAAAAAGTCATAAGAAAATTAATTTTACTTGTAAATTTTTTTATAAAGTCTCAAAATATGTAATTAATAAAAAATAAATTTTATTTATTTATTTACATATTTAGAATTATTAATTTCCATATATTCCAATATATAAACATTTATTTTTATTTTAAATAAACATGATAATTATTTAAAAAAACAAAAAAAAAATTCTAAGATCGATTTGATTTTTTATTTATTTATTGTTTGTTTGTTGTTGTTGTTGTTGATTAGATGATGGACTAGTTACCATAAATATTGGAATTGTTGTTGATTGTTGTTGTTGTAATGATTTAATATTTTGTTGTTGTTGTTGTTGTTTTACCTCTATTGGAGAAGAAGAATCACATAACCAATTTGATTTATAAAGTATTGTTTGACAACGACAATCTTCTGTTTTTTCAGAAAAAGGCCTTTAAAAATATTTAAATAAATATATTTAATATAGTATAAATTAACCATAATCCATGTTCACATTGCCAAAATGCTTGCATTAATAATGTTGAATTTTCATCTCCTAATTCACATGGATATTCACGTAAACAACGTTCACATCCAATAAGTTTACTTTAAAAAATTAATTAAATTAAATATTTTTTAACTAATTACTGGCAAGGACTAGCTTGTACTCGTATTCTTCCTTGTTCTCTCTGTCTTCCACATCTAGGACATGAAGGTAAATCTACACGGAAATGATCCATTTTATGTATTGTATGGAATACTGTACTTGTCTAAAAAATATATTTTTAATTAATTTAAATATAAAAAGACTTGTTGATATGCAGTTCTTAATTTCATAGCTAATAAATCAGCAAAAACAGCTTCTGGAAGCATTTGTCGATGTTTTTCTAATTCTAAAAGGGATAAACGTGCAACAACAGGTAAACATGCTTCTTGTACTGAACGGTGAAAATGATGTTTAAATGACCTTTTATTAAAAAAATAAAAGTTAAAAAATATTCAAATAAATTTCTCTAACCAATTTAACCAACAAAGAGCCATTAATGGAGGTTTTCCTTCAACATTTTCTTTTATAAATTTTGTACAACGCATTTCAAGTCCTCTAGCTGCAAATCTTTTACATAAACGCATACAAGTTTCTAATAAATCATCTAAAAAAAATAAAAATTAAATATTTTAATTAAATAATAATAACCAGAAATATCCCTAAGCATTGGAGAGGGTACTGTAGCTTCCAGAAACCATTGAAATTGTAATGGTTGGGGAGGATGTCTAAGTGAAGAAACCTTTTTTGTGTTTTTTTTAAATTATTTAATTATAATAAAAATATTTAAAATACTTGAATAAGATATTCATCTTCTCTTAAATGCCTTACTCCTTCCATTGGTAATGCATGACTTTTTAAAAAAAGTGCACGAAAAAAATCACTGGAATGGCTAAGTTGGTGTTTACATACTAGAAAACGAACATCCTTTTTAAAAAAAAATTAAAAATAATATTTAATTTAATTATTTAATTATACTTCAACTAAAATAGAAGCAGAACAACCTTCTAATCGACATTGTGGTTGTAAATAATCTAATGTTTTAGACCATTGTTGTTGTTGTTTTTTTGTTGGAGATTTAGATCTACTACTACTACCTGTTATTTCATTAATTTTTTGTCCTATTGGTTTTCTTGGACTAGAAGATCTATTCCTTTGTTGTAAGGCTAATAATTGTAATGCTGAAGAAGGATACTAGAAAAATTAAAATTAAATATAATTTTTTTGTTTAAATAAGGAAAGAAAAAATATTTAATTAATTTTTAATTTAATTTTTACCTTTTCTTTTTCAATAATTTCTTTTCTTTCAATTTGTTCTTCATATTCTCCTTTTAATTGTTGTATTTGTGAGGATATTGGTCTTTGTGAACTATCAGTTGCACTTTCTGCATTAGAATAACAATTACGTAACCAAGGAGTTGATGAAGGAGAACTTGGCCAAAGTGATGGACTAAGTAACTAAAAGTGAAATTATTTTTAAATAAAATTAATAAAATAAAATTAAAAGGAAGTTGGAAATATTTAAAACATATTGAACTTTTTAAGTTCCGAAGAACCTCTTGTGAGGAAGTTCCGGGATCTTCTCCAATAGAATATTTCCTTCTTGAAATAGTTGGTGAATATTGTGATTTTAAAGGTTGGTGATGATCAAATAGTGGAGAATATTGTTGTTTTATATTAGATTGACTTTTCAAAGGTTTGTTTATTATTTGATTATTTGGTAATTGCTTAAAAAGAAAAGTTTTTAAAAAATTAAATAAAATTATTTATTTAATAAATTTATTGTTAAATTAAAGAGTAAAATTAAATATAAAATTTTAATATTATTATAAGAATATTTAAAATTTAAATTAAAATGTTAAATAATATATCCATAAATTAATTTAAATAAATCTCTACTTTTATTGAATGATTAATCAAAATATCTTCTTGATTATTATTATTATTATATTGTTTTTTATTAATTTGTTGTTTTTGTTTTTGTTGTATATTATTATTAGGTATTGTTATTGTTGTTGAAGGACCAGCTAAATAACAACATTCATCATCTTCACATTCTAAATTAGGAAATTGTTGTAATTGTTGTTTTTGTTGAACTTTTTGCGGTGAATTAGATCGAGATTTAGTGATTAATCGACGTAAAAAATTAGCCATACCAAAAAGAATTATTTAATAAATTTTCTAATAGTTAATTAAGAATTCCAAAAATAATGATTGATGTAAAATTAATTCACAACAAAATTTTGGTATTTTGTGTATTTTGAAGCTGTTTTTGCATGAAAGACGAAGAGTAAAAAAGATCTAAGGAGAGAGAGAAAACAAACACACAAAATTACAAGTTCTTCTGTGCGGGGAAAAAAGAAAATTATTTTTTTTTTGTTGATTTTCTTCTTCTTTTTTTTGTTCTTAAAAGAACAATTGTAGCAACAAAATTAAATATAAAATTCACCAAAAGACTTCCTTATCCTTTTGTCTTTTTCTTCCAAAGGTATCAAACAGTTGGTTAATACCTTTCCACTAATCATTAAGGTTGGAAAGGGTTTTCTTCCATATTTCGGCATAACACCAAAATCCATCGATTAGTCAATTTTTCTTTGTTTTCTACTCCATTCTCTTTATCTTCTTTTGTTATTTTTTTCCACGTTTATTTTCTACCAATTGCTCCATTAACAAAAAGATAAAATTAAAAGACTAAATATATATAATTAACCTCAAAATAATAATTATTGATTAATATACAAAAATTATTTAGAAAATAATAATAAATTTGGAATAAATCAGATTTTTTTTTAAAATTGTTTAAAATTTAAATTCAAAGAATTAAAAAAAAATTTTTTAAATTAATTATTAATTAAATATTGAAATAATTATTTTAATGTTCGTTTGGAGATTTATTAAATTATTTAAACCTAATAAAACTAAAAATATTTAATATATTAACCTAAAAGATTAACACTTGCATTCTTATATTTTAAAGTATTATTATCAATATTCAAAAAATTTTTAAATTAATTTCTTTCAAGAAATAATTTTACATAACAGAAAATTCCAAAAAATAAACCTAACTATTTTGAATAATTTTTATGTCTAGAATCAAATTCTTCTGTCAATATTCTTCCACAAATTGAAGATCTTTAGTGGTCTGTCCAAGTTTGTTTTGAAGAAATGCTCGAGCAATTACTTTTGCCTTAAACAAAAATTTATTTTATGTAAACTTTAAAGAATACCTTTCTGTCTGCCCTATTCTTAGAATTCCCTTGTAATGCCTTTTTCATTATGGCGATTGCCTCTTCTTTCTTGTTATTCATTGCTAAAGCCATCCCCAAATAAGTTTGATTTGCTGAATATCCAGGCTAAAACTATTTAATTTTAATTGAAAAAATAAATAATCAACTTTCAAATCCTCAGCTTTTTTCAAATTTTTAAGTGCAGCTTCATTATTACCAACATAAAAATATTGAACACCTAAAATAAAAAATAATGGAAATAAATTAATTTAACCCAAGAAATGATAAGAAAAAGCATCTTTAGAATCCAATTTCACTGCAGTTTCAAGATGTTTAATAATTTCTTTGTCAGCATTTTTCAAATGTTTATTATCCTTGTCTACTTGTTTGAGACGTATAAGAGCAATAGCGTACCATTTATGTGCACCTGCTAAACCTTGGGAAGTTTCCAATTGAAGAGCTTTATTCAAACGAATAATAGCCTTAATTTGTAGAAAACTGAAGTATTCTTTTAAATTAAGTTAAACCTTTTCTAATAATTCTTTTCTCTCCTCGATCGCCTTATTCGGAAGTAAATTTGCTTGTTCAACAAAAACTCGACCCAAACGCCAGAAAATTTCACAATTATTCACATTCTCTACTCTAAAAGTTCAAAAAAATACTAAAATTCTGGCAAAAATAATACCTTTGCAAAATATCACTAGCATCATCTAGAAGTGAAGGATCTTCAATATATGAGTAAAGACTAAAAAATAAATTGAATAAAAAAAATAACAACAACCTAAGCTTTCTAACTACATGTTCTAATTTGTGAACAGTTTCTTGATACCAGCTAGGCTTCTTTTTCAATTCAGAATCTGACCAGCTTTGAACAACATTTCCGGGGGTAGAAACTGCAACAGCAGCAGCAGAAAACAAACCAATTCCTGCTTTACTATTTCCAAAAGCAAATTTAGAATAAGACGAGAAAATATGTTTAAACATTTTATTAACTGAAAAAATAATTAATTAGAAAATAGAAAAAATGATTAATTAGGCATCATCAAAACTGTAAATTCAAATAAAAAAATCGATAGTATCAATTGATGGGCTCGATCACAAAATCATTTAATCTCTTTTTTTTAAAAAAAAAATCGCTATGAAATTTCGCGAC
Organism: Meloidogyne graminicola; assembly: GCA_036172905.1. Taxonomy (NCBI): domain Eukaryota; kingdom Metazoa; phylum Nematoda; class Chromadorea; order Rhabditida; family Meloidogynidae; genus Meloidogyne; species Meloidogyne graminicola. The sequence goes on from JARPZY010000007.1 coordinate 1,453,872, forward strand.
TAAATGGGCAAAAGAACATTTACTTTTAACAATTTTCTCAATTTCAGTCTTCTTTTTTTTAATATGAATCCTCGACCGGAACAAGCATCTTCTACTTCACTACAGGATAAAAATAACCTTTTCTGTGATGAACGTATCGAGGAGCGTCATTCAGAGTTATTTAATGACCGATCTTCTGTTCTTGATTTTCACAGAAAATATTTAGTTTGTTATTTTATAATTTATTTTTCATTAAAAAATAAGTTTTAGATTGATAGACAAAGTCCTAAATTTCGCACTGAATTAGATCCTGAGGACGTTAAAGTGGTTAATGGTAAGAATTGAATTAAATTTGTCCTTAATTTTGTTTCAAGGATTGGGTCAATTATCTGCTGATAAATTGATGGATTATATTAAAGGCTTACAAACAAGTGCAGTATCACTTGGAAATGAAGAATGTTAGTTTATTATTTAAAATTAAAAAATTATGTTTTTTTTAGCTTTACAATTTACAAGGGCTAAGTTATTAAGAATATTCGACGAATAAACAAATGCATTAATATGTGTACTTTTTCCATTTTCGTTTTTTTATATTTTATTTGTTGATTAAACTAGATATGCTTAACGATATTTTTTTTTTTTTGTAATTTTATAACTTTTGACTATCAATTTTTTATTGATAAATTTTTTGTTTAACTAAATTTTTAGTAAATGCAGTGTGTGTATAAATTTGTGCGTAAATTCTCCAGTTTGTCCTCCATGTAAATTTCTAGTTAATTCGTTTAATTTTTATTAAGTGAAAGAACATGTCTTTATGACTTTCATATTCGAAATGGAGCTAAAATGGTTAAATTCGCCGGATATTCAATGCCTGGTCAATATGACAATCTTTCTGTTGTAGACTCTGTTCTGCACATTCGTTCAAATGTCGGGATATTTGACATTTCACATATGCTTCAAGTTTTTCTTTTTAATTAATTAACATAACATATTTAGACTGAATTGAGAGGAAAGGACAGGTTTATTTAGTAATTTGTGTATATCACAGTTTATATATTAGAGAGAGCTTTATAGAATGTTTGACGCCATCTGATGTTCAAAATATGTCTTTGGGTACTGGGGCTTTAAGTGTTTTTACTAATTCTGGTGGCGGTGTAATTGACGATTTGGTAATGAAATTAGATTATTTCAATTGTTAAAAATTTTAAGATAATTGTAAGGAATACAGATAATTTATTTTTGGTTACAAATGCAGCTCGAAAAGATGCTGATCTTCTACATCTTCAGGTTTAAGAGAATTTTTTAATTTAATTTTGTACTATATATTATTCTAAATTGTAAAATTTAAAATAATTTTACAGAAAAAAATTGAAAAATTTCATCAGAATACAAAAGATGTTCAATTAAATATTCTAAAAAACAAAGCTTTACTTGCAATTCAGGGTATTATAAATTTATTTATAAAATTTTCAAATAAATAAATAGGCCCTCAAACTGTTAATTTGTTACAACCAGAGACAGATATTAAACTTGAAAAATTATTTTTCATGCATTCGATTAAAGGAAATATTTGTGGAATTAATAATTGTAGAGTAACAAGATGTGGATATACAGGAGAAGATGGGGTAGAGGTAAAAGAAAACGTTAAAATTATTTTTTAAAATTAAAGTTTTTTTAGATATCGGTTGATCAAGAGTATGCTGAATTGCTTGTAGAACGTTTATTAAACTCAAAAACAGCTAATCCAAAGATGATTGGGATTGCTGCTAGAGATATTTTGAGAATTGAAGCAGGACTTTGTCTTTATGGAAATGAATTAAATGAAGATATAACACCTATTGCAGCTGGAATTTCTTTTGTTATTGGTTTAATTTATCTAATTTATTTATTTTGTTTAAATCTAGCTAAACGACGACGTAGCACGTTAGGCTTTCCTGGAGCTGAAAAAATTATAGATCAATTAAACAAAAAGAATTTTACAAAGAAACGAGTAGGACTTTTAGCAGAAAAAGGGAGAGTGCCAAGAGGTATTAAAATAATGAAATAAAAATTATTTTTATATTTTTTTGCAGCTGGAATGCCTGTTTTTGATCCTTCAACTAATGAAAAAGTAGGTGAAGTTACTTCTGGTTGTCCCTCACCTTGCCTTGGAAAGAATATTGCTTTGGCTTATTTAAATAAAGATTTGGCAAAATCTGGAACTATTCTTTCAATTAAAAGTAGAGAAGAATTAACAAAGAAATCTAATGAATTTACACAAGCTGAAGTTGTCAAGTTACCTTTTGTAAAGACTAAATATTTTTCAGAAAAATGAATGAATTTTTAATTTTTGTGATTTAATTTTTACATACCTATTTTATTAATTTCTTAATTTATAATGATTTATATTATTTTTATATTGCAATAAATTTTTATTTACATATTTTGTATTTTGAATTTGCCTATTTTAAATAATCATTAGTTAAAATTAGAGATCGGTAGCATTTGCAGGGTCAGCTGGAAATTTTTTTCAACAAGTCATGGCCCAACAGGAATATTAGTTCTGTAAATCAAGTAAAATACAAAAAGAAGATTTTTGGTTTTGCACTGAATCGGCTTTATTATGAAATAAATTTTCACTTTTTTCTAAAGCTTCGTTTTAAAATCTTTTAATCTTTAAATGTTAAGTTTTAAAGAGAAAATGAATGTAAAACACTTCTCTTCAATACAAACAGAAATAAATAATTCATTTGATGATGGACCCCCCGTTTTGGAAATTCAATCATTAAGTAATGATCAACATCAAGTATTTAATATTTTAATTTTTTAAATTTATTTTTCTTTTTTTTTAGAAATCTAATTTAGATTTATTAATTGGAGGTGATTTAAAGAATTATTTTTAATAAAAATATTATTTAGATGATTTTTTTGTTGAAAATGGAATTGTTTATCAAAAACAATCTAATTATGATTATATTAAACAGAGAGAATTAATTCAACCTATTAATTCTTATATTCCAAATAAAAATCAACAAACAATTGAAGAGGCTCCTAATTTTAATTCAAATGTTTGTTGTGGTCTTTGTGGTTCTGTTCTTACATATGAACTTTTAATAAATGAACATTTACCTAATGTACATCCTGAAGTATTGGCTAATGGTGTTGTTGACCTTGAGGAAATACCTTACGAAGTTTGTTTCTACTTTTTATCAATAATTGTTATTTCTAGACTTGGATTAACGAACAAGAAGGTTTACCCGCAACTGGTTGTCGTTCTATCCGTCCGGGATTTGAGATTAAATCTATTCCAGAAAATTCTTTGTCAAGTTTTCGGCATGTACGGTCAACACGTCAATTGAGACGAGTCAGTCAATATAGAGTTAATACAACAGAAATGACTGTTCCGGAATTAGAATTGGCTTTACAAAAGAAAATGGTTGAGAGGATGGGTCGTAAGGTAAAATTTCAAATTTAAAAATTAATTAAATAATAAAATTAAAAGGTTCCTGTCACTTTAGTAGATAAATTACATGCAAAATGTGGAGTTTGTGATACAGTCATTTCCTTAAATAAGAAATTTGAAATTATTCATTTGGTAAGGCATTTTAATGCTTGGCATCCTACAGCACATAAATGTGCTGGTACTTGGCCAACCAAGGTTTTATTTAATTCTTTTAAAATAAAATTGTTTTAAAGGAGCCGAGTGACAATGTTAAACCTTTAAGTTCTCAAGACTTTGCTGTGATAGATACAGATCCTTTGGCTTTTGATAATCTTCAATGTATTTGGTGTGGAATGTTCCTTTCAAGGTATTTAAATATTTTAAGAATTAACTAAAAATTCATAAGTAATGCGCTTGGAATGCATTTTCATGAAATTCATCCTGAAGAAGTTGAGGTTCCAAAATGTAATTTATGTATGCAGGAATTGTTAATTAATGCTAGGCTATATGAACGTTTCCGAGAAGATTTTGGTTTAATTAATTAGTTTAATTCAAATGATCTCTTTAGGTGTAACAATGCCTGATGAACATATTTTTAGAAGTATTCGTTTCAAAAGAGATTTTAAATCTGAACAAAACTTAGAAAAAGGTTTTTAATAATATTATATAATTTTAATTTAATTTTTAAGCAATAATTAAATATTTGAAAAGAATTAGTGAAGGATGTAATCCTGACTTTGTAGATATAGAAGACATGGACAATATTGAACCAGGAGATAATGAAATAGAAGAACATAGTGAATTGCCTTCATGTGATGTTTTTGCAAATAGCAGAATGATTTGTGGTATATTTATAGTTATTTGGTTGAAACTTTTTTGGGTTTGTTAAATATAAATGATTTGTTTACCTTTCTAAATGGTAGAATAATTTATTTAAATTAATTCTAAACGTTTTGGCTTCTTATCTATTTATATTTTTGACAAAATTAAACTTTCAGGTCGTCGTGCAAAACCCAAACGTAAATTTATAACCCCAATAGTTCGCCAAGCAGCTCCAGAAAATAGTTCTTTTGTTACTCCAATTACACATTCACACTGGAAATGTCTTCTCTGTCATTTAGATATTTATGCTGCAGTTATAAGTGCTGGTGTAATTAAACATTATAAAAAATTTCATCCAATAAAACTTCCAGCTGTTCAGTTAGAGCTTTGCAAAGTTTTTTTTTTATTTTAAATAATTCTAAAAATATTTTTAGGCAAGATTGGATAAAATAAGTAATCGAAATATGGTTATTATTGGAACTGAAAAGGATAGGAAAAAAGGGACTTGTACTATTGAATGTCAATTATGTGCTCAAACATTCCCAATGACTCCACCTTTTAACATTTGTAGAGCTATTAGACATATAAAAATGAAACATCCAGAAGTTATGCCAGAACATAATAATGGTGGTGGGGAAAATAATCAAGTAAATTTTAAAATAAATATTTAAAAAGATATTTTAATTATTTTATTTTAGGCTGTATTTTCTACACCAAATCCAGAATGTTCACTACAGCAAGAAATAACAAGTGAACAACATACAGGTATTAATTGTTTTTAATTTTTAATAATTAAATAGATATTGAAAATCTTATTTATGCTACGGAAATAACAGAATCTGAAACATTAGAAATGTTATACAATAATTACAATATTCATTTTTCAAAAGTTTGTTTGAAATTATTTAAAAAGAAAAATTACTTTTTAGGCTTTTTCAATTTCTGCTAATAATATTAATCAAAAAATATTTATTTTAACACTTGGTAATGATGAATTACATTCTTTAGACGTGGAAGAAGTTATTAGAATACGTGATCCAACACAAGATCCAATGGTTGTTGTTTTAAACAGAGTAAGGAAAAGAATTAAAGAAATTTAATTTATTCTTAATTTTTTTTTAAGACTGGTAAAACATAAAGAATATAATAAATAAAAGGAGACAATTAATATTTAAAAATAAATATTTGTTTTTTACCTATTTTTTGGAAAAATTATTATAACCATCTTTTTATATAGCCTTTTCATTTTGTATATTTTGCCTACAATTATTAAAATAAATATATCTCTAATAATGTTTAAATTAAATATTAATTAAATAAATTTATTATTTTTTTATTCTTCATTTCTTTGTTGTCTTTCATTTTCAAAAGGTTCCGGAAAAGGAGGAAATCCATCACGAATATGTTCAGGAAAGAATTCTGCTGGATTAGGAATTCTTCTTGGAGGTTTAAAATCGTTGGAGAATACCAGAGGAGGTGCTCTTGGTGGTGAGGGATGTCTTCGATTTATTTGTTGTTGTTGTTCACTTGACTGACTTTTATTTCGATTATTTGGAAATCTAAGGTTGTTTCGACTTCTTTCTATACTTTTTGAGGAAAATGGTCTACGAGCAATAGGTCTACGATTATTAGACCAACGTTCATTACTTCCAGAATTTGAATTATTATTTTGTTCTGGAGATTCTCGTGAATGTTCTTTTTCATAAGAATGTTCATTCTAACAAATTTAAAAAAAAATTAATTATCAACTAACCCTCCTTTTTGATTCCTCCCTTTGTCTACTTTCCAATTGTTTTGATTTTCCTTTATCATTCTCCCCTTGTTCATCACTTCTACTTTGCATATATCTTCTTTGTTTATTATTATTATTTTCCCATTCATTCCTTTTTCCTTCATTATCAATTCTTTTTTGATTATTTTCTTCTGAATTATATTTAAAATGTAAAGGAACTCTTTTTAATTGTTGTTTTTCTTCATTATTTTTATTTTCTTCTTCTTTTTCTTCATTTGAAGATGATTCTTCTTTTAAATTTTTCCAATGCCATTTTTCTAAATTATTTTCTTCTTTTTCTTTTTTTATTGTTTCATTTAATGGAAATTGTGCTGCTATAAAATCATTTGATTTATTATTTTTATTATTAAATTCATTTTTTATTTCTTCATTTTTTGAAAAATTTAATTTTTCATTTAATTCTTGATTAATAATATTTTCTTTTGAATTATTTATTAAAATTCCTTTACTTTTTGAAAATTCATTTAATAAATTAATTGGTTCAGGAAATGATTCATTATTTTCTTTTTGTTCATTATTTACAATTTTTTTATTTTCTTCAACAAATCGCCGTATTGGAGGAAGTGAATGATGATGTCGAAAATGTTTTTGTTGATTAGAATTTGATTGTTGTGATGGACGTCCAAATTGAGGACCAGGAAGTGATTCTTGAGTTAAAAAAGGAGTAAAAGGGCTAAGAACAGGTTTATAACGTTGAAGATCTAGAAAGTATTAATTTTTTTAAAAAGAATTTTAGAATTTTATACTTTTTGATGGTTGAATTATTTGATGTTGACATTCAACAATTAATAAAATATAAAATAAAATATAAAATTTAAAAAAATAAAATTCATTATAATAAAAATAATATTTATTATGAATAAATAATTCTAGAAATCTCCCAATTTAAATAAAAAAATTTAATATTAATTATTATTAATCGGAGAAAATAAAATTATTTTTATTTATGATCAGTAAAAGCCAATAAAAAAAATAATATTAGAATTAAAAAAATTTTTTATTGGATATTTACGTGAGAAAATATTATTATTTCCTAGAATTAAACAAAAAGTGGTCAATTTTTCTGAAAAAAAAATTTTAATTTTTTTTTATTTAATTTTCAAATTATTTTTAATTAAAAAATTATAAAAAACATTATTTAAATAAAATTATTTGTTAAATACTTAACAAAATAATCAAATATATTCATTCACTCATACCAAAAAATTTTAATTTAAATGGCAAATATCAAAACAATCCAAAAAATTCATCAAAATTATTTTAAAAATAACAATTGTTTTATTTATGTCAAAAATGGGTTTTATTCTTCTTATTAAAAATAGTTCTCTTGTCTTATTCGCATTCATCTTCATCTCTTCCTTTTTTGTCTACTTTATTCAATTTAATTAAATCATCAATACGAAGAATTGTAATTGCAGCTTCTGTTGCAAATTTCAGACTTTTTACTTTACTAATTAAAGGTTCGAATACACCAGCATCTTTATTTTGACGAACAGCTCCCTCAGAAAGATCTAGACCAGACCTTTATTTAAAAGAAAATAAAAATTAAAAAACTAAAAATTACCATTTTAAATCCTCAAATTTCTTGTCATTTTGACTTTTATTATGAAATGCACGAAGTTTAGCAAGTAAAGAAATTGCATCTTGTGCTGCATTTGTTGCTAAAATTTTAGGAATTACAAGCAATGCATCAGCAAATGCTGCAACTGCTAATTGTTCTCTACTGGTCTATAAATTGTGAGAAAAAAAATAAAAGGAAAAAATAAACCAAATTAAGAGCAAAATTCTCCAAATAAACATCAAGTGCCGTTTCAACAGCCCCACCACCAACTACTAATTTCTTTCCTTCAAGAACACGTTTAACAACACATAAGGCATCGTGCACACTTCTCTCCATTTCATCAAGCATAACATCATTTGCTCCTCTAAAATTAAGTTAAAAAAACATTTTTAAATCGATATTTATATTTTTTATCCCAAAATAAATCAATACCATAATTTTCTTTTGTTATTTAAACTATTCCCTTGAAGATTGAAATTTTAAAATTAAAGCCTTGAACCAATTATTTAATTAATTGGAATGACTGAGTTGAAACAGTACTTTCCCGAAACAATGTATTTTTAAAAAAATAAAAAATACGGAAAACTAAAACATTTAACCAGGACCAGACAAATCCATCATACACTAAACAACTCCTCGAAAATTAATAACCTCAAAATAATCGAAGCACAAGATTTGGCTTTTGTTCCTTTGATTAAAATCAATTCATCATCAGAAACTCTTTCTTGGACAACTTCTTCAGCATTTCCAAGCAAAGAACTTTCAAAATGTTCATCTCCTTCAAGTGTGGCAAGAGAAGAAGTTAAAGTAGCTAAATGAATTTTTGTTATCAAATTAACTGAAATTAATACAAACCTCCAGTACCCTTTGCAATTCGTTTCAAATCATTTTTAGTACATCGTCTAACAGCCATTGCCCCAACTTCAACAAATTGTTTAAGACAAAGGTCATCAATCCCTCCAGTTGTCAAAATGACATTTGCTCCAGACTTTATTATTTTGTCAACTCTCCTTTTTGTTATTTCCAGTTCCCTTTTAATTAAGTAAAAAAATGATGAAACCATTAAAAAAAAATACTCTCGTCGAACAGCTTCCAATTTGGTAGGATCTTCAACGACGACTGATACTCCAAGATGCATTTTAGTTTTTTGAAGAGAAAAGTCGAGACAAGCTATTTTAGCATTTAATATCTTTCTTGGCATAGCTGAAATATTTTAATAATTAACATATAAAAATTATACAATACCATCACTTGCTCTAGTACAGTTAAGTGCGTAGCCATTAATTAACATACTTTCTTTACTTGATTGTCCACGCGCTTTTAATACATTTATTGTATTAATTGGATAGGTAATTTTGCCAGATCTATCAGTTCGCTTAATAGCCAATGTTGCATCAACACACATTTCAGCAAAAAAATCTGCTTCACTGAAAAGTACTGAAACTATTAAATATAAAAGAAAGATAAATCATTTTATCTGACCCATCCCAGTATTAACTTACGATCCAATAAGTTTAGAAGAGATAGACGTTTTTGCAGTTCGAATAATCAATTCTCTATCCAATTCTTCAACTGGGAATGAAAGATTCTCAGTCATGTAGCGAATAGCTTCTTTGCATGCTAAACGGTACCCATTGATTATATTAGTTGGATGAATTTTGTTTTGAACTAATTCATCGGCAGCCTTTAATAACTCTGCTGCGATAATAACAACGGTGGTTGTCCCATCACCAATCTTTAAGTTGAAAATTAATAAAAAATAAATAAAACCTCTTCATCTTGCAATTGTGCCAAATCGACAAGAATTTTTCCAGCAGGATGTTCAACCTCAAGAAGCTTTAAAATAGTAGCTCCATCATTTGTAACCGTTACATCCTTCATTTAATGATTAATAAATTAAACAAAAAAAAACATACCCCGACATCGTCAACGAGCATCTTATCAAGTCCAACAGGACCCAACGAAGATTTAACCACATTTGAGATTGCAGATGCTGCCATAACTTAAAGTATAAAATAGCAAATAAAATTTCAAGTTTAGCACCATTTTGTGTACGAACCGATTGCCCGGTTGTACGTTTTCCATGAAGAGCTAAAATTGCTTCACCAGGACTTGCCATGTTTAGCGGTTATAAATAATTCAATTTAAAATAAATCCTAAAAATAATAATAAATAAACAACAAGCCCTAAAAATCCTCATAAGAACTCCTCATTGGAATTCAATAAATCAAGTAGCATACTTCATTCTCAAACGATATTTCACATAAATAAAAGAAAAATTTGAAAAAAATAGTAGCTTTGTGCAAGTAAGGGACAGAAGAGTATTTATAAATGAATCTTTACTAAAAATGGTCAGTTGTAAAAGGTTCGATAGAATTTTCAAAAAATACAAAAATTTGAGCATTTTATCACGTAATATTGATTTACAAAAAAAAATGAGAGAATTAAAAAAGGTGGACATATAGAAAATAAAAAAAATGAAAAGCTCGAATCAAGAATAAAAATAAAATCTGTTATCACTAAAAATTAAAAAAATAAATAAATAAAACTTCATCGGTCCATTTGATAATTGTAGGCAATTCATTGGAGAAAATCAATTAGAGATTGGAAATTAAAGCTTTAATTAGGAATTACATATCTGATATATAATATAATATAGTATAGAAAAACCAGTCAATGCGAATAGTTGCGATACAAATTTTCCTTTATCTTTACTTATTTTTTGCGGACCTTTTTTATGGGCAAAATTTATTGAGAAAATACATCAGCTGTGGATAAACCGAATCAGAGATGGAAGTTTTGTATTATTGAATCAGTTTCCACTATAAATACCAAATTGTTGACTGCAGTTATTATATTGCCAACCTGCTGGACGTTGTTTGTGATAAATTTTCAGTTCATGACCATGCGACACATTCTTGTTTTGTGTAGAAGACCATGATCCTGTATCGATGGCGTCTTTTTCTTCATTTATTGGTAAATCCCAAATTTTCATTATTATAAAAAGGAATAGAATTTTTAAATAAATAATTGATGTAAAGAAAATATTTTTCACATATTTTATACAAATCTGTTCGATTGTTTTATGACTATGGCAAAATAGGCCACATTATATTTTTGTCCACAAAAAAGACGGTAGGGGAAAAGTACCATCTTTTTTCTCTCCTTTCTCTTAACAGGCTTATTTTCATATTTCGAGTCTTTTAGTTTTTGCGATTTTTACTTCCACACATTGGCGCTCCGCCCATGTTCATTATGGCGTTAATCGATTAGAATCATTTCTTTTGTTTCGTGACATTTTTTTTTTATCACGGTCAATGTAAAAAAAAAATATCTTGCGAACGCAACTTTATTATTAAAAATAGATGTTATTCGTAATAGAGACATTTCTAACATGTCTGTTAATTCGCTCACTCTGCCTAGAGTGAGGGTAATGTTGTGATAAGTAGAGAGGGAAAAAATAAAATCAATATTTGGGAATAGGGGGTATTTTTAATTTACATCAGTCCAAATTCATTTTCTTATTTTTATCTTAATGCTGAGAAATAAACTTTAAATTTAAAACATCTCTTGTTGTTAACTATTTTTATTTTTAAATGAGCCATTCCTGATTGTGTCAGATTTATCTCATATTTCAAAAATCGTGATTTATTATAAAATTTATTTCTCTAGTAAGTTTAACACCTCATGATCCCTATGAAAATAAATTTAAGAACCCTGCAAACACAATTCCTAATTGCGATGAGCCGGGATAGCTTTTTCGTTTCAGCTCTTCGAAAGAAGTAGAGATTATATAATTTGATTAACGTATAGGAAAAAATCAAGTATGACAAAAAATCATAGATAAAATCAAGTGCTAGATAAAATATGTCATGCATAGAAATTACCCTAAAAATGAGTTTGCAAGGTTTTTAAATTTATTTTTAACGGCGAAATCTCCTGTATTGGCGAAAATTTAAAAAGCCCTTCGAGGCGGGCTGAAGCTTGCAAAAATTATTATTGAAAATTTTAAAAATTTTGACGAACCCTATGAAATAAAAAATAATCTTTTAAAAAAATTAAGTCTGACAAAATCTGGTATCATATTCGTTTTTCTTCAACCTTTTGGAACAAATTCAACAAAAAAGTTTTGCTTATAAATCCTTTAAGGTTGAAATCCAAGTGGTATTAAAGTTCAATAATCTTCTATTTTCAGTGACCTTCGTTGTGGAAAAACATGGCACCAAGGCGTGGAAACAAGTTTTTGGCCCTTCCAAGACCACAAAAATTTCAGGTTGATGCAATCGTCAACAGGCGCACATTATCGAATGGCAAAGCAGAGTACCTAGTCAAATGGAATGGTTATCCAGAAAGTGAAAAATCATGGTAAGTGTTCAATAATGTTTTGGTTTTGTGAACAAGTTAAAATAGTTTTTTAAATTTTGGTCCTTTTCGACAGCTTCCCTCCCAAAAATTTCATAATTCGGGGTATGACAATTGTACAAGAGAACAATTGTACATTTGAAAATTGTACAGTGTTGGTTGGTTAAGTGCAAGTCTTTTAGATTTTTTAAGGGAATAATGATGATTTGACATAAGGAGATTTTTAGTTTGTGAAACAATCTTGACAAAAAGCCGAAAAACAAAATTTGATTTAAGCCAAGTTAAAAGTCCTCGAAAATCGTAAAATCAAAGGGGGGCAGTTCACCAAATGACCATTTTAACGAGAAACTTTTGAGTCTATTTCACGATAATGTGGCTCTTTGGGCTTTTGATTATAATGTATTTAGAGTCTCAGCCAGTGGGAGGTTGGTACTTTTTACTTTATGGTGCGGCGAATTGGCTATAATAAATTTAATAAGCGATTTAGGCTTCTTGTGGGAACATAAATTTTATTATTTTTAAAATTTTTTATTTTAGGGAGCCTGAGGAGAATCTCGATTGTATGGAATTGGTGGAAAAATTCGCTACTTTTTATAAAAGAATCGAAGCAGCCAAACCACTTGGGCCTATTGAGAGAATAACTGGATCGGCAAGGATCAACGATCAAGTTATTATTTAATCTTTTGGGTAAAAAAAAATGTTTAGGGCAAATAGGAAAAATTTTTTGGTGGAAGTAATTTTTTAAATTTCGGGAAATATCAAGATATTTTGGTGCTTTTGCAGTCTTTTAACTTTTTCAAAATTTTTGCCAATAAATATTAGGAATATCTCATTCGAATGAGCTTATAGAATTGAGTTGAATAAGACTAAAATCCGCTCATTATAACGATTGTAAATCAATGGCTATACAACGGGAGTTGGTTAGTTGCAGGTGCGATAATCACATAAATTAAGCATATCATAACATTATCAAAAATCGTTCTAATTAGCTGTTTTTGGTCTTATTTAATTCTGTTTGAAGAGTTCTTTGAGGTGAGCGGTCAATTATATATATTATTGGAACTTTTTTTAAAAGTAAAAACATGGGGATATAAACTGCAAAAGTACCAGTATTTTTTAATTGGCTTAATAACGTATATTAAATCTATTTGTTAAGATCTTTTACTTCGTTAAATATAGTGGTGCAGAGAAGGCTGAGATTTTACCGTCTAGGTTTGTAAGGAAAAATTACCCAATGATGGTAATCGAATTCTATGAAGCACATTACATTGAAGACAGATAATATGAATATATACATAAATTAGTTTTTGTTTTAAATATATATAAATATTTTTGTTTTAATTTATTTTTGAAATCTTTAATTGTTCTAGCATTTTTAATATTTTTTAAAAACTTGTGTAGATAGAAAGAGAAGATATTGAAGGTTTGAACTTTTCAGATTTATTTTGTCAGGATACTTATTTTGGTAATAATGAACATTCTTGTACTTCTTCGAGAAAAATGCATCCTCTCGTATTTCAACAAAAAAAGAATAATAATTGGGGTTAACATTTTTAAACAATTTGTATAATTTAACATTGGTATTTTTAAATATTTTTTTGTTTAATAAATTTATTTTAACCAAGAATATATATAATTTTATTAAAAAATATTTACATATATGTATACATTATTATTAAATATTTAAATATGCATATTCCTAATATTATTTGTTAAATCTCTTTTTCTTCTTTTTTGTACTTTTGTTAATTTTTCTGCTTCACATTGTAGTTTATATTCTATTTTATAACCTATTTTCATTTGTTCAACACAAAATTCTCCAAGAATTAAAATTGCTTCAATTAAATCTTCTGAGGTATTATCTTTTGTTAAAACATCTATTAATGCTTGAATAAAACACTAAAAAATGGGAAAAATAATAAAAGGGAAAATTAAATTTTTAATTAAAATTTAAAAAATTCCTAGAAAATTTGTTTTGATTTTTAATAAAAAAAAATATTAAAAAACCTTCCAATAAGAGCATTTATAAGTTACTCCTTTAAATAATATTTTTTTTAAAAATTTATTCAAAATAAATAACCAGTATAATTAACATGACGTCCTCCAAGTTGTTGTAAATGTTTACTTAATTTAGTTGCATTTCCAGGATGTGTCATTACATTAATTAATGTTAATTCAAATGACTTTAAATAAATATTAAATAAATATAAATTAATTAAATATATATTTACCTTTACATGATTAATAAATATATTATTTTCACGAATTAAATATTCATCAAAAGGAGAAAATTTATTTAAAGAAAAATAAGCCAAATTTCGAGGATCTATTTGAAATATTTTAAGTAATAATCTGATCTGTAAAAATAATTTTTTTGTAAATTAATAAATAAATAAATAAATTATTTAATTAATTAATTAATTAATATACAGCAATTTCAGTTTCATCATTATCAACATTTTTTAATAAATTTTTCCAAGCTCTTTTAATTAAACCAATTTGTGTTGGATTTAAATCTCCATTAATTTCAAACATAGGTTCTGTACTTTGACGTAAACAATTATCATTTTTATTATTTATTAATGAAGAAGTTCCTTGTCCTCCTCCTCCCCCACCTCCTCCATTAATTAATATTGAATTTATAAATGAAGTATTTGTATTACTACTTGAACTTCTTGAACTTGATGGAGAATGTGCACCACTTAAAATTAATTATAATTAAAAATTTTTAAGAGAAAAAAAAAATATTTTTTTTTTTAAATAAATTATAGGAAGAGGGAAAGACTTTAAATAAGATTTTGAAATAAATAAAAAAAGATTTTAATTAAAATATTTATTTAAATTATTTAAAAAAAGGATAATTTAAAAATGGACAAACAATTTAAAAATTAAAAAAAAAATAAATTAAATTAATTAAATAATTTACCTATGTTCTAAACTATGACTTCTTTGACTTTGTTGACTTAATCGACTTAAAATTAATTTTAATTTTTAAATTAAAAAAAATTCAACTAAACTGTTGTAATAAATTGTTTGGAGTTTTTCCATTTTGTAAATTAATTCTACAATTAACAGAAGGAGATTTAGAACCAAAAGATTCTTGACGACGAGGAAAACGATAATTTTGTGATTCTTCTAAACCTCCAGGGGTTATATTACCCATTTATTTATTTAAATAAAAATTAAATTTAAATTATTTAAAAAAATAATTAAGTAAATTAATATGTGTAAGGGAGAGAATTTAAAATAATTAATATATAATTAAAAAATATTGAATTATTTAAAATAAAATATGTATTGAATGATTAACTATTTAATCTAAAGTTTTTTGAATTTTTTGTTGTAAAATAAAAAGAATTCCTGAATAAAAAAAAAAAATTTTTTTTTTTTTTGATTTTTCTTTTACTAAATACCGTGCTTATATTCTCTTGAGATTTAAATGAAAATGCTTACTTCCATTTCCTTTTTTTCAAAAGTACAAGAAAAAAGGGAACGGTTTATAGTTTTCAATTTTTTTCATATTCTTTTAAGCTTTAAACGCGTCACTTCCCTCATGGGAAATGTTTTTTTTAAAAAGAAATAGAGATGAATTTCCTTATAGTTTTAAAAGGAAAAACAATACAAAAAATTCATTAAATATTAAAATTTAATAAAATTTTATTTTATATATTAAAAATTTAAATATTAACCTTCTAGCTTATTAACTTAAATAAGACTGCCAAATTTTTATTAATAAAAAAAGTTTTTAATTATTATTATTTTTAAATTAATTTATTAAAATAATTCACCAAAATAACATGGAAAGTATTGTTCTAAAGAAGATTAAATTAAAAACTTTATAATGATATTTTTTATTTGTAATTATTTTTTAAAATAATTTTTTAATTACAATTGTTAATATTTTAATTAATAAATAAATAAATAATTTAACTTTCCATATCCTATTTAATTACCTTTTAAAATTTAATTATTTTAAGCAAAGGAAAAAAAATTAAATATTTTAAAAATTATTTTTTTCTTATCAATTCCCTCATTTCACCAATTAATTCATTACCCCTATTTATTTAATGTAAGAGAATAAATTTGTTCAAAATTTTAAATGTTTTAATTGATAAAAATTATAAAAAAAATTAATTAAACTAAATAAAATTAAAATGACTTCTGAAAATTTTAATGAATGTGAAAAAGTTCGTAAAAATGTTATTTATGATCATTTTTGGTATTGTTCTAAAGAGGATTTCAATAAATGGAAAAAACGTTTTGGAGAAAATAAAAAAAATTGGCAAATGTAAGTATTATTTAAATAATTAAAAAGAAATTAAAGTAAAGGAAAAGAAAAGAAAAAAATGATTTTGATTGGTATGATCATATATGTATTAGAAATAAAGTATTATAATTATTACTTAATAATTAATATTTTTATTTAAATTTTTAGTATTTAGCAAGAAAAAAAGAGAAAAAAGAAAAAATTTGTAATTATTTAAAATTTATAAATAAACCTTGTGGAGGTAAAATGAAAGTTCCATTAAAACCTTTACCAAGTAAAAATAAAAAAGTTGAATTATATAGAATAGAACTTAATAAAGAAGGTTATGGAGCTTTTAAATTAGAATTTAAAAATGATGAAAATGATATATTTATGAATGAATTTTTTGAATATTTTAAGGTTAATAATAAAGAAAAATTAGTATCACCTGGATTATCTTCTGGAAATGAACTTACGGTATATAGTACAAATATTTAAATACCGTAAATCCTCTAAAATAAACCCATGGGCTTATTTTTTTCAATCCTCCTCTGGAGTGGGTTTATTTTAGAGGGGTGGGCTTATTTTAGAGGGTGGGCTTATTTTTTTCAATATGTGAAAATTTTTGGAATAAATTTTATTAAAAAAAATAAATAAAAATTTTTTCTAAAATTCAATTGAATCATCACTTAAAATGCCATTTTTCTCGTCTTGTAATAAATCAATTTCTTCAAATAATTCTGTAACATTATTAATTAATTCTTTTTCTGCTTCTTCTTTCAATTTTTCTAATCCTAACGGAATTTGCCCTTCTTTTTTAAAACAATGAATCAATTCATCCTCTGACCCGTCAATTTCATTTACTTTAATTGATTTTCCTGTTCAATCCAAATTCTAATATTCTTTCGGTCAACTTTATACTTTCGGTTTGCTGCATGAATAGAATTTTTCTTGGCAAATTCAACGATTTCAAGTTTTTTAAATATTGTAAAAGATCGTCTCATTTTCTTAGGCTCGCTCGGACCCTGTTCATTAGCAGAAGTTTCACTCCCACTAATATTTACTACATCAATTTGATTCATTATTTAATATTAGATTTAAAAATTAAAAAAAAATGAAAGAAAATGATTCAAAAACATAATGCCAAAGAGGGGGCTTATTTTAGAAGGGGGGCTTATTTTAGAGGGGTGGGCTTATTTTAGAGGGTGGGCTTATTTTTTTCAGTTCCTTTCTAAAGGGGGCTTATTTTAGAGGGTGGGCTTATTTTAGGGGATGGGCTTATTTTAGAGGATTTACGGTAATTAAATAAAAACAGGAAAAAGATGATTGGAATATATTATCAGAAAGTCTTAAAAATATAAGAATATCAACAACACAACAACAACAAATACCTAAATTACCAAGTAGTATTTTTACATTTATTATTTAAATAAATAATTCTTTTATTATTTAAGTAGTAAATAATTTACCAGAAATAATAAGTGTATCAGAAGATAGTGAACCAATAAATTGGAATAAAGTTAAAAATAACTCAAATATTAAGATGGTAATTGCTAGATCAACTATTGGATTAAAAATAGATAAAGATTTTATTTTAAATTATCAATCAATGATTAATGTAGAATTTAAACAAATTGGTGTTTATCATCATTTTATTGGAGGATTAGATTCACCTACACCAGAGGAACAATTTAAATTAGTTAAAGAAATACTTGAAAAAGTTAAATTTGAAAAGAAAAAACATTTATTTAGTATAGCAGTTCAAACAGGTTAAATAAATTTAGAATAAATAAATAAATATATTGCCTATATATACTTAAATAAAGGAATATCTTCAGAATATAATGCTAATGCTAATTCAACTGATTTTACAATAAAATTAATAACATTTGTTAACCTTTTATACCAAAATGATTTTATGCGTCCAATTATTTATTGCAATAATAATTCTTGGAAAAAACTTATAGATCCAAATATTGCAGATGAAAGATTTAGTAAATTACCTTTATGGATTGCCCATTATACTAAAGACCCAAATCCTGTATATCCAGATACTTGGAAATTAAGAGGGATTCAATGGTGGATGTGGCAATATAAAGATGATGAAGTAATTGATGGTATAGTTAATCATGTTTATTGTAGTAAACGAAATAAACAATATAATATTAAAGATAAATATTTTTGTAGTGATGTTTAATTAAATAGAAATATTTGTAATTTTTTTTTAAATTAATTTTCGTTAAAATAAAAAAATAATTAAATATTAATTTATATATTTAATTTTATACAAATAATTTATTTATTAAAAATAATAATTTAAAAAATAAATTAATTATTATATTTATTTAATTAAAATAATTTAAAGCAAAATAAAAAAAAATACAAAAATTGGCAAGAAATAAAATTAATTAAATAATTTTTTTTTTAATGAGCATAAAAATAAATAAAAACAAAAATAAATATATAAAGTTAATTGAGCGAAATTTACAAAATTTGAGAATTAAAATTTATTTATATTAATTATTTTTTAATTTACTAGAAAAAAATAATTAACAAAATATTTTTTTTTAATTAATTGTCTAATTATAATTTAAATATAAAAGAGTAGAACAAAAACTTTTTTTTAAAATTTATTAGTTAACTAATTAAATTTAAAAATATTTTTTAAAAATTAAATTATTGTCCTACTCTTAATAATACATAAATATATTTATTTATTTATATACTTAACAAATTAAGAAGAAAAGTTTATTTAAATAATTAAATAATATATTTATTTATTTGTACATAATTATTATATTAGTAAACATATCCTAAAAAATTAAAATTTTTCAGATTAGGATTTGCCAACTTCTTTAATAATTATAGACCCGTAAATCAAGTCAAAAATAACAATATATAGGTATATTAATTTCTTATTAGAGATTACCCTCTACTATTAAAATTAAAAAAAAAAAAATATTAAATATTCAAAGAATAAATAAATAAAAGAGGTAAACTAATCTCTAATTAGAATATAAAATATGTTTTTGAATTAAAATCGATGTTGACAAATTGGATTAAACAAATTTTGTTCATCAATTTCTTCATAAACAGAATCTAATGTTTTATTATTATTATTTTGTTTTGTTGTTGGTGAAGGTACATAACGAACATTTTCTGATAAAAAAATATTTTCAGAAGAATGTTCTGATTCTTCTTTTATTCTTTTTTGTTGTTTATTTAAATAATTAATTGAATTAATTTTATTTTTGTTTGTTTTTATTAAATTATTTGTATTAAATCCAAATATTTGTAAAGAAAGAAAACGAAGAATAAAATAAAATAAAGAAAGAAATGCCAATAATAAAACAATCATAATTAATAATAAAAAAATAATAAGTAAATTATTATTATTTATTAATTGTTCTTTTGATGATAAACATTTGTCACAATCTCTTAAAATTAATTAATTTTAATTAATTTTTAATTAATTTAATTTTAATTAAATTAAATTAATTTTAATTAATTTAAAATTAATTTACCTTTCATTTAATTGTTTTTTATTTTTCCAAATTTTATTTTGACAATATTGGCCCTCCCAATTTTCTGTACAAAAACATTGAAAAGAATTCATTGAATTTATACAAGTTCCATCATTTAAGCAAGGTTTATTTAAACAATTATTTTTATATTCACAAATATGTCCAGTCCATTCTTCAGAACATAAACATTTAAAAGAATTTTGTTGAATATTTTTTATTGTTGTTGATGAATAATTTGTTGTTGTTAATAAATTAAATAAATTAATACAAGTACCATTATTTTTACAAGGTAAATCACGACAACCATTTAAAGCTTTTACTTCACAAAAACGACCAAAATTAAATGGAGAACATAAACAACGAAATTCTGAAGAAGATAACTAAAAAAGAAATAAATAAATAAATTATTTTTAAATAATTTAATATTAAAAAAATATTAATTAATTAATTAAATTTATAAATTATATACAAAAATTAATTTAAATATTTTTAAACATTATTAATAGGATTTCCTTCACCAAAAAATTAAAAATTAATTAATTTATATATTTTTAAATATATTAATTTAAATAATTTAAACTAACAGGAACACATTTTGCTCCATTATAACAAGGCTCTTCTTCACAATTAGTTAATCTTTTTTCACAATTTTTTCCTCCATAACCAGGTGTACATTTACAAGTATAATTTCCTTCAGGATTATTTTGACAAATTCCTCCATTTTGACAGGGAGAATTTTTTGAACAAAAAATTAAATCTTTAATTTAAATTAATTAATTTAAATATTTATTTATTTACCTTTTTCACAAAATTGTCCTCCTTTTCCTTCAGGACAAGAACATTCACCTGGTCTTTGACGACAAAATCCTTTACATCTTGAACTGGGAATACACTTTAAAATAAATAAATTAATAAAATTTAATTAATTAATTAATTATTTACCTTTTCACAATTATTTCCCCAATAGCCAGTAGGACATAAACATTTATTATCTACACATTTACCTCCATTAATACAATAACAATTATCAGTTGGGTTTAAAACATTATTGTCAACTAAAAATTAATTTTAATTATTTAATTTATTTACCTTTTATACTACAATTATCCCCAGTCCATCCTTTTTTACATTCTTTTAATCCACTTTCATTATTACATTCCATTCTATTTAAAAAACGTTCCCAATCAGTTAATTTACAATAAAATTCACAACCAGAACCAAAAAAATTTTCTCTAAATAAAATATAATTTTTTAATTAAATTAAATTCCTTTTTACGTGCAATCCACTCTAAAAATAATTTCTAATTTTTGTTGGCCAATATTTTTTTCTTTTTTATTTAAAACAAAAGAAGAACGTATTGTACGCCAACCAGAACCAACAGGTAATGGAAATATTCTTTCATTTTGTTGTAATAAAATTTCTAAAAAATTATATAAAAATTTATTATTAAAAAAGTCAAAAATAAACAAAAAAAAATAATAAAAAAGAAGGAAAAGGACACAATATTTGGAAAGGGGATTAAATATCCAAAAAAAATATTATTTTATATTTTAAATGTTGTGTGTGAATTACTTAAGAACTATTCAAATCCCCCACTTGAAATGATTTATCTACTCTCTTTATATATATTTACATATATATATTAAGCTACAAACAAATAAAAAAAAAAAAAAAAAGAAAATATTGTTCATTTACAATAAATAAATAAATATATAATATTAAAAAAAATAAATAAATATTTTTTTTAATAAATAATAAATATTTTATTTAATTATTGTTAACCTTAAATAAATTTAAAAAATATTATTTAATTTTATTTTTCTTATGTACTACTACAATACAATATAATATAAGCAATAAAAAAAAATAACCAAAATTCCTTTTTAAATAAATAAAATGTAAATATATCTCCTTTTTAGATATATCTTTTTTTTATTTTTATTATAAGTAAAAAAGAGTATTTTGTTTAAATAAATAAATGTTGTACACATGTAATAAAATGCAAATTAAAATAAATAAAATAAAATAAATAATTAATTAATGTTGCCGAAAATATTTATTAAAATAAATATTTTTTTTTTGCCAAAATATATATTTTTAAATAAATAAGCGGTATAAATATATATTTTTCTTTTGTTTTTAATTTATTTCAAAAACAATTAAAATATTTAAATAAATAGAAAACTTTTTTTTTTTATTTTGAGGGTATTTCTTTTTTTTCTTATCTTTTTATTTAAAAATAAAGGTAATAAATAAAAATAAAAATTTATTTGGGGCTCCCGATTGGCAACAAATTATTTTTGATAAGAAATTAATTATTTAATGGTCACTAGGCACACGCCAAAAAGCCAATTAAAAAAATAAAATAAATAATAATTATTTATTTTTAATTGATTAATTAATTAATATATTTAAAATAAAGAAAATAATTTAAAATTAAAATTATTTTCTTTTTAAAAAAATTTTAAAAAAAAAATGTTGGCTTACCATTGTTGTGCCAAAGCCGAAATTCAAGTGTGAAACTCTGCTGGAAAATTATTTTTTTTTATAAAATTTAAAAAATTGACACATTTTTAAGTATTTTTTCTTTTATATACTACAAATATATTATATTCCCCTCCTTTATTTTCCGTGTCATTGCTTTAATCCCCTCCCAACCTCCTCTTCCCCCTTTTACAAATCTACAAAACATTTTCTAAAAAATATTAAACAAAAAAAACAGACCCGCCAATAATGAGTAAAAGGTAATGAAATCGATGTTGTTTTTGTTGTTGTTTGTATTAATGTTTTAGTTGTTGTTGTTGTTGTTGTATTTAATAAATGTTTTGTTTCATTACCAATTAAATAAATTTCGGCTTTACCAAATTTACAATCTTTTCCCCATTCATTTTTTGATGGCCAACGAAATCTTTAAAAAAATTAATTTAATTTAATTAATTAAAATTTAAATTTAATTTACTCATTTGCACATAATTCAATTTTAATTTGTTCAGAAATATTAAATGTAGTCAATTGAAATAATAATTGTCCAGAAGAATTAATTAAATTAATTAATTTACAAATTAATATAAATAAAAATAAATAAAAAGAAAATAAATTTGAAGAAGAAAAAGAAGAAGATAAAGGTCTTTTTTTTATTCTTTGAAATAAAATAATAAACATTTTTAATTAAAAACTAAAAAATTAAAATTAATTTAATTAAATTTATTAATTAAATAATATTAAAAAAAAAAGGTTTAAAAAAAAAAATATTTTTTTTTAATTTTTTTTAATTATTTTTAGGTAAGTGAGAGGGGGTAAAGGCGGTAATGAAAGGAAAATAAGTGGGGAAAAAAGGGTGAAGGAAGGAAAATATGTTTTGTAAAAAAAAATGATATAAGGAGTAAAGAAAAATGAGGGGAAGGGGGGAGAGGGAGGGAATATAATATATAGATTGTGGTGGTTTAAGTAATGGAATGTTGCCGAAATTTTAATAAATTTAAAAAATATATATATTCAATAAATAATTAATTTAAAAATAAATAAATATTTAATTTAATTTAAATTTTAATTTAGTTAAAAATTAATTTAATTTAATTATTAAAAAATAAATATTTAAATAAACAATTTTTAATTGCCTAATTTTAATCGTCTTAAATAAAAACAATTTTTTTTCTTGCTTATTTTTCTCTATTTTCTTTCTAAATAAATATATTTAATTTATTTACCTCTCTTACTTAATTTTAAATGGTCATTTATTGCCGCTCACTCACATTTAATTATTTTTTAAAATATTTACAAGTCCTAAAGAATAAATTTAAAAAAAAAGAAAATTATGTTCTTCTCTGTTGGAAATTTTTTAAAGTTTTTTTTTTAATTTTTATTTTCTTGTGCATCTGCCCTACTAGGTGTATTTAAAATTTAAATTAAAATAAAATAAAATAAATAAATAAATATTTATTCGAGAATTAAATTAAATTTAAATAAATATATATTTTATTATATTATTTAATATATTTAAAAATAAAAGTTTTTTTTTAAAGTAAAAAAGAGAAAGTTTTTTAGGCGGTAAAAATAAAAAGATAAATAAATAAATAGGCTAAATTACAAAGAAGGAAATAAATAAATAAATAAAAAGGTTTTCTTTTCTCTTTTCTTTTAATATTAAAAAATTATCAATTTTTTAATTTTAAAAAATTTAACTGATAAATTTAAATATTTAAATAAATAATTAATTAATTATTAAAATAATTATTAAAAATATAATTAAATAATTTTATTTTAATATTAATTTAAATAATTAAAAAATATATTTTTTTTTAAAAAGATAAACATTAAAGTGTTAATTATTATTTAATTAATAAATATTTATTTAATTATTTTTTAGGTAGGACCTATCCACATTTTTGGATAAAGAAAATACCCTTAGGCTATTCATCTTGTGTCAAATGGTCTTTGATTGAGATAAGATTACTAGGGGCTAATATAGCCATATTTTGGGTAAAAAGGTGAAGAAATTAAAAATATGCAGAAAATCGCGCAAAATATTACACTTTAGAGGGTTAATAAATAAATAATTGTTGAATAGTACTTAATTTATAAAGTATAAATAAAAGAATAAATATAAAAGGTTAAATTATAAGTAAATAAATTAATTAATAATTAAATATTTTTTTTTATTTAAAATTAATTTATTTAAAAAATATTTAAATATTTTTAAATAAATAAATATTTTTAATTCATTAAATTATTTAAATATATTTTTTAATATTTTGATTTAAAAGATAAAAATTAAAAAAAAAAAAATATTTAAAAGTGTGAATATTGCCTATATTTAAATGATTTATTTAAAAGATATTATAATATTTAAATAATATATATATATTAATGTATTTTTTTAAATAAAAAGAAAAGAAAAGGAATAAATAAATGTTTTAAGTTTGAGGCAATATATTTATTTATATTTTTACGCGGATTAGGTTAATCAAAAAAATAATAAAAGAAAAGAAAATGTTTTTTAAAAAAAAGATTAATATCTACTAAATAAAATATATTTAAATATTTTTGTTAAATATATTTAATTTAGGTATATATATATATAAACATCTGTTACCAGCTATATATATATATTCACCTATATTTTTCTGAAATAATTTAGTACTATTTTTTAAATATTATTTTAAAATTTTGAATTAAATTTAATATATATTTAAATAAATTAATTTAAAAAATACTTAATATATAAATATTTATTTAAATATTTTTAATTTCTCTCAACAAAAAAAAGCCTACATACATATAAATAAATAATTTAAACCTAATAATTACAAACTTTTTATTTTTTCTGAAAAACTAAAAAAATAAATAAATATATACCTTTATAAATTTCAAGTTTTTGTTTTTTATTTCTTAAAAATTCAATTCAACTTGGCGCCATTCAGCCAAAAATAATTTGAAAAAAAAAAAGTTAATAAAAAATATATATATATATATACTTAAATAATTATTTTTAGTTAATAATAATAAAATAATAAATAATTAAATAATAAAAGAAAGGATAAAAAAGAAAAATATTTTTAGAAAAAAAAAAGTACAAGGACAATACACAACAACATATAACTTTATTTGAAAAAAAAGAAAAAAAAATTATTAATAATAATATAGGAAAGAGAATATATCCGGAAGAGGAAATATAAACTTAATAATTAATTATTTTTATAATTATTATTTAAAATAATTATTTGTTAGAAACTTTTTTTATTTTTATTTTTAAAAATTAAAATAAATAAATACATATGTTTTAAATAAAATAATATTTAAGAGAAATACTTATAAAAAAGCAATGAAATATATATATATACATATGTTTTAAATAATTTAAAATAAATAAAATAAAATAATTTTAAGTTAAATATTTTAAATAAAGAATTCCCGTCATTTTTATTAGAATAAAATAAAAATAATTAAAAAATATATATTTTTAATTATTATAAAAGAGTGGTAATAAATAATAAATAAATATTATTTTTATTATTTATTATATTTTAAAAAATTAATTAAATTAATTTAAAATAATTTATTATTTATTTATTTTATTTTTATTTAATTAATTAAAAATAATTATTAATTAATTATTTATTTAATTAAATTAAATATTGTTTGTATTATTAAATCATTTAAATAAATAAAGAGGGTAAATATTTAAATAAAATTTTATTTTTGTTTTGATTACTTGGCGCGCATTGCGGGTTTGCAGCTGTGAGTAAAAATTAAAAAAAAAATAAAAGAAATTGAGGGTGTGAGGAAATTTTGATCTGTAATGAGGAAAAGGACTAAAAAGAGAAGAAAAAAGAATGAAGAGTTAACTATAAAAAAAACAAATATATATAAGGGTTATTCATTACAAATTTTTGGAAAATATAAATATATTTTAGATATTCTTCTTTATTTTCTTTTATTTATTTTTGATTTTTAGTTTTCCTCTTATTTTTTAAAATTATTTCCTTTAATTTTCCTTTATTCTCTCATCTTTCACTTGTGTCAGTCGGTCGCGCAGAATTTTAAAAAAAAAGGCCAATATATATATAGATCAGTATATACATACATACTACCCCCCAACAACAACATTGAAGGACAATAATAATAATAATAAAAAAAGAACATATCCTCCCCCCTCTCCCCTTTTCCTTCTTTTTTTTTACAATAAAAAAAAAAAAAAGTTTCCACAAGAGGCCAATACATACATATATCCTTTCTTGTATTTATTATTAAATAACTAATAAAGTAGATGAAAAAGACGGACGAAGCGTGAGAGAAAAGAAAAAATTATTAAAAAAAAGGTGATGATGAAATGAGGGAAAAAAGGACAAAAATGAAGAAGAATTAAAAGAATTCTAATTAGACCGACGGAAGAAGGTATCGGAAATGATTTTTGACGATATTAAAAAATATATATAAAAGAGAATATTTTGAGGGAATTTAATTATTAATAATTTTAAATAATTAAATTTTTAAAATAAATAAATAATTGCAGATGTTTTATATAAATAAATAAATAAACAGCCGGTAAAAATAACCAAATATTCTTTTGAATAATAATAATAAAAAAGCAATTTGTTCAATTCGATATATATATATTGGCCAAAATTGGTTATTTTTCACAGGATTTAATATAAAAACAGTGTTTTTTGCTTTTTATTTTTCATTGTGTTTTTACTACGATGGGAAAATGCAAAACATTAAAAAATGTTTTTAAAAGAACAACAATTTACTAGAAAAAAAAACATGAAATACATATAAGGAAACAATTTAATTTAATTTAAAAACATTAAAACAAATTTTTTAATAATTAAAATATAAAATAAATAAATAAATGATTCATTCAAAACTTAAAAAAAAACAACAAATAATATTTATTTTTATATATTTTTCAATTGAAAAAATATTTTTTTTATTAAAAATTGAATGAGAAGAAAAAAAAATAAAAAATGAACAAGAAATGCCAAAAGAAAGGGAAAAGCTTTATATAAATAAATAAATATATTTTATAATGTCCAATCAGCATTTCCGATTATATATTTTTGTGTTGTACTAGTACCTTTTGTTGAGAACATAAATATATAAAAATATTTTTAAAGAATTAAAAATATTAATTTTATTTTAAATTTAAAAAAAAAAAAAAAAGAATATATTTTTTAATTTAAATAAAAATACATTTAATAAATAAAAATATTTAATATTTTTAAAATAAGCGGGAAAAAGTTTTTTAATATTAAAATAAAAGATAATATATATTTATTTAACCTTTTTAATATTTTATTTTAATGGACATAAATATTATTATATCCATTAACAGAAAAGTCAAGAAGAAAAAGAAGAAGAAGAAAAAATAAAAATAAATAAAGAAGAAAATAAATATAAATTATTTTAATTGTTTTAGTTGTTGAAATATTTCTTTTTTTTTTTTTTTATTCATAAATATTAATTCAATTTTAATATTTATTTAAAAAAATAAATCTCCGGGTCAATTACAATTGAAAAGAAAAAAACTTTTAAAAATAATTACTTCAATAAAAATTTTTTTTTTCAAAAATTCCGTTAATTATTTAATAAAACAAATTATTTTTTATTACTAGTTTAAAAAAAAATAATTATTTAATTTATTAATAATATAAATTAATTAAATATATTTATTTATTTAATTAAATTAAAATTATAAATTTTGATTTCATTTAAATAATTAATTAAAATTAATTTTTTTTTTATTAATTAATATTATTTTATTTATTAAAAATAAAACATATGGTTATGAACCTTCCAATTTTTGTAAATAAATATAAGTATGAACATATATTAAAATAATAAGGCTTATTAAAAAAAATTTTTATACAAAAAATTCGAGAATGGATTAATTAAATAAATTCATATTTAATTTGTTTTCTTTTAAAAAAAAAATATTTTTTAATATTTTATTTTTATATATAACCTTGCAAGTATTTTTAAATATTTAGTTTATTTTATTTATTTTACTTAACTCCATATTTTTTTTCATGTTTTAAATGATGAATTTAAAAATTAGATATGTGATTAAATTTAAAAGACATTAATAATTTATTAATTAATGTTTACTAAATATATTTAATTAAAAATTTAAAAATATGTTTTAATATAAAAGTCCATCTATTCTCCATTTTATTTTCAACCAACTATTCAATAATAAAAAAAAGAATATTCTCTTTCCTTCTTCGCAAATCTATATTCTACAATATAATGTACAAAAATAAAATCTTCTGGCTTTTTGTTGTGATACTTCTACTTGGCAATTTATTTGTCGTTTCTGCTAAACCAAGGAAGCCGATGACAAAGTCTCCACCAACGGAAGATCCTGACAATGGAGTTGATGACAAAAAGAAGAAAGGAAAGGAAGAAGACTGTCCACTTGGTAATACAACCATTATTCTATTGGTTCTGCTTGGTGTTGCTGCCCTTTTGATGTAAAAGTTATTTATTAAAAGTTTAAAAATTAAATTTTTAAGGCTAATCGTGGCTGTTGTCTTCATAATTCTTTTCTTCAATCTCAAATCTAAATTGGAGAAAATGGAAGTTGATTACAAAGGATATATGAAATGGGCAGAAATGGATAAAGACTATTCAAAGCTGGACTTGGGATCAGCATATCAAACGAATAAGAAGAAGGGAGGAGTGAAGAAAAAGTGATGAAATTAGGAATATAATAAATTGATAGAGAATATTTGTTAGTTAGTAAATATATAAAATATTTATGTAAATGTTATATTTGTAAAAGAAATTGTATTGTAATGTACATTTTATTTCTTGGATTTTAATAAATAATGTTGTATTTAATTAGTTTTTTCAAGTTTTTTAACTAAGGGTCGAAATTCATATTTATTACCTTACAATTAGTTATTTCCAGTATCGAACTGGCCGCGAAAAACTTTTCTTTCAAAAAAATTTACTCTTTTTTTAGGACAAAGAATATTAAATGTTTAGTTAATGTTTATTGTTAGTTTTGTTTTCTGGTTGTTTTTTATTTTTACCATTAATCATTTTATTCTATTCAGCTTTATTCATTGTAGTGAATAATATTATTTAATGATAATATTTAATTTTTTTTCTTTTAAATTTTATTTTTCAGAGATTCTTCTAAATTTAATTCTTTTATTTTCTAAAAATTAAAGAAATGTACAGCAAATATGGTGATTTTCATACAATTGACTGGCCTCGAGATTTAGCTCGTGACCGCCTTCGTCACAAATGTATTCGTGGTTATCGTCGAAAAGATTTCCCTTTTGGTCCAATACTCACAATTTGGGATGCAGGGAGTGGTTGGATTTGTGTGTTATTAGTTGGAATGGCCGCAGGTGCAATTGCTGGTGTTATAGACATTGGAGCTCGTTGGATGAGTGATTTAAAAGATGGAATTTGTACAGACAGGTTTTGGTTAGATCGGGAGCATTGTTGTTGGTCTGCTAATGATAGTGCTTTTAAGGTTTTTTTTGGCTTTTATGCAAGCAAACCTTTTTTAGGATAATGATTGTATTAATTGGCGTTCTTGGCCGGAAGTTTTTCTTTCAAGAGATAGAGGTGGTCGTGATTGGCTCTATTATTCACTTGATTTTTTCTTTTTTGTTTCATGTGCAGGTTTGTGTTTTTTTTTTGATTGAACTATTATTTGGACTCATACTTATGTTAATTTTATTTTTTATAGTTGCCCTCGCTGGATTAGCTGTAACGTTGGTACGCACATTTGCACCATATGCTTGTGGTTCTGGTATACCTGAAATCAAATGTATTCTCTCCGGATTTATAATTCGTGGTTATTTGGGTAAATGGACATTTATAATTAAATCTGTTGGTTTAATCTTGGCATCTGCTTCAGGTATGGAATTTTTCTTTGTAACTTTTTTGGATATTGTTTTTAAGGCCTAAGCCTTGGAAAGGAAGGTCCAATGGTTCATTTAGCTTGTTGTATAGGCAATATATTCTCCTATCTCTTCCCAAAATATGGAAGAAATGAGGCTAAAAAACGGGAAATACTCAGCGCTTCTGCAGCTGCAGGAGTTTCTGTTGCTTTTGGTGCACCAATTGGTGGAGTTATGTTTAGGTTTTTTTAAATAAATTATGTAGATTTATTTAAAGTCTGGAAGAGGCAAGCTATTACTTTCCTTTAAAAACTATGTGGCGCTCCTTTTTCTGTGCACTTGTTGCTGGGGTTGTTTTACGCTTTGTAAATCCGTTTGGGAGTGATCAGGTTTTTTTTTATCTTATTTTTATTAGATATGCTTTATTTCATATGTTGATAGATCATTTTTGATTCATTAAAAATTTTAAATTAAGAGAATTTTATTAATGTAATTTTCTGGACCAACTTCTTATCACATAAAAAAAGACCATTTAACTACCTGACTTTGATTTATCCATTCAAAAAATAATTAAAAACAATAAAAAATACTTTTTTCTTTACTAGACCTCTTTATTTCACGTTGACTATTCAATGCGTTGGACTTTTATGGAATTAATTCCTTTTGTTGCGTTAGGTATTTTTGGAGGTCTTCTTGGCAGTTTATTTATATGGTTAATCCTTTATTTATTTTTTTAAATTTAAAAACAATTTAAGGTCAAATATCAAATGGTGTGCCTACAGAAAAAATACTCAATGGCTTGGACAAAATCCAATTTATGAAGTTTTAGTTGTTAGTTTTGTTACTGGAGCTATTTCATTCTTTAATCCTTATACACGTAAAAGTGCTAGTTCTTTGATTAAACAGGTTTGTTAAATATAATTTTTAAAATGATTTTATTTAAAGCTTTTTGATCGTTGTGGACCTGAAGATTATGGTCAGAATTTGTGTGATTATAATAGGAATTTAACTTTTGAGCAAGTAGTTGATAAAGTTGATGATAATTATCATACAGGGAATTTAGGCAGTGGATTACAAGTTTTTATTTTTTTAAATTTATTTTTTTATTTAAAGACTGCTTTCTTTCAACTTGTAATGGCATTGTTTGCAAAATTATTTTTTACCATTTTTACTTTTGGTATAAAAGTCCCATCTGGACTTTTTGTTCCAAGTCTTGCAATGGGCGCAATTGCTGGACGTCTTTTAGGAATTAAAGTGGAGGGGCTTACTTATGCACTTCAACAACAATACCCAAAGAGTGATCTGTGGACATGTAGAATAGGACGTGATTGTGTTATGCCTGGGTTGTATGCAATGGTTGGTGCTGCTGCAGTACTTGGTGGAGTTACTAGGTTTTTTTTATGAATTAAAAATTTTTAATTCTTATGTGTAGTTATCTGAATTAATTTAATAATTTAAAAAATTACTTTAAAGGATGACAGTTTCATTGGTGGTTATAATGTTTGAATTGACCGGTAGTTTAGAATTTATTGTTCCAACAATGGCTGCTGTTATGTTTGCAAAGTGGGTTGGAGATGCTATTTATAAAACTGTAAATTATTCTTTTAAATTTTTTGCTTAATTTCTTTAGAAAATTAGGCTTCTAATTAATTAATAAATAATTTTCTAAGGGAATATATGATGCTCATATTGAATTAAATGGATATCCATTTTTAGACAATAAAGGTGAATATCCATATTCAACAGTTGCTGCACAAGTAATGAAACCAAGTAATGAAATGCGTGTAATTGAACAAAATGGAATGACTATTGGTGAATTAGAAACAGTTTTGAGAGAATCTAATTGTAATGGATATCCAGTTGTTAATAATATTACTGAGATGTTAGTTGTTGGATTTTGTACAAGGTTTTTAAATTTAATTAAATAATTTTATTTTATTGTTAGAATGGACCTTGGCCAAGTATTAAAAAATGCTCGTAAGACAATGCCATATATAACAACAAACTCACCTATTTATTTTACTTCTTCGTCTTCATCTTGTGATAATACTTTTAATTTAAATAATTCTGAGCAATCACAAACATCTTTTGATAATATTATTGTTATTAATGAACAACGAAGGAGAAGAAAAGTAAAAGAAAATGAAAGTGGAGAAACTGTTGAAATTGAACAACAACCAGGGGAACCAGCACCTCTTTATATAAATCATATTATGGACGTGGTATGTTAAAATATGTTTATTAAAAAAATTTTTTATAATTAGGCGCCTATGACTGTAGCTGATCAAACACCAATGGAAACAGTAATTGATATGTTTAGAAAATTGGGTTTACGTGGAACTGTAAGTTTATTATTTTTTTTTTAATATTTAATTTATTTTTTAAGCTTGTAACGAATAATGGGAGGCTATTGGGTATAATAACCAAAAAAGATATTTTAACGTTTATGAAGGAAGGGGAGCATTGTTGATTTTTATTGGAAATATTTATTCTTTTTGTTGTGCAAAAAAGTTAAAAAACGCTTCCTCCAAAGACCTATTTTTCAAATTTTCTTTCTTTTAATATATACATATACTCTATTATTGTTTTTCTACTTCATCTCTAATCCATTTAAGGCCATTTTTATACAAAAATATATTTAATATTTTACCAGAACTTTATTTTTCTTTTAAATTCAATTTTTCTTTACCAATGATATTGTATGTTTATTTTAAAATTTAAATTTTCACTCAATTTTTTTTCTTCTGTTGTGATTGCTACGGCCAGTTTTTTCATACATAGTACATACTATTTTCTTTTTTATTTTGTTTTTCTACAGCCTTGAAAATTATTTTAATTTTTTGTGCATTTTATTTACTACACCATTTCTTAATTTTGAATTTTGCTTTGATTAATTCCTTCCTTTGGTCACTAGTAAAAATGCACATTTTGTACACTTAATAATTACGCAAATTTTCTTTGTGTAATATTTGACAAATGTTATGGAATATATTTTATTTAAAATATTAATTAGATTTTTATATTCAGAATAAAATATTTCTTTTATGCATTAAATTAAGCTATAAAGCATTATACAAAATAGTTGTAATTAAAAGAGGAATTATTATCTGAATGGTTATAGTTAAGTATAATTTAAACATACCAATTAATAAAGTAAAGACGACTATACAGAAAAGACTACAACGAAGAGGATAAAATTTACCTCAAAAACATTTAGGAAAATGATGAACGACGAAGACAAACATTTGCTCACTCCAAATGAGTGATTTTAACTAATTTATTTTTATTATATAATTAACTCAATTTGTGATGTATTTCTTAACACACTCACTCATCGTTTTAAATAAATGATTCTAATAAATTCTCAAATTTTATCCAACAACAAATTTAAATAATATAATTTGAGAGTAACAATGTTGTACAAGTCGTTTTACAGACAAAACACTATATTCACTTTTTCTGCTTTGCCATATTGAAAACCAAGAGGAGCAATTTATGAATGAGCACCATAACTGAAATGATTTATAGTATACTCAACATTTAGGAAAAATACGCCCACGATTAAATAATATTTATTAAAAATACCCTCAGAAAACAAGTTCCAATCATCTCCATCTACAATTTGTTCCTCTGTGCATATTGAACAACAACGCTTAAAGAACAACACAAGGAAGACCTTTTTCAAGGTAACAGTTGTTTCCTAAAATGAAGCTTTTAAATATAATATGGGTATAAACAAACCAAAGCGCGGCTTTCACCATCAAGCGGCCATGCATGATCTTGTTGAAACCTAAAAGTAAAATAATTTTTTGAAAGACTGTTAAACTTACAGTGACCAAACCACGAAGAAAACGCTTTTTGATACAAGCTACGACAACAGAGTGAATAACTGAAATTTAAATTATATTATAGTATAAACAATAACGATAGAAAATAAACATACTATCAAAAGTCCCATTAATCTCCTGCAAAAGACCAGAGTGCAACCCAACAAAATCATTACAACCATCAAGAGAACTCAACACGTTCTGAAAGGAAACTGCAAATTGCTGCTTCATTGAATCTTGCTGAATAAATAAAAGTTGGATTTATAATTTTTAAAGTAACCACTGGAACACCACGAGATTCGAGCAAAGCAATACGCGATTCGAGCAAAGCAATACGCTCATCTTGCTGTGCGATACGCTCATCTTGCTGTGCGATACGCTGAGCTTGCTGTGCGATGCGCTCATCTTTCTGTGCGTTGCTAGCAAGCAACTCTTCAATAGTGCGAAGGTCGCGTTCTGAACTCATCTTGTATAGAATTAAAGAAATATATAGTCTAAAAATGGAAATGAACTTTAATGGAAAAATTTACTACAAACAAGATAAAAAAATGTAGGAACGTGAAATGTGATGAATTCTATTTAGAAACACAAAATAATGAAATCAATAATTTACATATTTTTATAGTAATGTTATTTTGCTCAAAATAGAGAAAATAAAATTGTCAAAATGTTTAGCGGATTTTTGAATTTTAAAAACTAGTAAAAGTTTATTCAGATTTCTAAATAATAATCCCTCTTATGTATGACTTTTCAGAATATGTTTAGAATAATTTTAAATTTATTGAAAAGTTTATCAGAATGTATATTTATCCTATACTTATTTATAAATTAAAAAAGAAGATAATATTCTTTTAATATTTCTCCCTTACCTTCCTTTTTTTTAAATGCTTCGCCCATTATAAATAAATAATTGCTGAAGTACTCAAAAAATTTTTAACATTTTTGACACCAATTAATAAATTCTTTTCGTAAATTTATTTTTGATAAATCTTCTATCCTTAATATTTTAATTAAATTTTATATATTTTTCCTTAACATAATTTTTTAAATTTAATTTAAATAAATATTACTTTCTATTTATCTGTTCATCTGGAAGTAGTGATAGTCGTATTGAATTTAATATATTAATAATTAATTCTTTAGGTATTATTTTATTTTTGTTTTAACATATTATTTTAAATTTATTTAAATAAAATGTTTAATAAATTAAAGGTACAATGTGTATTAACCTTATATATTTTTTTTAAATATTTTGTTAAAAAGGGAGAATTATTCGAATATAATAATTCTTTTTGTTTATTAAAAAAATAAAACAATAATGATGGAAATACTAAGACAAATATGGGAAAATATTTAATTGCTTTTTTCTATTTATTTAATTTAAATAGGTTATATATTTAATTAATTAAATAATATATTAAAAAAATGAAGAATATTATTGTTAATTATTTAAAAAAAATTGATAATTTAAATAATTAAATTTATTTATTTTAAATAAATATATTTTCATTTAAATTTAAAAATATTTTATTAATTAATTCTATACCAATTTTTGAAAACAAGTATCTTGATTAGATAATTTCATATTTCCAACCTCCAAATCTTTTTAAATAATAATTAAATTAAATTAAATAAATTACCTTCCTCTAGAATAAATATTTAATTTTTCTAAACAATTATTACATTTATTTAATATAGAATCCCTTTCTTTTGTAGGTATTGGATAACCAAAAGGTAAACATTTTAACCATTTTGAACAAATATTATTTTTTTATTATTTATTATATTTACAGATATTAAATCTTTTAATTTAAATTTAAATTAATTAAATTTTAAAATTAATTAATTATTTTTAAATTAATTAATTTTTATTTAAAATAAATAAAAATTAAAATTCTAAAAATTGATTTAATTTTTTATTTATTTAATAATTATTTTTTTAAAATAATTTTAAAAAAATATTTTATTTTTCTTTTATTTTTAATTATTTATATATAACTTACCATTAATTACTTTTTCAAAAATTTTATTTTGTTCATTAATTTCTAAAGGTAATTCTTTATCAGAATTTTGACCAATTTCACATAATATTGACCAAAAATTATTTTTATTTGAATTAATTGAAGGAATTAATTCTGAACTAAAATTTGAAAGAATTGTACAACGATAAAATAAAATCTAAAAAATAAAAATAAAATAATTAATTAATTAAAATTTAATTATTTTTATTTAAATATTTACTTCTTTTCTTGGATAATATGCCCAACTAAGTTGTTTAACAAATTCACTTTGATCTCCATTTAATCCAATACCTACTAAAATTACCTAAAAATAATTTAATTTATTTTTAAAATTATTATTCTCATTTAATTTTTATTTATTTAATATTTACAGTAGAATATTTTAAAGGCAATGGCTTAGGAAAAATGCCACTCATTCTTGTTAATTCAGTCAAAGGAATTGTTGAGATAAGTATATCGTAATTCCATTTCTATAAATTAAATAAATATTTAATTTAATTTTAATTAATTTATTATTTATTTTCTACCTGTTTATTTCCTTCTTTATTAATACAAAAAATAATTTTATTTTTTGTATCAATTTTAATTACTTTTTGATTAAAATTAAATATATTTAAAGGAAAACGTTTAGAAAATAATTTCCACATTTCTCCTATTCCTTTACAATTTGAAGGATAACGAAATGCTGTTTGCTTATTTTTATCTTCATTTAATAATTCTTTTTTTGTAAGTAAACATCTAAGTTTTAATTGTTTTAAATCAATTAAAGGAACTCTTCCTTTTAACCAACTTATTCCCATTTCTGAAATTGGAACTGTCCAAACCTTTTAATAAATAATAATATTTATATTTAATCCGGTAATTTATTTATAATTACCGGAACTAGTATTTAAAATAAACTTTCCGGAAGGGTTATTTTTTATGAAAAAATTGTTTCCGGAAATTCTTTAATAAAAATAAACTTTCCGGAAATTTCTTTTACCTTTTCATTATAAGGCCTAACAAATATTTTTTGTAAAGTTGGACCAAAAAGTGAAAGAGAAAATTTATCAAAATTTTCTTCTTCTTTTTCTTCTTTTCTATTATTAATTTCTTCTTTATTTAAACATAATTCTTCTAAACATTTTTGTTTAATATTTTTAGGAAAATATGGAATTGAATTTTGAACAGGATATGGAATATAATTTTTAGGTATTATTATTTTATTATTATTATTTAATTCTTCTTTATTTATTACATGTGACATTTCTGCCTTAAAAATTAAAAATATATATATATATATTTTTTTTAAAATTAATTATATTTTAATATTTTTAAGAAATAAATATATATTTATTTATTTAATTAATTAAATTAAAATATTCTCCCCTTCCCTCCCACTAAATAAACCATTGCACATCTAGGTATAATATTCCATTTAGTTATACATTCCTCCATTGCATTAATAAAATTTTGATATTTACTAATTCCTAAATAATTTTAAATTAATT
Organism: Meloidogyne graminicola; assembly: GCA_036172905.1. NCBI lineage: Eukaryota > Metazoa > Nematoda > Chromadorea > Rhabditida > Meloidogynidae > Meloidogyne > Meloidogyne graminicola. The sequence continues at coordinate 1,491,279 of JARPZY010000007.1, forward strand.
TAAAATAATTTATTACCCATTACATGTACACCTAAATCCCAACAAAAACCATTTTCATCTATTACACTATTTGCTAAACCACCAATTTCATTTTCTTGTTCAATAATATTAATTATTATATTTTCCTATTTAATTTAATTTAATTTAATTTAAATTAATTTAATTAATTTACATTAATTAATTTTTCATTTAAAAGTTGATAAATTCTATAAATTGTTCCTTAATTAATTAATTAATTAAAATAAAAATAAAATAACCTAAAGCAGTAGGTCCAGTACCTAAAATAATTATTTTAGTTTCCTTTTCTTTATCTAAATTTTTATTAATATTTTCTGGTTTAATTGAAGAAGACATTTAAATTAAATTAAATAAATAAATAAAATAAATAATTTAATTTTGATTAATTTTACCGAATTTTCTTTTTATTTAATTTATTTAAAATTAACCTAATTTTTTTATTTTCTTTTTGTGATTTATTAAAATATTTATATCTATTATTGATAAATAAATTATTAAAAAAAAAAATATAAATATTATTTTGTTTATTCTAAAATAATTGATATATTAATTAAAATTTAATATTTATTTAATATTAATTATTAAGCAAAAAGTATTTATTTATTTAATTTTTTTTTAAAAATTAAATTATTAATTAATTAAATATATTCCTTTATTTTTTTAAAATTTAATTTAAAACATAAATAAAATATTAAAAAATGAAAAATAAAATAAAATAAATTATACAATAAATTAACTTTAAAAAAACAAAATAATCCCTTACTTTTATACAAAAAAAAAATCTTTTTAAAAATTAATTAATTAATTTATATTTTAATAAAATAATACATTTAATTAAATAAAAAAAATTGAAAAAAAATTTTTTTTTTGTAAAAATTTATTTATTTAATCATTATATTAATTAATTAAATATTTCTTCTATGTTGTTGTGTAGTAATTCTTATAATACTTGTATTTGTATTAGTTGGTGTAATTTTATTATTAATTATTTTTATTAATTTATCAAAGATTTCTTTCCCTGCTTTTTACTTTTAATTCTCAGTGCTAGTCTTCTTCAAAGGCTTAGACAAGCAGAGAAAAAACGTTGCCAACGTTTATTTAAACAAATTAATGATTCCCCTAATGGAAGAAATTCTGTTGATAATTTAAAACAAAAACAAATAAATGGAGCTAATATTAGGCTTAAAAGGTTTTTTTTTTAATTATTTTTAAAAATATTTTTAAATATATTTTAATTAATTAATTAATTTAATTTAAATATTTCTTAAATAAAAATTATAAAACTTTAATTTTTAAAATAAATTTTAACATTTCAGAATATTAAAAAAAAAAAAAATTCTTTTTTTAAATTAAAATTTAATTTAATTATAGAATTAATTCTGATAGAACAACAGGCCTATTATTAACAATTCTTTGTGTTTTTCTTCTTACAGAATTACCTCAAGGACTTATTGCAATACTTAATGCAATATATACAGCAGATGTTCATCGTTTTATTTATTTAACTTTAGGGGATGTTTTAGATCTTCTTTCATTAAGTAATTCTTCTGTTAATTTTGTTTTATATTGTTTAATGTCTTCACGTTATAGACAAACTTTTTGTTCAATTTTTCTTCCAATTAAAATTTGTAAACGGTATAAAAATATTTTTTTAAAAATAAATTATTTAAATATTTTATAGTTGTGTGGTTAATGGACAATCTGCACCTGCCCATAGTTTTATTTCAGAAAAACAATTTAATGAAAATTTTGAAGAAGAAGGTTATAAAGGAATTATTGCCCAAAGACTAGCACAAAGAAGAAGGTATTCTTATTTAATTATAAAGATATTCTTGACTGGATAAACTTGTTTCTGTTCATTTGAATGTCAAAAATCCGCAACGTTCAATCCGCAAGTCATAATTCGTTCTACAAAACTTAGTTTTTCAGGTTTTTATTTACATTTTATAATAAATAGTACTACAAAATAACCTGAAAAAAATAATATTTTCCAAGAAAAAATATATAAGGATTTGCGGATAAAAAGTTGCGGACTTTTTCATGAATAAGAAAAAAAGTCATAAAAGCTTTGTGGACTTTTACTTTTTTTTACTTCAAATAAAGGTCAACCCCAAATCTCAGACTGCAAAGGAAAGGAAGTCAACAGAGCCATCTATGTATAAACAAACGTACAGAAAAAACTACAACGAAGAGGGTCAAATTTATCTCAAAGACAAACAATTGCTCACTCCAAATGCGGAATTTTAACTAATTTATTTTTATTATATAATTAACTCAATTTGTAATGTGATTTCTTAACACACTCACTCATCGTTTTAAATAAATGATTCTAATAAATTCTCAAATTTTATCCAACAACAAATTTAAATAATATAATTTGAGAGTAACAATGTTGTACAAGTCGTTTTACAGACAAAACACTATATTCACTTTTTCTGCTTTGCCATATTGAAAACCAAGAGGAGCAATTTATGAATGAGCACCATAACTGAAATGATTTATAGTATACTCAACATTTAGGAAAAATACGCCCACGATTAAATAATATTTATTAAAAATACCCTCAGAAAACAAGTTCCAATCATCTCCATCTACAATTTGTTCCTCTGTGCATATTGAACAACAACGCTTAAAGAACAACACAAGGAAGACCTTTTTCAAGGTAACAGTTGTTTCCTAAAATGAAGCTTTTAAATATAATATGGGTATAAACAAACCAAAGCGCGGCTTTCACCATCAAGCGGCCATGCATGATCTTGTTGAAACTAAAAGTAAAATAATTTTTTGAAAGACTGTTAAACTTACAGTGACCAAACCACGAAGAAAACGCTTTTTGATACAAGCTACGACAACAGAGTGAATAACTGAAATTTAAATCATATTATAGTATAAACAATAACGATAGAAAATAAACATACTATCAAAAGTCCCATTAATCTCCTGCAAAAGACCAGAATGCAACCCAACAAAATCATTACAACCATCAAGAGAACTCAACACGTTCTGAAAGGAAACTGCAAATTGCTGCTTCATTGATTCTTGCTGAATAAATAAAAGTTGGATTTATAATTTTTAAAGTAACCACTGGAACACCACGAGATTCGAGCAAAGCAATACGCGATTCGAGCAAAGCAATACGAGATTCGAGCAAAGCAATGCGCTCAGCTTGCTGTGCGATGCGCTCATCTTTCTGTGCGTTGCTAGCAAGCAACTCTTCAATAGTGCGAAGGTCGCGTTCTGAACTCATCTTGTATAGAATTAAAGAAATATATAGTCTAAAAATGGAAATGAACTTTAATGGAAAAATTTACTACAAACAAGATAAAAAAATGTAGGAACGTGAAATGTGATGAATTCTATTTAGAAACACAAAATAATGAAATCAATAATTTACATATTTTTATAGTAATGTTATTTTGCTCAAAATAGAGAAAATAAAATTGTCAAAATGTTTAGCGGATTTTTGAATTTTAAAAACTAGTAAAAGTTTATTCAGATTTCTAAATAATAATCCCTCTTATGTATGACTTTTCAGAATATGTTTAGAATAATTTTAAATTTATTGAAAAGTTTATCAGAATGTATATTTATCCTATACTTATTTATAAATTAAAAAAGAAGATAATATTCTTTTAATATTTCTCCCTTACCTTCCTTTTTTTAAATGCTTCGCCCATATATAAATAAATAATTGCTGAAGTACTCAAAAAATTTTTAACATTTTGACACCAATTAATAAATTCTTTTCGTAAATTTATTTTTGATAAATCTTCTATCCTTAATATTTTAATTAAATTTTATATATTTTCCTTAACATAATTTTTTAAATTTAATTTAAATAAATATTACTTTCTATTTATCTGTTCATCTGGAAGTAGTGATAGTCGTATTGAATTTAATATATTAATAATTAATTCTTTAGGTATTATTTTATTTTGTTTTAACATATTATTTTAAATTTATTTAAATAAAATGTTAATAAATTAAAGGTACATGTGTATTAACCTTATATATTTTTTTTAAATATTTTGTTAAAAAGGGAGAATTATTCGAATATAATAATTCTTTTGTTTATTAAAAAATAAAACAATAATGATGGAAATACTAAGACAAATATGGGAAAATATTTAATTGCTTTTTCTATTTATTTAATTTAAATAGGTTATATATTTAATTAATTAAATAATATATTAAAAAAATGAAGAATATTATTGTTAATTATTTAAAAAAATTGATAATTTAAATAATTAATTTATTTATTTTAAATAAATATATTTTCATTTAAATTTAAAAATATTTTATTAATTAATTCTATACCAATTTGAAAACAAGTATCTTGATTAGATAATTCATATTTCCAACCTCCAAATCTTTTTAAATAATAATTAAATTAAATTAAATAAATTACCTTCCTCTAGAATAAATATTTAATTTTTCTAAACAATTATTACATTTATTTAATATAGAATCCCTTTCTTTTGTAGGTATTGGATAACCAAAAGGTAAACATTTTAACCATTTTGAACAAATATTATTTTTATTATTTATTATATTTACAGATATTAAATCTTTTAATTTAAATTTAAATTAATTAAATTTTAAAATTAATTAATTATTTTTAAATTAATTAATTTTTATTTAAAATATACAAATAAAAAATCCCACTTTTAAGAATTAAATAAATTTTTATTTATTTAATATTATTTTTTAAAATAATTTTAAAAAAACATTTTATTTTTATTTATTTAATTTTTGATTACCGAACCGTACCTAAATTATGGTTACGAAGGAAATGGGCCAGACTGAAATAACAACATCACATATAAAGCATTTTATAAATTATAATTATCTCTCAACAAATGAGAGAGTATGAGGGCGAAGCTACAAAATATTAAAAACAGTAAATCATAAAAATATTAGTACCGTAATAAAACAGAAATTAAAAGGTAGAAAAATTACTAAAATAGGATAATTATTTCAATATAACTACATATATTCTTTTATTACGATTTAAAGAATACATAAGTGGAGGGGTAATTATATTAAAATAATTTTAATAATTATATGTTGGTTAATATTCATTTTTTATCTCTTTCAGTATCTTTATCCTTGTGACATGAAATAGAAGAGACAAGAATCCAACCATCTTCAGGGCTTTCCCAATACCAATTTGATTCCTCAGATCCTTCAACTTTCTAAAATTAATTTATAATTATTTATTGTTTAATATTTAAATTAATATTAAATTTATAATTGATGAATTATTTGTTGAATATAATTTTTTAAAAAATAACCTTGCAAAACATTTCCATAATAAAACCACAAGCACTGCCATGTGTGGTAATACATCCCCATTTTTTGACATAATAATGGCTATTAATCTTAAACTTTTATTTTATTTAAATAAATTAACTTAACAAACAATTAATATCCTTCCATTGTCACATATCAAACCCCAAAATGGTCCAGTATCTAATCCTTCATCTTCCCTTGTTGTATAACCAACAAGTGCTTGATTAGGATGCATTTCCATATCTAATATTGAAGAACGTACATCTTTGCAATTGGAAGACTTATCAGAAGATTTATGTTCTAAAAAATTAATTCATATTAATTAAATAAAACTAAATAACACATTTTTTCAATTAACATAATTTTATAATAAACTAATTTAATTGAAGAAATAATAATATTAAACTTATTTAAAAAATATAAAATCTATAAAAGCTTGAACTTAAAATTTTAAATTAACTCATATGTACTTAAAACTTTACATTTTACATATATTTAAACAAAATTACCTATTTCATAACTAATTACAGCTTTTCCTATTCCATTCTTCATTATAAGAACTTCAGTATCTGCTTCAGCAACTATAACTATAGGCATCATTCGTTTACCACAACAAAGACGAGCACCTAATTAAAAATTAATTTATAACTAAATAAATAAAATTACCAGTTGCTGTTTTGTCTTTATTATATTTAATTTCAATAAAATTATCTTTACATGGATATTGAACAATTTTACATTCAGCTTCACATCTATATTCACCTCCACATATATCTTTACAATTAACTTCACATTTATAACCTTCCAATTTTTCAATATTTACATAAATAAATTTATGTAAAATTTTATCTTTTTTATCATTCTTAATTAAATAATAATGCTTTATTTAAATTATTTAAAAAATACCTTTATTACCCAAAAACATTCTTTACTAATATTTTTAATTGTTATATATTGTTTTTTAATTGTTGCTTTTAATTCATTTACTTTACATTTTTTAACTAAAAAATAATAATTATTATTAATATATATAATTACATTTATATAAAGTACAATCATTTCCACTATAACCATCAGGACATCTACATTTACATTTATTTATTGGATCTGGATATCCCCCATTTTTACATTTTCCTTTATTAAGTTCATATTCATATGGATCACAATCTGCATATACAGCAGAATGTGGATTAGAATTAGTACCTAAAATTTAATAATTAAATAATATAAAATTAAATATTAAATTATATACAATAAACTCTATTTAGTAATTTTGCATCTTTAAAAGAAATATCTTTTCTTTGTCCCATTGTTTGTTGATAATCACGAAATAATGCAATAATACTAAACCTTAAAATTTTAATGTTTTTTTTTCAAAAAAAAAAAAAAATTAGAGTGTGCAGTAAAACATTTTAGTAAGAAATTAAGAAAAATATTTATAAAAAAAAATTAAGAAAGTAGTTTAATTTAAACTTAAAAAAATTACAAATTTATTTTTTTAAATTATTCAATATACGAGGAAACATCTTTTAAAAACTTAGATTAAATTAATAAAACATTTTTAAATTGTTTATTTTAAATATACCTTTCATCTCCTTCGTAAATAGGTGCATAATGCATTACTGAACCAAAATCATAGGGTTGGCCATATTGTACCGAAGAAGATAGACGATAATATTGTTCTGTATACTAAAAATTTTATTTTTTTTTTACATATAAATATTAAATAATAAAGAGCCTTCAAATTCTTAAAAATTATTATTTTACATCAGAATCTACATCATCAAAATTAATCCAAACATATTTATTGCGATCCATACGAATCATTTCATGTTCAAAGCCCAATGCATGCATAACTTCGTGAGAAGCAGTTGCTGCCTAATAAGTTAATAAAAAAAATTATAAATGCTAAAAAATTTTAAAATTACATCTGGGCATGTGTATTCAATTAAATGTTGAATCTCTTCAAATCCATTAACTCCAAGGTTAGTCCCGCAACCACCATAAGGTAAAAATAATAAATGTTTCTTTGTATAATTACGAGCAACTTTTTCAAAAGTAATGCATGTTTTACTACTAAAATTATATAAAAATTTATTAGTAATAATAAAAAACAATAAAACTTTTTTAAATGAAATTGTTAATAATTTCTAAAATTAACCTTATTAGCTTAAGACCCTCCTCGACTCTTTCCATCCACTCTGATGAATCTAAAATAAGCAATACCTTTTATAATATACTTAATTAATTTGATCTAAATAATTTCACGAACTCCAGAAAATAAGAAAATCCCGAAGATTTTTTGGTCGGGAATCCCGATTTTTATCGGCAGAATCTATATACCCGTGGCGAAAATATGTTTAATCTAAATAATTTTACCAAAATAAGAAGTTTTAAATGCATAATGGACAGGCATTCCCCATAAGATATCAGTCGATTTACTTGATAATTGCCTTTTAATTCTTGAATTTGAATTTCTACAACCTAAAAATTATTTAAATTAATTTATTTTCATTGTTAAACTTAAATTTCTTTTGGAATTCAATATACTCTTCTATATCCTTAATTCCAAGCCAATTATCTCCAGAAGCGATTAATGTAGCATTTTCACATTCCGGATAAAGCCCATCCTCATCAGGTAATCCATATTCAATATTTCTTTTATTTCTTTCAGGATAAACCCATGATTCGGGCTTAATTTTAATAAAAATTAAAATTATTTTTGTTAAAATTATTACAATATGTGCTGGTCGGGGATCATATTTACATGGGCATTTCTTTTTTAAATCTAAATATTCATCATAAGCATTTTTTAATTTCATATATTTTTCAGGGCCTATATGGTCGCAATGATTTGGTGGACGTTTATACTAAAAATTTAAAAAATTTTTAATAAATTAAAACTAACGCAAGAGTAACGTTCATACATTCCTTTTTTATTTAATGTTAGGTTTAAAATTGGATCACAACGTTTTTGTGATACATAAAATATTTCAAAGTTATTTGTAGTCATATTTTCTCCATACAAATTCATATCTGGGCCAATCATGGCAAGTGCTCCTTCCTAAAAAGAAATATAAATTTAATTGATTAATTGGTTTAATTAAAGTAAATAGATGTGTTTAGATGGAAATAGTTCAGTACCAGAATATTTATATTGTTGAAATAAATTTATAATTTTTAAATTTTTTATAAAAATCACGAAAATCATGATTCCTGCACCGAATACTAAAGGTAAATCCCGATTGGGATCACAAAATTTCGATCACGATACAGTTCTACAATTAACACTCTAAAACTACTTTAACCATTTATATTATAACATTTGAGAAAAGGCCTGTAAATATGGGAGTGAATCTTCATTAGGCAAATATAGTTAAATCTATGAATAGCCCGTACTTTAATTTAACAAAAAGTTATTAAAAATATTATTTAAATATTTTCTAACCTCCTTTACAAGTTGTTGAATATTTTCATTTTCAAAATTTGTTAAAATTTTTTCTTCAAAATTATAAACTTTTTTATTTAATTCATCTTTTAAAATTGCAAATTTATTTGTAGAATTTCCAATTTTAATTGATAAAAGAAGAGGAGACCTTCCATAATCTAAAGGCTTTAACCATCCATCTTCTAAATCTTTTCCACTTGCCACAATTATTTTTCCAAAATTAATTCTAATTATTTATTAATTTATAATAATATTAAATAATTACGTATATTCTGAATAAGAAAATCCAATAATTACATCAATTCTATATTTAATTTCATAACGTTCTTTATTCACAAAACGTTCAAATCCTATCCTTGTTGCATAAACTCTAAATTCTATTCCATGTTTATCAGAACCTTTTGAAGAACATGACTTTGCAAAATCACTTTTTGGATTGTTCTTAAGCTAGAAAAATTAATAAATTATCAGAATTTTTATATTATAAAAATTTACTTCATCACCCAGTTTTGAAGAATAACAAAGTGTCAAATTAGATGAATTCCAGCTTAAGTTTTTTTTAAATTTAATGTGAAAAGAAATACTATTTTATAGATATTTTTACTTTATCTAATTGAATTCCCCTTATATTACTTTTGTTTTTATTTTTTTCTTCAGCGCATCGCCCAATCTTTTTATAGTTTAAAAAAATTTAATTGCCTTTAAATTAAATAAATTATTATTTTATTTAAAAAATAGTTTAATAATATATTGCACTTATCTTTAGTCCAAAAACTTTTGCCAATAATTTTTGTTATGAGTAAGTTAAAATAAATTAAAATATTATTACTCTCTAAGCAAATTTTCGTTGCCCGTCTTGTTTCTACAGGTATAGTTGGGAATACCAAATCCTTTATCATTCTTTTTATATTCATTAATATTACAGGCCAAATCATATAAATTAGCAGCTTTAAGTTCAAAAATATTTATTTGTGATTGATCTTTCTTCAAAAATGTATTCTTAAATAAGTAATTTATTATTTAACATTTAATTAATTTACCAAAAAAAAAAATTAAAAACAAGACAACTTTAAATTTTAAGGTTTATTTTCAAGCTTTACTTTTTATAAAATAAATGTAAGGATTAAATTATTTCAATTATTTATCTAACCTATTAAAAGTAAAATATTTATTTATTTAAGTATACCTTATTAATTATTTGACTTCTTTCAATATTTGACAATAAAAATAAACAATTTTTAATATAATTATTTTTATTATTTATTAAAAACATATCCAAATTTAAAGCAATTATTCCAGGAAAATCATTAAGTAAAGGTGGTAATAATTGATTATAATTAATTAAATTTTTATCAATTTCATTATTATTTAATATTTTATCTTAATTAATTTTAAATTAATTAATTTTAATATTTTAAAATAATTGTTTATTAAACCTTTATTTGAATTATCTTTACCAAATAAATAATCAACAAATTCATTAGATTTAATATTATTTAAATAAATTGTTTGACTAAAAAATATATTATAATTAATTAATTATTAAAATAAATAAAAAAGAATTAGTCTTATAATAATTTTTTTTTTAATTTTATCTTTAAAAATCTTAAAGTTTTAAATAAAATTTAAGAAATATATTAAATTAATTAATTAATTAATTTTTAAAACTTACTTTTCATTAAATATATCAGAATTAATTTCTAAATTTTCATTACCATCTTTAATAATTATTAAACCATGTAAAATAATATTTTTATTTTCAGATAAATATTTTTGTTTTAATAAAGGACATAATTGACTATTTCCTTTTTTAATTAATTCAAAACGTTTATTTGGTTTAAAATTGTAAGTTGATAATGAACTTAGAAAACTTGGATAACATAAAAATATTCTAAATAATTTAAAATTAAATTTTAATTAAAAATTTAATTTACTAACCCTTCACGATATGTAATTTTATCAACAGGAATATTAAAGTTTTTTTCCTTAATAATATTAACATGACCTAAAAGGTTGAATTTTTGATCATTAATTGAAGAATTGATAATTAATAAATTATTAATTAAAATTAATAAAATAATTATTAAAAATGTTTTTAAATACATTTTTATCTTAAAAACAAAAATAGACTTTTTGAAATTAAAACTTTTAAAAAGGATTATTTTTAATAATAGAAATTAAAAATTAAATTTAAAATAAATTAATTTTATTAACTTTTTTTTATCTAATTAAAATAAAAATTAAAAAATAAACTACATGTAATTATTTATTTTTTGTGATATTAAAATCTGATAAATCAAATATTTTATTTAATGAATTAATTAATTTTAAATAAAAATTAAAAATAATATTATATGAATCATAATATTTAATTTAATTAGTGCATAAATATATTTAAACTAATAGCTTTTAATAGTTTATAAAACTTAATATTAATTATAATACTATATGTACATATTTAATTTTTATAAACTTTATTTTTAAAGAATTAAAAATGCAAGTTTACGGAAGTATATTAAATGAAGTTGTTTGGATTATTGTTATTTTGTACTTCGACTCAAATGTCCAATATTCATACAAATTTATGTAAATTTATTTAAAATTTTTTTTACACTAGAAATGAAACTAATAAAATAAATATTAATTATAAAATGACATAATCTAATTATTTTATTTTTTTTTTCAACTTGAAATACAAAGCTTTATAAAATTTTTGTTTAAATATTTTATTTTAAACCTTTAATTATTTCCTTTTTTTTATTTTACTAATTATTTTTAAAAATGTCAACTAAAAAACTTGGAATTTGTGTAAAAACTGATATACATGAAGGAAATTTTTATTCAATTATTTTACATTCAGAACTTGGTGAAAATGTAATTTATGGTAAAAAGGTTTTATTTTATTTTTCTTTTAAAAATTTAATTTTATTTTAATTTAAAAAAAAAAGATTTCAATTGGAAAATGGGTTCTTTTTCTTCCAACAGACGAAAATATATTTATTGAATGTAAATATAAAAGATTAGTTGATTCAAACAATTTTGAAATTACTTCAGATAAACGTCCAGTTATGCCAATTGAACAAACAATTCAAGTAAATATTTAAAATTAAATTAAATAATTATTTAAAAAAGGTTTTAGCTTTAATTAATAATTCTGAATATTTATTTAATGAACAATTTATTTTATGTAAAGATGAACTTCTTGGTAGAATACTTGTTGGAAAATTTGATTCATTTATTAATAAATCATTTGGTAAAGGAGATAAAATTGAAGTTAATTAATTAAAATTTTAATTAAATAATAAATAATATTTTTATTTTAGTTAGCAGTTGTTTATATGGAGGTTAATTAAATTAATTTAATTTTAAATTATTTAGAATTATGCAACAAATATTCATTGGGTTGCAATTGCTGTTAATTCAAAAACAGATGAAGGAACTGATAATTTTAGAAAAGTTATATTAATTAATTAATTTTAATTTAAATATATTTAGATTAAAGGATTACCTGGAATTCTTTCTGATTTTGCTGGTATTTGTTATGAAAAATAAGAAATAAAAATAATATTTTTTTTGAATAAATTTATTGATTAATTATTTAAATATTTTTTTTTTAAATTAAATTCTCCCATGCTTTAAGCAAGAGAATAACCAATATTTATTTATTTTCTTTTCATTTTAAATGATTAATAAAAATTTTTTTGGATTATTTTTTTTTCTTCTTAAATCATTAAATTAAAGAGAATTAAAAAACAAATTAATTTTATTTCTTTCCTTTTTTTTTGAGAAAAGATATAATTATTTAAAATAAGTTGAATCATTTTTAAATTCCTCATTAACAAATAAATTTTTAATAAATTTATATTGAATTTTAAAAGAATTTAATTTTTTAAATATTTTAAATTCTTTTAAATATATTTCTTTAAATATCAGAATTTTAAATAAATTAAATTTTACTTATTATTTTTTTTAATTTAAATACTTAAAAATATTCCCCCCAACTTAATCAAATCTTTAAAATATATATACATATAATATTTAATTAATTTATTTATTAATAAATATTAATTTAATTAATATCTTTTCCCTTTTCTAAACTTTCGGCCAAGGCCATAATAAACAATCTTTGAACATTTTTCTATTTCTGATACATTTTTTCCTTTTTTTCTTAATTTTTATTTGATCAATTAGCGGCTTTTTTTCTTTTTACATTAATTAATCAGTGAACTGTAAAAAAGGAAATTCAATCTTCTTTCCCTTCCGTTAAAAGTGTAAATAAAAATAAATTAATAAAAAATAAATTAAAATTATACATATTATTAAAGTTAAGTATTTTAAAGGATTTTTAGAGGTTTTTTTTATTTCTTTTAAATTAATTAAATTATTTAAAAATAAAAAAATTTATTTTTCAAAAAAAAAACTTAATTTATTGACCATTATTGGACAACATATATTTTTATTTTTAAATAAAAACTAGTAACTAAATAAACTTTAAAATAATAAAAAGAAGGCGAGAAAAGGGACGCACAACAAAACAACAAATATTTGCGCAACAAACAAATAAATAAATTTAAAAATAAAAATAGAACTTATATACAAATAAATAAATAAATAAAATGATATCCCCAATTTTTATTTATTTTTATTTACTTGCACTAAATTAAAATAATTTTTTTTTTTTTGTAAATTAAAAATATAATTTTAAATAATTAATTAATTGTTTATTTTTAATTAAAACCCCCCATTAATTAATTCATAAATAAATAAATAATATTTAAATAGTTTATATATTAATTAATTAATTAACTTTACCTTTTAAACATTCTATAAAATTATTTTTAAATAATTTATTAGAATTTAATAAATAAATTAATTAATTAAAAATATATTCGTTATAGAAAATAATATTTATTCTCATCTCTTTTTATTTAAATAATTTATTTATTTTTTATTAATATATTTATTTATTTATTATTTTTTATAATTTTTTGAATGTCCTTAATCCAAAGTAGCTTTTCGGCTTTTTTCCGATTCTTTTCGCCTAAAAATTATCCTTCCTTTAAAACCTTATTTTTTATTTAAACATTAAATTCTTTTCTTTTCCTTCCTTCTCTTCTCTTTTATTTTATTTAAAAATTATATCCTTTACTACTTTATATAGTTGATCATTCATTCAATTCTCTCTTTCTCTTTTCTCTTTTTTCTCACTTATTTATTTAAATAATTTATTTATTTTCTCCTTTTTCCCTTTACCTTTAATTTACACAAACTTCCTTCCTTTTTATTTTTAAATTCTTCTCTATCTCTCCTTTTCCCTTCTTTTTCTTTTTTATTTTCAGTTTGAGTCAATTTTTTTTTCTTTGCGCATTGAGGAAAATCAAAAAAAAAAAGAATTAAAGCCTTTTCCTTCCTTTTAAAAATTTTTTTCATTAAATCGGCTTTTCCGCATTGAATTCCCCTCATTTTTTTTGTACCAATTTTGTATTTCAACAATTTCCTCTTTTTTAAAGCTCTTCAATTTTTTATATTCATTCTATAAAAAATCGGCACCCTCTCAGTTCCAGCTTTTTATTTTTTATGTTCTCCTCATTCCCTTATTTATTTACTTTGTTTTTTTTAAAATAAAATCTCCTTGAACAAAAAATAATAATAATAATTATTATTTAATTTATTTAATTTATTTAATTTAATTTTTTTAAGAGAACAATTCATTCACGGTTGATTTGGCCTAATTAAAATATTTTAAAAATATTTTTTTTAGCCTGAATAGCTTTTTAATGTTTTTGTTCTATATTTTTTATTTTACGCTAAACAAACAATTATTTTTATTGCTTATATATTTATTTTTAAAAAAATATTATTTTTTTATATAAAAAGTTTTTGTTTTTATTTCCTTTTGTTTTCATACCAGAAAAGAACAAAACAATTAATTTTTATATTAATTCCTAATTTATTTTTTCGAAAAACCAACTTTGGTAAACATACATAGAAGTAGTCATCACCCGCTGTTAGATTAAAGGATTACCCGACATATTTGCGGATAAAACTTTTAAAAAAAAATCAGAATTTGGTAATTTAAAATCAGAAATTTAATTAAATTCTGATAAATAAAAATCAGAATTCTGATTTTTAATAACCAGAATTCTGTTCTCAAAATCAGAATTTGTGTATGTATTTATTTAGCAAAATTCTGATATTTTTTTTCTTTAAATAATTATTGTCTGTTATAGTTTTGTATCTTCTAGCAGTCAAATAAAAGAAGAATTTAAAAAATAAATAATTCTACGATAAATTAAGGGCCCAAATTGGAGGACATTTTTTGGGTTTTCAATTTATTTTTTTTATTATTTACACCAATTTTTGATCGTCTCCTCTTATATGTTAAATTATATGTTATATATTTTATTTATTTATTTAAATAAATAAAAAAAATAATATTATTTATTATTTATTTAATAATTAATTAAATATTTATTATTTATTTATTTATTTAATAATTAATTAATAATTTATTTATTTATTAAATAATTTAAATTATTTTATTAATTTTCAAAAGAAAATTTTAAAATTTATTTTCTTCTTGTTACACAATAAATATATTACAATGACCCCAATTACTCTATATGTATTTCTTTTATTTCATCTTTATTACGTTCCTTGAATATAAAATAAAATAAATAAATAATTAAATATATATTTTGTTTCGGACTTTAATTAAAAATAAAAATTATTTTTATTTACTTTCTTTTTTGAAATTCAAAAAAGTCAATCTTAAGAAATAATTAAAAATTAATTATTATTTTTTTTAAATTAAATATATTTATTTTTAATAAATTTTTTGTAAAAATTATTTAAAAATAATTATTAATTTTTTTCTTAATTTTCTCTATTCTTAATAGATAAATAATTATTAAATTAATTATTTATTTTATATAAATTAATTTTTTATTTAATTTTATTTTAAATTAATTTTTATTTGTCCTTCAATAGCCAAATTGCCATCTATTTTGTTTTATTTATTTGTTTTATTTTTTTTTTCAATTCGGAATTGTTGGCAGCCGGCCACCCGCTGAGATCATCCACCCCTAAGGCTATACTACTATCCTTTCCCCTTATCCCTTACATTTCCCTCCCTTCCCCTTCCACTTCCAATTCTTTATTTATTTTTTCCTCTTCCGTATATATTCTTCTTCCCCAATTTATTTAAAACTTCTTCATTGCCTAAATTTGCATTGCTTTAAAGAATAAGGGGGGAAAGAATATGTAATTGGGGGTGAATGGCCTTGAAGTGTCCGCTTCCACTTATTTATTTATGTTTTATTTCCCTCAATTCAATAAATAAATATAATCCATTCCTTCACTCCCCACTTTTTTTTTTAATTTCTTTTACATATATACATTTATTTATTTAATAAATGTTCAAAAAATTTTCAAATATTTTTTTAAGATTTTTTCTAAAAATCTTTATACAATTATTTCCCTCTACTTACTTATTTACTTACTTAATTTATTTATTTAATATATCTATCCAGCTGTTTATTATTGTCCACATCTGTACCCAAAAATATATTTTTCTTAAATAAAAATATATTTTCTTCTTAATTTTGCCAAGTGGTTTATGATGGCCTTTTTTATTATTTAAAGAGGAAAACAAAAAAAAAAGGAAGGAAGGAAAGGAGGGGGGGGCGAGGATTGGGTAGTTGGAGTATTCCCCCCTCCTTCAATTTTTTTTTTGCAAAAAATTTTATTTTTATTTTTATCTTATAAATATTTAATTATATTTATTTTTAAAATTTTTCTTGTCCATTAAACAATTAAAGGATTTATATATATTTAAGTACTTATATAATCTAAATAAAAAAAATATAATATAATTAATTTATTTTAAAAAATATATATTAGTATAGTCCTTAAAACCTTTTAAATATATTAAATATTGAAAAAAGGAGATTAAAATAAAAATAAATTTAAATAATATTCTTCTTCTTTTTATTTATTTTTTTAAAAATTTCTTTTGTTCCACCAATTTAACCCTTTTATTTATTTATTTATTTTTAATTAATTAATTAATTTTATTTTATTTTTTTCAATTTATTTATCATCTTTTGGCACATAAATTATAAATATAATTACATAAATAAATTAAGTATATAAAAGCCTGTTTTCTTCAAATAAATACCCAAAATTCCATTACCGGAAAATCCTTTCATTTTCCCCCTTTTTTCTTTTATTTAGCCTCGATTATTATTAAAATTATGTATTTATTGGGTATATAATATATTCTCTTCGCTTTATAGCGATTTCCCGCCTATTAAAGCCAAAAACTTACTCTATTCACTATTAACTACTATTTATTTATTTATTTACACTTTTATTTATTTAATTCTTTTTTTTTTTTTTGTTCACTTTTTCAGCAATTTTTTTTATTAAAAAAAAATTTTTTTAATTAATTAAAAATAATTAATTTTAATATTTAAATAAATAACATAAAAAAAAGTTTAAATAATTTTAATATTTTTAAAAAATATATAATTTTAATTATTTCTTTTTTAAAATTAATTAATTAATTTAAATAATTTATTTCCCCAGATTTTTGCAAAAATATTTTTTAAAAAATATAAAAATATTTATATTATTTGTGTATTGCTCATCACATTATTTATGTATTTAGTTATTCTTCTTCTTTTTTTAAATATATTACAAGATTAATATGTCCGAGAATGTTGTTTTATTTTTTTTTATAAATATTACAACATTAGTATTTAAAATTTATTTTGTCACTCCTTCCTTTATTTTATAGATTATTTTTTAATAAAATAAATAAATAAATATGTAAATCTTTTAAAAAATATTTAAAAAAAAAAATATTTAGGTTATTTTGAATATATTTTTTTAATTTAAAATTTATTAAAAATTATTTAATTATTTTATAAATAAATTAATTTTTATTTTTTAAATTAAAAATATTTTTTTTTTCAAAATGATGACGACATTATTTAATTTATATTTTGTTTTTTTTTTAATTTTCTTTTCTTCAAGTTAATTTTTAAAAAATTATTTTATTTTTGTGATGGATGTGTTTGTTAATAAAATAAATAATTAAAAAAAAATATTATGTACTTAAATAATTATTATATAAATTAATTTATTTAAAAAAAACTTTTTATTAAATTAAAATTTTATTTATTTTTAATTATTTAAATAATTTCAGAATTTATTTTTATTAAAAAAAAATGTTTGAAGCTTTAGTAGATAAGGCTTGGAGTTGTTTTTTTGAAAAAGAAAATGTTGCAACTTCTTCTTCTTCCTCAAATAATAATAATAATAAAACAACAAATTATTTAAATAAAAAAAATTATTTTACAGAATTGGTAAATAATTTAAATTAATTAATTATTTAATTTTATTTTTTGGGAAAAAATAAAATTATTTTAAATTAAATTAATTAATTAAAATTAAATTATTAATTATAAAAAATATTTTTTTAATAAAATTAATAAAAATATATTAAATTATTTTAAGCAAAATTCTAATGATAATAATAACAACAATAATAATAATATATATTAAATAATAATAATTTAATTATTTATTCTTCACAACAATTAAATAATAAAGAAATAATTGAACAATTATTTTTAAAAATGTTAACAAATTTAGATTTAAATGAAGAAAGACAATTAGAATTAATAAAACAACCTTTAGAATGGAAAAAGAAAATATTAATATCTGAATTTGAAAGACAACAAAAACAAAAAGAAAATAAAATTGAAGATGGTGGACAATTTAATGCAAAATTACTTGAAAAATTAATTTTTGAAGAGAATATATTATTAAATAAAAATAATTTAATTATTATAATTAAACAATTAGAAGGTTTAACTGCTAATTTAAGAACAGAAAATATTTGGTTAATTAATTAATTAAATTATTTAAATTAATTAAAATAATTTAAAAATTAATAAATATTTAATTTATTAAAAAAATTTAAAATTAGCCATCCTTTAATATTTTATTTTTTTTTTTTAAGCAAGAAAAAAAGCGAGAATATTTAGTTAAAAAAAATTTAAATTAATTAATTTAAATATAATATTTTTAAGTTGGTTAGAACAATTTTTAATTGCTGGTGGATTAGAAATGTTATATAAATTATTAAATAAATGCCATAATCGTTTTATTAATTCATCTGAATTAATTGCTCTTCCTTTACTTTGTTCTATTAAAGCTTTACTTAATTCAACTGTTTGTTTTATTTATTTATTTATTTATTTATTTACTGATAAAATTCTTTAAATTATTTATTTTATTTTAAAATTCTTTAAATTATTTATTTTTTATTTGAAATTTAATAAAAAAAATTAAATTAAATTAATTTAATTTTAATTTTTAAATTTTAGATTGGAAGGCAATGGGTACAAGATTCATCAGAAACATTAAAATCTGTTGCTTGGGCATTAGATTTACAAAGTGCTAGATGTAAAGTTAGTAATTTAATTTAAATTTAAATTAAATAATTAATTAATTAATTTAAATTAATTTTTATTTTCTTTTTTTTGTTTAATTTTATTTAAATAATTTATTTTTTTAATTTTAATTCCTTTATCCTTTTACTGACCATCCAGTTTTTTCCCATTACTACATACAAATAATATATCTACTTATTTTCCCTTTTATTGCCCTATAAAAGAACATTCCCTCCTTCCTTTACTTTCCCCCTAATTACCGCCCAGGGGTATTATTGTCAGATTTTCATTTTTATTCTGTTCACAATCAAATGGTCATAAAACTGGTGTTTATATATTTATTGTACCCGTTCAATAACTGAAAGAGAAAATTCTTTTATTTTTACCAAAAATTGTTGTGTGTTTCGCATCGATGATTGCGATAATAAATAAATTTATTTATTTATTTATTTTTTTAACAAAGAAGACTTTCTTTATTTTGTGGTTATAATAAAAATAATAATAATAATATTATAATAATTTGTGTTTGCCGTTAGATTTTTAAAAGAAAATAAAAAAGTAAAGAAAAAGGAGGAGGGAGGAGGAGGAAAGAACAAATCTTTTTTTAAAATCATTAAATAAATATTTGTTTTTTTTTTAAATTTAAATTTCAAAATTTTATTTTTAATTTATTAATTTTTAATGTTCTTTATCTCTTTTCTTAAAGTTTTATTTATTTAATAATTAATTAATTTAAATATTTAATTGTTTTTTAATTAAATAAATAAATATTTTTTCTCTCTCTCTCTTTTAATTTTATTTAAAAAATATTTATATAAGAATTTCTCTTTAAATAAATAAATATTTTAAATGAGCCATTTCTTTAGGTCAAATAGTACATAAATAAATTGTTTTATTTTTATTATTTTTGTTTTAATAATTTTATAAAATAAATGAAATATATTTATTTATTTAAATAATTTTAAATATTTTTTTATTATTTATATTATCTATTAAAAATTTTATTTTGTTGGCGGCACTATCAAAGATTTTTATTTATTTTTAATTATTTCATGCCTTTATATTTTTATTTATTTATTTGTTTTATATTTTTTTAACAATTGAAAATCAAATAAAAATATAATTAATTAATTAATTTAATATTTATATGTATGTATAATAGTTATTATTTTTTTTTATTAAATTAAATTAATTATTTATAATTTAAATTAAAAATATATTAAAAATAGAAAAAATATTTTAATAAAATTAAATTAAAAAATATTTTTTTTTTTAAATTTAATTTAATTTATTCCCTTTTTATATTTTAATTATTTTTTAATTGAAATTTTATTTAAAAAAATTGTTCTGAGGAAATGACTGACTTTTAGTCAAATATAAATATTTTCAGTGATTAAATTATTTGTGTGTTGTGATATCATTCACACTTCTTTTCTCTTTTTTTAACGCTTCACTTCCTTTTCATTTTTTAAGAAATAAATATATAAATACATCCCTTAACTAATAATAATAATAATTTTTTTTTAATTCCGTTCATTCAAAAATTAGTCTTTTTTTTTATTAAAATAATTTCTTTTTTTTTCTCCGCCCTTCTTTCATTTACAAATCACCAGAAAAAATAATTTATTTATTCACTTTTTTTTTTCTTAAATATTTTATATATTAAAATGCCTTCTTTTTCATCTCCCCGTTCTAATATTTATTCATTTCTGCCAAGTGCCGCTAATGTTCTCTTCAAACATATTTCGGTCTGTTATATTTCCCTCCTCAAATTATATTTTTAAATTTTAAATAATTTATTTATTTTTAAAGGTTATTTCACTTGAAATTCTTTCTGGTCTTTGTTTTTGTGCAGAATTTGGTCATAGAGCTGTTTTAAAAGCTTTAACACAAGTAAAATCATTAAGAGGAGAAAGGACTAGATTTCAACGTTTAATTGATGGTAAATTAATTAATTAATTAATTTAAATTAATTAATTAATAGATTTACATAGAGAACATGGAAATACTCCAAGGGATACTGTTTGTGTTAGACGTGGAATTATGTCTTTAATAAATGCTTTATTAAAGGGAGGTGATGCTGAGGTAATTTTAATTTAATTTAAATTAATTTAAATTAATTAAATATTTCTTCTTCGTATTTTTATTTTTAAAAAGGATATTGGAATGAAAGAGTAATAAATTAATTATTAAAATACCTTTTTAATTAATTTTTGGTTTATCTAAAATTTATCGGGAGAATTATTAAATATTTATAAAAGAATTTATTTATTTATTAAATATTTATTTATTTTTAAAATCATTGACCATTATCCAATTTTAAAAACTAACAATTTTTATTTTTCTTTAAAACCTTTAAATCTCTTGGGAAAGGCTATTATTTAGGAGTCAATTTGAAAAATTGGAAATAAATTTTATTAAAATTTATTTTTAATTTAACAAAAATGAGTGTATACATATAGTACATTTAAAATAAATATATATTCTTTATTTATATTTAAATAAATATTTACAAAAAAATAATAATTAAATTAATTAAACAGTAATATTTAAAACAAAATTTAATTCAAAACAAAAATAAATAAAATTTAAAAATATATTTTATATATATACACAATAAATATTTTGTTTTATATTTAAATTTATTTTATATAATATTTATTTTTTAAAATATTAATTAATTATTTTTATTTTATTTTTAAATTAATCTTTTATTTAATTGTTATTAAAATTTAATTATTAATTATTAATTTTAAAATAATTAAAAATTATTTTAAATAATTAATTTAATTTTCTTTTTAAAACCATATAAAAATTCTTTTTTCTTATTTTTGGAGATTTTCTCACCACAGGGAAATGGGAATAAAAATTTAAAAAAAAAAAGAGGGGAGAATTAGGGAATAAATAAATAAATATATTTTTCTTCTTCTTCTTTTCTTGCGCATTTTTGCATTGTTTGCTAGCCGATAAGAGATTTATATATTTATTTATTTCGGTTAAAGAGAAGCAAATATATAATACATAATTTATCCCAACAATTTTCTTCTTCTTTTTCTTCTCCTCTTCTACAAGTTTAATCTTTTTATTCCTTAAAAATCTTTAAAAATTAATTTTTTAAAAATAAATTATTTCATTGACTTTTAACCTTTATATAAAAATAAAAATTAATTTTTTTAAATAAAGCAAAACACAAAATATATATTTTTAAATATTTTTTAATTCCTTTTTTTTTTGCTCTTTATTTGTTTTATTTATTTAAAATGCATTTAATAAAAAAATTTTTTTATTTAAAAAATAATTTTTTTTTCTTGAAATTATTTTAAAAAAAAATAAATGATTCAACAAAAGAAGTTTAATTATTTTAAAAATTTATTTATTTGTTTTTTTTTATTAAAAATTATTAAAGGTTTCAAAAAGTGAAGATTAAAAATTTTTAAAAAATATTATTAATTAATTTATTTTTTTGAGAAAGACTAAAAACTTTTTTAAACAAAATATATTGTTTAATTATTTTGAATTTATTTATATATTTAAATATATTTGAATTATTTAATATTATATAAAAATATATACAACCTTTTCTTTTTATTAAGTATATAACAATTTAAAACTTTTTCCGGAAACTTTTCTGGAAAAGTTTTAATATTTAAATAATTTTCTCTTTTTATTTAATTTTTTGTACCTTTTGTCCATTCAATCGAAAAATCAAATTAAATTTAAAAAAAAACTTTTTGCGCATTTTATTATTTATATTTTTACAAAAATAATAAATTAAATATTCTAACGTAATCTTTTTCTAATTTTTTTCTTTCCTTTTTAAATTTAATAATTAGGGTAAATATTTTTATATTTATTTTTTCTTTATTAAAATAATTCTATTAAATACAATAATTTAATTAATTATAATTAATTAATTAAAAAGGTAAAATCCTTTTAAGGTTTTTTATTTAAAGTATTAATTTTTAAACAAAATATTTTATAAATTTAATTATTTTTTACCCTATTAACCTTTTAATTATTTTTTCTTTATAATTCTTTATTATTTTTAAATTTTATTTTTTAAAATTTGATAATTTATTCTAAAAATGATTTTTTGAACATCTTTCAAAAAAAAAAAGTCCTTGGCCTTGATCCTTTTAAAAAAAAAATTATTTAAAAAATAACTGTGTTATAATAAATTATATTTTTACAAAAATTGGTCAGCTGGAAAAGAAAATCATTAAATAAAAAATATTTAAAAAATAAATACTTCTTTAAAACTAATCTTTTTATTAAACCAAAAATCGCTCAAGCATTTTGCGGTCATTTTTGTAAAAAAAAAATAGAGGGAATTATAACAGTTTTTATTTGTTGAATTTATTAATTTTATTTATTTTAATTATTTTTTTTTTTAAATTTAATTTCTTCTGATATTTTCTATTTAATAACTAATTAAATAAATTTTACAAATTTTAATTTTATAATTATAATTATTTGTTTGATTTATTTTTGAAAATCAAAAAATATTTAAATCAATTCTTTGTATAAATAAAACCATTTTTTCTTTCCAATTCAAATATTTATTTAATTTTTAAATTAATTTTTTCTTTTCAAAATAATTAAAATTTACTAAAATATATTTTAAATAATTTTAATTTAAATATTAAAATTATTTATTTTATTTTAATTAATAAAATTATTTTAATTTAAAAAAAGATCTCTAAAACTTGTTCTTTTTAATTTTATTAAAAAATATATAATTTTAAAGTCTCGCCTCTCCGTCCATTTTTTTTTAATTTAATTAATTTTCTTTTAAAAAACAAACAAAACAAAAATCTTTTAATTATTTAAATTTAATTAATATATTTAAGCAAAAATAAATAAATAAATTATATTTTCTTCTTTGATTACCTCAAAATTCTTTTATTAGTTTTTTTTCTTTATTTATTTTTGTAAATAAACACTCCATAAATAAATAAATATATATTCTGTACTCTACTCTATTAATTTTGATTCATCAATTTTAAATAGCAACATTATTTATATATTGAATTTTTAAATTAAAAAAATAAATATTTTAAATAAAAATATTTATTTGTTTTTTTTTTGGGTAAATTAAAAAATATCTTTCTTTAATTTTTTTTAAAAATTAATTTTTAATTTTTTATAGCATTCATTAGAATATCGTGTCCATTTACGACTTGAATTTTTAATGTTGGGAATTATTCAAGTTTTGGAACAAATTCGTTCAGCTGCTCCAGAAGGGGAAGGTTCTGCATTAGATGATCATATTGATTTATTTGAAATGATGAGACAAGAAGATGAACAAGAAATGCAAAGGTTAAAAGAAATAATTAATTAATTAAATTATTTTTTTTTTAAGTACATCAGATTCTGGTTCAACTTCTCCAATTGATTTTGAAAATCCTTCAGTAATGGCTGAAGTAATAACTCAAAGATTAGATCAAACTTTAGCTCTTCCTCATTTTATTTCTTTACTTCAACATTTATTAATGTTACCAACAGATGAAAGGCATCTTCCCTTATGGAAATGTTTTGACCTTTTATTACAACAATTAACATTAAAAAGTGCAATGAATGGTTTAGATCCTTCAAGGGCAGATCATCAATTATTAGACCAACAAATTAATATTAAAAAATTAGATTGGAATGAATTACTTGGAAGGCTTAGAACTGAAACTGAATATGAAAAACTTGAAATAAAATTACGTGAAACAGAAAAAGAATTAGCAGAAGAAAGAAAAAGAGCTTTAGAATTGGAAAATCGTTTAAGTGATTTACAAGATTCTGCTTCACTTATTTCTTTTTCTAGGTTAAATTAAATTTAAATTTAATTAATTAATTAATTAGAATATCTGAACATTCTTCTGCTTCAATTTCTTCTTCATATTCTTCATCACCTTCTGATCCATTTCATAATTCTTCTAATAATAATACAACAACAACAAATAATATATTTAATAATAATAATTCATTATCTTCTTCTAATCAACAATTACCACCAATTCGACCACCAATAGGTCAAGCACCTCCACCTCCTCCTCCATCTGCTAAATTATTAAGATTAGCTGGAAATGGAACTTTAATTATTACTTCTGATTCTAAAATTCCAAAGAAAAAAGTTCCAATAACAAAATGTTCAGTTAAAACATTAAATTGGACACCAATTAATAAAGATAAATTAAAAGGAACAATTTGGGAAAATATTGAAGAAGAAGATTTTTATAATCAGGTATTAGTATAATTATATTTCATTTTTAATTTATTTTTTAATTAATTTAGAAAAATTTTAAACTTATAAGTATAATAAAAGAATAAATAAAAATATAATTTCCAAGTTATTTTTGTCTTTTTAAGTTTGTATATTTTAAATAAATTGAGTTGGAAGAAGAAAATTGGAGCTTTTATATTAAAGTTTTTTTTATATTATACTTTGCAACTTGAAAAAGTTGCAAACTTTAAAATTTAAACTTAACATAGATTTACCTTAAATTTATTTAAAATTCTCAAATGTTTTAAGTTTGACAAAGGGAAAAATTTACTAAATAATATTTAAAAATTATTAATATTAAAATTAAAAAATAAAATAAAGTTTTATTTTTTTAATTAATTATTTTAGATTGATATCGAAACTTTAAGTGAGCATTTTGCTTCCGGAAAATCTTCTATAGAAGAACAACAACAATTAATAGATGGTGGTTGTTCTAATAATAATAATAATATAACAACATTACCTAAAAATTTATTAATTAGACAAATTGATCAAATAAGTGTAATTGATTCTAGAAGAGCACAAAATTGTTTAATTAATTTTAAATTAAAAATTTTAATTTATTATTTAGGTACAATAATGTTAGCAACATTAAAAATGTCACATAGAGATATTCGGCATACTCTTCTTGGTATGGATGAAAAATGTCGTCTTTCACGTGATGTTTTGGAACAAATGTTAAAATTTATTCCTACTAGAGAAGAATTGCTTAAAATGAAGGAAACATTAATTAAAAAAAGAAAACAATATCAATCACTTGCTTTAGCTGATCGTTTTCTTTGGGAAATGGGACAAATACCTAGATATGAACAGAGATTAAAATGTTTATGTACTATTAGATCTTTTCAAGATAGATGTGCAGAAATTAGACCTGGAATTTTAGGTAAATAAATTTATTTAATTTTAAATATTTTAAGAATTAAATAAGTAATAAATAAGTAATAATTTAAATAAAATTAATTTATTTCTTTTTTAACAGCAATTTCTCGTGCATCACATGCTCTTTGTAATAGTAAAAGATTAAATCAATTTTTGGCTTTAATTCTTGCTATAGGAAATATTCTTAATGAAGGAAAACGTTTAGGGAATTGTTATGGTTAATTTAAATTAATTTAAATTAAAATTATTTAAAGGATTTACTATTTCTTCACTTGATCAAATTCCTTCTGTTCGTTCTGTTATTCGTTCAGATAGAAATTTACTTCATTTTATAGCTGAACAAATAGAATGTAAATGGCATGATTTATTAAGGTTAAAACGTGAAATGAATATTGTTTTAGAAGCTGCTAAAGTTGATAGACATCAACTTGAGGTAACACTTTATTTATAAATTCTGATTTAATTTTTAAATGTAAATTCTGATTTTAATTTTATTTTAATTTATTTAGAAGGAATTATGTCAATTAGAAATGTCAGTTCTAGAATTAGTTGAAGAATTAACTCATTATCAAGAAACAAAAAAAGTTGAAGAATCTTCTGATAATATAAAAGGAGAAGAAAAAGAAGTGGAAGAAAATTCTGATAAAGAAGAAAAAATAAAAAATGTTGGTGAAATACCAGAAGAACCTTATCCACAACAAAAAATATCAAATAATATTAAACGTTCAAGTCAAGTTGATCGTTTTGTTCCTGTTGTTAAAACATTTTTAGAGGAAGCAAGAAAGCAAATGACTCAACTTAGAGAAGAATTAACAGAAATGAGACAAAAGGTAATAAATAATTATAAAGAGAAATAAATATTTTTATTAATAATATTTAAAATTAATTAATTCATTTTTAGTTATCAACTTGTGTTAATTTATTTGGAGCTTCTATTGAATCAAAACGTTCAAATTCAGAAATTATTTTACCTCATTCTGATCAATTTTTTGGTCCATTTGCTCGTTGTATTAATGGATTAGCTGAATGTCATCATACAGTTTGGGCTGAAAGAGAAGAAATTGAAGCTAAAAAAAGGCAATTTCTTGTACGAACATTATTTAATCAAAAAAGGAGTTAGTCTAATGATTAATTAAAATTAAAAGAATATTTATTTTTTTTAGAAGAAGGTCAAGGAGGAGGACGTATTTCTTCACATTCTTCTTCAATTTCTCGAGTTTATAAAAATGGAGTTAGAATAGGAAAAGCAGATAAAGATTTTGAATCAATTGTAAATATGTTACAAACTGGAGAAATATTTTCTGAAGAATTAAATAGATTAAGAACATCTGTTAGAATAAAATATCCAACAACAACAACAGTAAATATTTCTAAATAATTATTTTTTTTAATTAAAAAAAAAATTAATTAAATAATTAAAAGCTCAATAAATTAAATATTTTAAATATATTTCGACATTTTTTAAATTTATTTTAAATAAATTGATTTAAATATTAAAAAATTATTTTTAAAAAAAATGTCGAAATTAACAATTTTTCTCTATTAATTAATTAACATTTTCGCAAATGTATTTATTTCCCAGTTATTTACTAAAAAAAAAATACTCTTTAAGCTTTAAATATTTTGCCTTTCCTCTCTACCTATTTATATAATAAAGACCATTTATATATTTACAAGCATTTTGATATTTATTTTTTTTTATTTTTATTACCTAAATAAATAATTTAACATTTTTTTTAAATTTTTTAAAATTAAATAAATATTTATTTATTTAAAAATTTAATTAATAAATAAATAAATCCCTAAAAAAATATTAAATTTTATAATAATATTTTAGACTAATTATGGTTGTATTGTTGTAGTAATTAATGTTGTTGTTATTGTTGTACTTTTTTGTTTTCTTTTTCTTTTCATTCCCTTCTTTATATTTAAATTATTACAAATTCCGCAAGTTTTTGGACATTCTTTTTCCATAAATTCTTTCCAAATTTTTTCTTTACAACGAAAAGCATATTGTGGACATTCACTTATTCCATTTGGACCTATACCATCTTTACAAACTAAAAAATTAATTAATTATTTTAAATAAATTAAAAGAGGAATTTTTAAATAAAATTCCCTCTTTTATTTTATTTTATTTAATATTTTATTTTTAATTATTTTTATATTCTAATTAATTAAAAAAAATATAATTTTACCTTTAATTCTTGATATATTTAATTTTAAATTTTCTTCACATCTATTACATGTTTTAGGGCATTGTTCAGTCATTAAATCATACCAAAGTGTATCATTACATCTATGTTTATTTAATGGACAATCAGATGGTTTACCAGGTACTGATAAATCTTTACAATTTAAATAATCTTTTAACTTCTTTTTTCTTTCATAACGACAACATTTATCTTTATTTAAATCATAAAAAAGTTTTGAAGGACATTTTGGGATTATATTTCCATTTGAAATTGGAATTGTTATTGCATCTATTTTAAATTTAAATTTAATTTAAATTAATTAAATTAATTTACTTTTACAAACTAATTTACTTCCCCTTTTTCTTTTTCTTAAATTAGAATCTTCTTTTTGCCCATCAGGTAAATAACCAGTTATTGGCTTATCAAATCCACAACAAACTTTTTGTCCATCCATTAATTCTTCTGTTAATGTTAAACCAGGTCTTTGAAGTAATGGAGATTGACAAGGATTTTGACTCCCACCTATTGCTGCTATAGAATAAATAAATAAAAATTTATTTTAAATAAATTTTATTTAAAAGAACTAACGTCCACAGAATACTTTAATTGTTTCAATATATTTAATAAAAATTGAAATAAAAATAAAAAATAAATTTAAATATTTTTTAAATATTTTTATTTTTTCCATTATTTTTTTTAAATAAAATAAATAATTAATTAACTAATTTTTTATTTACCTTTATATATATATTTAAATATATTTAATGACCAATAATCTCTTTCCTTTGTTTTTTATTTTATTATTATAATAAAGAATTATTTTGTACAGTCAAAAACCTTTTTATTTATTTTTTGTTAATTCAGATGCAATTTTTATATTTTAATAAATAAAAACAAAGAAAATTATAATAAAATAAATAAAAATAAATATAACAAAAAATTATTCGTGTGAATATTTTTTAACAAAATTTGCACGTTTTTCGACAAAAAGTGCCAAGAATATAACGTTGACCAATATCTTGGCAACCAGATTCCATTGCTTTACAATTTCGGCCAATATCTTCACCTTAAAATTTAATAAAAATTATTTTTCTTGTTAAAAAAAATAAAATATTTTTTTTTTTTAATTATAAAAAATATAAATTAAAGTCAAAATAAATAATAATTAATTTTAAAAAATAATATAGGAAAAAACAGCAAATACTTTTTAAATACTACTTTTCTTCTTTAAGGAATAGGTTCAAAATTATTTTATATAATTTATTAAAAATATTTTTAATATTACTTACAATCTTCAAAGTTTTCTTCAATATTCTCTTCAGTAGAAATTTCATTAGTAATAGTAATTTCATCAATTGTTTTTGTTGGAATTGTTGTTGTTGTCGTCAAAACATTTGTTTTTGTTGTTTTTTCTATTTCTTTTATATTTTCTATTATTTTAGGTGTTTTTGTTTTTTTCTTTTCTTTTATTTGTTCATAACTTTCTTTCCTAATGTTTTTATGTTTTAATGTTGTTTTAATTGTTTTTGTAGTTGTTTTAGGTTTTAACGATGTTTTTATATTTTTTATTGTTTTAGGAGTTAATGTTGTTGTCAATAATGTTTTTGATGTTTTTGTAATGTTTTTCTCATTAATTTTTGTTTCTAAACATATTCCACATGAATAAGGACATTGTGAACGAAGAAAATGTTTATATATTCCATCATCACATAAATTAATAAATTCTTTACATTTAATGCTTTGATCTTCACCTTAAAAA
Source organism: Meloidogyne graminicola (assembly GCA_036172905.1). Taxonomy (NCBI): domain Eukaryota; kingdom Metazoa; phylum Nematoda; class Chromadorea; order Rhabditida; family Meloidogynidae; genus Meloidogyne; species Meloidogyne graminicola. Next base: position 1,521,604 of record JARPZY010000007.1, read on the forward strand.
TGAAATAATTTTAAAAAATTAATTTAAATAAAATAACATTTATTATTAGGTGATATACTTGTTGTTCTCATCCAACCAGAAGAAGGTAAAGAAAAATCTGGTAAACCACAAAGAGCACAAAATAAACATCCAGAAATTGAAGAAATAATTGGATTATTTCTTTGTATATTTAAAAATTCTTTATTTTGTTTAAGAAATTTATTTTGTAAAGTTTGATTCTTTTGATCAAATAAAGGAATATTAGGTAAAGCAATTATATAAAAATTAAATAAATTTATAAATAAAAATAAAATAAACATTATATTATTTAGTAATTAAAATTAATATTTTATATTTATGTAGTAAAGTACAAGTTAAAATTATGACCACTCTAATGGTCACGCAAAGAAAGGGAGGTTATCCCGAAAATAATTGTTTGTTTTAATTGTAGAGAAAAGAAGGAGATTTTATTTGTAAAAACATTTTAAATTAAAAAAAACATTTATTATTTAAGTAAACATTTAAAGTACTTTAAATTTAAAAAACAACTAACATTTTGTTATTCATTTAATTTTTTTTTGATATTTTGTTAACTTTTATTTAGAGTAAAAATTTTATAAAATTAAAATAAAACGACGAATATTATTAATATTTTCAAGAAAAATATAATACCAAATTTATTTGAATATTTACTAAAAAAATAATTATTAACTATTTTATGTATATTCTATATTTAAATATTATATATATGATTATTAGATCAATGCATGACTTTAAAAAAAAATTAAAATTTTAATTATTTACAATATTTCTTCTAATAATTTAACTTCAACAATTTTTTCTTTTTCTCTTATTTCATTAATTCTATCACGATAAGCATCTTGAAAAGCTTCAATAATTAAATTATTAAAATGAATAAATGCTATAATTGTTTCTTCCATTTCAAAACTATTTTTATATTCAATTGAAGCTATTTGTCCTTAAAATTTAATTTTAAAAAAATAATAACATTTATGGGATATTTATTAATTTCTTTTAAAATTAATTAATATTCTCACCAAGTAATTGTTGATGAAAAATATCTAAAAAATGTGGTTTCATTCCATATTTTGAATATTCTGCATGTGTTTTACCTAAACGATAACAAGCAATTAAAATCTTTTGTTGATCCATATTTAATTCATAAATTAATTTTTCGTAAAAATTAAATTGTGATTGACTAAAAAAATAAAAAATAATTAAAATTAATTTTTGTTTTAAACCAAATTTTATTTAATTTTGGCCATTTTCTTAAATCTCTATAACAATATCTTCCACAAGCAATTATTTCATTTAATTTTGGGCTTGATTCAATACATCTAAGCATTGTTTTATGAAATATATCTGTTCTTTTACCAGCTATATGTCTTCTCCAACAACGGGCAATTCTTAAAAAAAAATATATTTACTTTTATTCTAATAAAAAGTATATTTTTATATTTAATTTTATTTATTAAAATAGGGAAATTAATTAATTAAATATTAAAAAAAAAAATTAATTTTATTTAAACAATTTTTAAATAAAAATTAAATTTATTTTAAAAAACCCCCTATACATTTCTCTATCTTGTATAGAAAGAATTTGAGGTTTTCCATTCTCTAAATCGTCTAATAAAATTTGTGAAAGACGGCGAATAACTTCTGTGTGTTTCTGATTATCTATTTTAAATAATTTTTTTTTCTAAAATAAAAATAAACATTTTTCTAACTTTGTAAAAGCATTGGTGCTGTAACATAAATTGTTTGAATTTGAATATTTTTATTTGATTGATTTGAACATTTTGGACAATTTTTGTTATTAATAATTAAACCATTACCCATTTTTAATTAAATTTTTAAAAAATAATTAATTTAAATTTTAAAGAAAATTAAATTTTTTATTTAGTTTACTAAGCGTGGAAATTTTTTTTTCATAAGAAAAAATTGAAAAACTATTTTTGTCATTTTTTATATAAATTGTGAGAAAATAAAATAAGTAGATTTACGTAAAAAATAAAATTAAATTTAAATAAAAGTTTCAAAAATTTTATAAATATTGTAGAATATTTTTAAAAAAAAAAAGTAAATTTGTAAATTTATTAAATAAAGATTATAAAAATTAAAAATGCAAAGATTTATAAATTATTTAATATAATTTATTTATTAATTTAAATCAACTACCATAGTAAACAATTCATAAATTTTAGCACTGAAAGAACTTTTTCATTTGGCGAACAAATTACCTTTTTAATAAAAATTTTTTTAAAAATTGAGTTTGTTATTTTTTTTTTTTTTTAGATTTTTGTCCTATTTATGTTTGTCAAATTAGATTCCAACTTCGATTTTTACGTGCTTTTTAATTTAATTTTTTGATATCATGAATAGAATTTTAATTGTTTACTACCATATGTTTTTCTAATTTTTTCTTACAGGGTATTTTTACACAATATTTCCTCATAATAACTAATAATTAACAAATGTCCGAACCACCACTTGTTAAAAAGAAAAGCGAATATGAAGTTGTTGGTGATTTGGGATCTTTGCGAGAAAAATCACCAGTTCAGAGTGGTCAGTTTTTAGTTTACTTAATAGAAAATTGGGCATTAGAATAAAATTTTTCTTTTAACTGTTCTTCCTTTCTGATTTTGTAATTCTGGAAAGTTAAAGAATTTCAACTTTTTACTGTTTGTTAAATAACTGATCGCACCTCTCTATTGCTAGCTTTTCTTAATAATCTAATAAAACTTTTTGGATTATTTTTTATTTTTATCAAGTTGTCGTGGGAGGAACCGCTGGAGTTCCGCAATCCTATTATGTATCATCAAAGGAACCTGAAGCTGTGCCTCCAGCTCCACCAGCACCGAAGCGAAAGAAGCTTTGTTGTTCAATGCTGTAATCTTTTTGTTATTGGTTGCTACTTCGGAATGCTATAATCCTTAATAATAATAAATATAATATCATTTGTTGATTCGTGATTATCTATTTGATAAAATTTTCTTTACATACGTAAATTTTTGTTATTTTTATCTCTATTATTTATAATATTCTAGTAATATCTTTATATTTTTAATTCTATTTCATTTAGATCTAAATATTAAAATCTTTCATTTCAATCTAATTATGTCGTATTCTGCAATCTTGTTTGCTTTGCAAATTGCTGTCTGTGTTTCTTGGGGTGTAGATGTTGATGTACTCGAGCGTTCTACAAACGTTACGGTGCTGCCAAAATTAAACAAGACGTACCCAACGGTAATGCAACCTATGGAAACTACTGATTCTTTTGGTGGTATTGCATCTTTAATTTAACTATTTATCAGTTTTAGATGCCCATTTGGATAATGAGACCTTTACTGGATTCAATTTCAACACTACTGCAAACCCTGTATTATTTTTTATCATAATAATGCTTATAATTGTTAGAATTTAAAAATAAAAGCCTGGAGGGGAGAAACATGAGTTAATAAAAATGATAATTTTTAGGTTAACACCACTGCGCCTGGTGACGTTTGCTTTGTGTTTTCTTGTAACATGTTCTATGCTGGTATGGGTACAATTGTGGTCGTTTTGGCACTTGCCATCTTCATTGTTGGAATTTGTCTTTACGCTTACAAGAAGCAGCCTTATGTTTTATCTCATCGCTTTTGATTATTTAAAGAAGACTGAATTGTTATTCCTTTAAAGGTGAAGCATTAATCCTGATTTTCTAAATAAAGTAAATAGGTAATACTAGTCTATTTTTTTATTTTGGTCGGATATTTTGCATGATTGCTTCACCTAATTTTGATTTTTTTAAAAATCTCATTTAATTGTTTTTTGGTTCTCTTATATATCGCTTTAACAAATTCACTTTTTACAATTGTATACTCCTTCAATATTTTATTGAGTTTGATTTTTTTGAGTTTTGATAAAAATAAAGGCATTTTATGTATTTTGTTAATGATTTAATTGATCCTAAGACTATTGTGCGTCTTAATTTTTTTAATATATAAAGGCATTTTAGGAAAGGTATAAAGTTAATTCCTTTCCATTATTTGACTTGTTTGTGTTTGTGCTGTATATAAAATAAGGTTAGTTCATTACTTTAGCAGTAAATTCCTCAATTCTACAGACAATCTCCAAATGGCGGAAGGTGGATCAGCCGAAAAAGGTGAAGACAGTGCCGACTATGAAGTCTATATGCCAGAGGTGCCAAAAAGGACGCATCCGTTCAACTTGAAGAAGGAAACGACAATTGGTTCGATTTTACTTTTTAGTATTTTTACGATATTTTCTTAGCTCTCAAACTCTGGAGAGCTGACAGGGAGTCTTCGCTATACATTAGGGAAAGGACGGAGTCATTCTTCGACAGGATGAGGCAGAAGGTTTTCGGCTCAGAGGAGGTACAGAGAAAGAAAAGACAAAAGAAGTCGCGATCCAGGTCGAAGTCACGATCCAAAAAGAAAAAGAGATCACAGACTTGATGACAGATGATAGGATGCAGAAGAAAATAACCATGAAAATATGATTTGTACATCGTCTCTATATATATTGTTAATTACGTATGTACGTCATATTTTTTGTAGGCATTGTTTTAATTGAAATATGCTAAATGTGCTTATATTTATGTTATTTCTCTTTATTTTGAAGCGAAAAATATAATATCGTATCCATTGATTCAATTTTTAAGTTTGCTTAATTTTAGATAAGCTAAACTTTCTAAATACATATTTTGTAGTTCCGAGTATATAATAGTATATTTAAATGCCAGGAGAACATCGAGATAAAAAGTAGGCGAAGCTATTTTTTTTTATGATTATCCTTATTCTAGTGTTCATGGAGGAAGTGCAGGATTTGTAGGAAGAGGGGAAGGTGGAGGCAGAGGAAGTGTCAGTGGCCGAGGAGCTGGTGGCGGAAGCGGATTTGGTGCGCGAGGTGGTGGAGGTCGAGGTGTTGGTGGAGGAGTAGGGCGTGGTGGTAACAGTCATTTAACTCATCCAAGCGGATTTGGAACACCTTATGGTTGTGGGACATCTGGTTTTGGGGCTTACGGAGGGGCTGGAAATTTTGGAAGCAGTTTTGGAGGAAGTGGAACTGGAAGCAGTGGATTTGGAGCCCCTGGTGTTGCAGTCTTTAGAGGTGGTTTTGTAGGCACTGGACTTGCAAGCCGAGGTTAACCTTTAAACTTGAAATTTTAATTCATATCTATAGGAGGAGGTATTCCAAAACGTATGGATGATGCTGGTAAAAAGCTTCGACCTATTGAGTGGAATCATTCACAGCTTCCACCGATTAAGAAGAATTTATATCGTGAACATGCTTCGATTACACGACGTGAGCAATCAGAAATAATCGAATGGCTTAATACCAATGAATGTACTCTCGAAGGGGATAATATTCCGCGTCCGATCTCTGAATTCTCTGAAAGCGGATTTCCACGTCTGTTTTTTTATTTTTCTTAATTCATAGTTTATTTGCAGAAGAGATGATTGATCTTCTTTGTGCGCATTATAACCGACCTACTTCTATTCAAAGTATTTCATGGCCAGTAGCTTTGAGTGGTCGTGATATGATTTCTATTGCAAGAACTGGTTCTGGAAAGACGCTTGGCTTCATATTGCCTGCTATTGTGCATACAATAAAGTATATATTTTTTTATTCATTTTTATTAGCTACATTTAAGCCAAATTCCTCGTCGTCCGAATGAAGGGCCAACTGTTCTCGTTATTTTACCAACTCGGGAATTGGCTGTTCAAGTTGAAGAAGTTGCTCGTGAATATTGCCGAATAATGGGTCTACAAATTAATTGTTGCTATGGTGGAGCTGCAAAGCATGGTCAAATCAGCGAATTGAAACGAGGTTTTTTTTTAACTGAAACTCGGCACTGCTTATAGCTTAAAATAAAACTTGAATCATAAAATGTAACTAAAGTATTTATTTTAAATTGTTAAATAATACTCAGAAAAATCCAAAATAATACGGATACCTTTGCATCTCCATTTACTTATTGTTATTAAATTTTATTGAGAATTAATTAATATACATTTTAGGTATTGACATTTGTATTGCCACACCTGGTCGTATTCTTGATTTTCTGGAGTCCGGCATAACCAATATGCGTAGATGTACTTTTTTGGTGCTGGATGAGGCTGATCGTATGTTGGATATGGGTTTTGAACCTCAAATTCGCAAGATCGTTGGACAAATTAGAGTAATCTATTAATTATTTTCCAATTAATAAAAATTTAAATAGCCTGATCGTCAGTCTTTAATGTTTTCTGCAACTTGGCCTAAGGAGGTCAGAACACTTGCGGCGGATTTTCAACATAATCCTGTCCATTTACATGTTGGTTCTTTGGAGCTAGCAGCCAACCACAATATTCAGCAGCATATTGAGATTATTGAAGAATCTGCAAAACTTCCACGTCTTTTTCAACTTCTTGATCATATAATGAGACAGGTTAATTTTTAAGTTCACTTTTTTTAATTATCTTATCTGTCGCTTTACTCTTCTCTCCTTGATTTTTCCAATATCAAGAGTGTTTTGCAAAGCGCAAAATTATATGAAGCCATTTGCAACCATAAATAAATTTTTTTTTTGTTTTTTTATGTACTTTATTTGGTTTACATTGCAGAGAATAAGATATTTTCTTTTTTTAAAGAATCCTTTAGCATTTCAATTTTTAAACTGACGAAAATTGTTGTATTCCTTCAAAAAAGTTTAAAATTCATATTTTTTAGCGTGAATGTAAAACTCTTATTTTCGTCGAAACTAGACGTAAAGCAGATGATATCACTCGAACTATGCGTCGCGATGGTTTGTATTCGAATAATTTTAAAAAATTTTTCTTTATTTTATAGGTTGGCCAGCATTATGTATTCATGGAGATAAGGAACAAAAAGAGCGAGAGTGGGTTCTTTCAGGTTGTTTTCTTAACATTTTTGTTTGCTAACTTGTTAAATTGCAGAATTCAAGGAGGGTAAAACCCCTATATTACTTGCGACTGATGTCGCTGCTCGAGGATTGGGTATGTTGTCCGGGGGCTAAGGAATATAAATAAGCCAGTACGTCGTGTGGATCGTTTTCCTTTGGTGTTCCGTATACTCTCCCTACTACTTTTCCTCATTAACATCATTTATAAATCGTCTCAAACGCTGCAAATTTTCAAATTATATTACTGCGAAAATTTTATAAAATATCTTTAAAAAAAATGGAGGAAATATTGAAGGGAACAACAGTAAAAAAGTTGGTCATGTCATAATAGATATTTTTTAAAAGGACGTGGCTGGCTCCTCTACTGTTGTATGTGTGTGGATCGTCTTTATAAATGTTTCACACGATTGGTTGTCGCGCACAACACTTTAATATGGGAGAAGAAAGATTGTCAAAATGTTCGCGCGATGGCCAACTAACTGGCTGACCAAACCTATTCCTGTCTCCGTATTCCGCGCTTTCGTCGTGGTAAAAACGGAGCAATGGGGAAGGTTGGTCTTCTTTTTTGTTAATTTTTTTAAATAATAAATATATTTTTTGAGAAATTTATGTAATATTTAATAATTAATTTAATTATTTAGACGTTTCTGATATCAAATATGTTATTAACTATGATTATCCAAATACTTCCGAAGATTATGTTCATCGAATTGGACGTACTGGTCGTCAGGAAAGAACTGTAATTTTTCTTTTCCTTTTATTTAAAATATTATTTTAATAGGGAACAAGTTATACATTCTTTACGCAAAATAATGCTCAGAAAGCAAAGGACTTGATTAAGGTTTTGGAAGAGGCAAAGCAAGTAATCCCACCACGTCTTCATGAACTGGCTGAAGCTGCATTAGGTAAGGCACTTGCCAAAAAACGTTGGCGTCAAGTAGAGGCTGAAGAAGTAGCTCCATCACCTAATAATAAAATGAGACCGAATAATGATGAATTTAGTGCTGATAATGGATTTCCAGAAGCTTTATGGTGATTGACTTTTTAAAAAATTATGCTTAAAAAGGTTAATTGGAAGTATATAATTCTTTAGATGAAATTATATATTGTTAAATATTTGTTTATGTATATATATTCTGATCAACTTTATGATTTAATTTTTATTTTCCTTTTCGTGTACAATTCCTATTTTATTAGAAATTGATGGATTATTTAAATAAATGAACCTAGTGAATGTGATTTAATAATATGTAGTTTTTATTTTCTAATATTGACTTAAATAGATGGGACCGATCTATTAGAGATCAAATGGAAAAATTAAATTTATTTGATTTGAAATTATTTGATTTTCAAATAATTTGGCCAAAAAAAAAATTCAAATATGTATTTGATAAAATATAAAATAATTTAAAAATGCCCAATAATATGTAAATGCCTTGTGTGGACGAAGGCAAGATCGACGGTAATCATATGTATCACGTGTAGTGGAAAATTCCTGTTCAGAATTATTTGTAGCGTTCAGCAAGATGATATACCACTGCTTGGTTTTATAAAATTGGAAACGTCGTAAGGTTCCAAATGGATCAGTTTCAGAACTAACAAAAGCAAATTCAGATACTCGACCGTTTTATCATGGTCCACTTTGCGAAAAAGTTGCCTCGTGGACTCTGACAAGTCATGACAATATTAAGTTAAATTCTAAAGCTTCATTTCTTCCTTAAGACTTTTAAAAATTAAAAATATCATAAAACCTTCACTTGTCTGTTTTTTTGAAAAAACAGATTTGGAATAGTCCATTAATAATTTTTTCTTGGTTTTTATTATCTTTCTTTTGAAGCGAAATATATCGTAATATAAGGAAGTCCAAAAGGCTACTTCGGCGCAAACTATATAATAAGAAATTTCAATTAGATCCGATTACTGATTATATCAAAAATGATATGATTCGGAAATTACACATGAATTTATGGCTTTGCGACTGAATGGGCTGTTTCTTTTAAAAGTTTTCATAATTAATTTTAGGCTAAAGTTTCTAAATATTTTGTTGTTCCGAATATATAATACTTATTTAAATGTCAGGAGAACATCGAGATAAGAAGTAGGCAAAGGTATTTATTTAAATCATCTTTATTCTAGTGTTCGTGGACGAAGGGGAGGATTTGTAGGAAGAGGAGAAGGTGGAGGACGAGGAAGTTTCAATGGCCGAGGAGGTGGTCGCGGAAACGGATTTGGTGCGCGAGGTGGTGGAGGTCGAGGTGCTGGTAGAGGAGTGGGTCGTGGTGGTAACGGTCATTTAACTCGTCCAAATGGAGTTGGAACAACTTTTGGTTATGGAACATCTCCTGGTTTTGGAGCCCCTGGTGTTACAGGCTTTAGAGGTGGTTTTAGGGGCAATGGACTTGCAAACCGAGGTTTACCTTTACACTTGAATAATTCTTATCTATAGGAGGAGGTATTCCAAAACGTATGGATGATGCTGGTAAAAAGCTTCGACCTATTGAGTGGAATCATTCACAGCTTCCACCGATTAAGAAGAATTTATATCGTGAACATGCTTCGATTACACGACGTGATCAATCAGAAATACTTGAATGGCTTAACAACAATGAATGTACTCTCGAAGGGGATAATATTCCGCGTCCGATCTCTGAATTCTCTGAAAGCGGATTTCCACGTCCGTCCTTTTTATTTTCCTTAATTTATAGTTTATATTCAGAAGAAATGATTGATCTTCTTTGTGCGCATTATAACCGACCTACTTCTATTCAAAGTATTTCATGGCCAGTAGCTTTGAGTGGTCGTGATATGATCTCTATTGCGAGAACTGGCTCTGGAAAGACGCTTGGCTTCATATTGCCTGCTATTGTGCATACAATAAAGTATATATTTTTTTATTCATTTTTATTGGCTATATTTAAGCCAAATTCCTCGTCGTCCGAATGAAGGGCCAACAGTTCTCGTTATTTTACCAACTCGGGAATTGGCTGTTCAAGTGGAAGAAGTTGCTCGTGAATATTGCCGAATAATGGGTCTAGGAATTAATTGTTGCTATGGTGGAGCTGCAAAGTATGGCCAAATCAGCGAATTGAAACGAGGTTTTTTTTTAACTGAAACTCGGCACTGTTTATAGCATAAAGTAAAACTTTTCTGTATCAGAAAATGTAACTAAAGTATTTATTTTAAATTGTTAAATAATACTCAGAAAAATCCAAAATAATACGGATACCTTTGCATCTCCATTTACTTATTGTTATTAAATTTTATTGATAATTACTTAAAATACATTTTAGGTATTGACATTTGTATTGCCACACCTGGTCGTATTCTTGATTTTCTCGAGTCCGGCATAACCAATATGCGTAGATGTACTTTTTTGGTGCTGGATGAGGCTGATCGTATGTTGGATATGGGGTTTGAACCTCAGATTCGCAAGATCGTTGGACAAATTAGAGTAATCTATTAATTATTTTCCAATTAATAAAAATTTAAATAGCCTGATCGTCAGACTTTAATGTTTTCTGCAACTTGGCCTAAGGAGGTCAGAACACTTGCGGCAGATTTTCAAAATAATCCTGTCCATTTACAAGTTGGTTCTATGGAGCTAGCAGCTAGTCACAATATTCAGCAAAATATTGAAGTTATTGAAGAATCTTCAAAACTTACACGTCTCTTTCAACTTCTTGATGAGATAATGGGACAGGTTATTTTTAAATTCACTTTTTAATTATCTTATTTGGCGCTTTACTCTTCGCTCCTTGATTATTTCAATATCAGGAGTGTTTTGAAAAGTGCAAAATTATATGGAGCCATTTGCAACCATAAATTAACTATCTTTTGGTTTTTTTATGTACTTTATGTGGTCTACATAGCAGAAATTAAGATTATTTCATGATTTAAAGCCTCTTTTAACATTTTAATTTTTGAAACTGCCAAAAATTATTTTATTCCATCAAATGATTAAAATTCTTACTTTTTTAGAGTGAATGTAAGACGCTTATTTTTGTCCAAACTAGACGCAAGGCAGATGATATCACTCGAACTATACGTCGTGGTGGTTAGTATAGAACAATCCTTTCTATTATGATTTCACCTTATTTTATAGGTCGACCAGCATTATGTATTCATGGAGATAAGGAACAAAAAGAGCGAGAGTGGGTTCTTTCAGGTTGTTTTCTTAACATTTTTGTTTGCTAACTTGTTAAATTGCAGAATTCAAGGAGGGTAAAACCTCTATATTACTTGCGACTGATGTCGCTGCTCGAGGATTGGGTATGTTCTCCGGGCTAACAAGGGGCACTTCTGAATTATGACCAAAAATTTTGCGATGTAATATACACCGTCTGTAGAGCAATGTCGTTCAATGGCTAATTTTTTTGATCTGACCCCGGAATTCACACGTTATAAGCTTCAAATTTTTAGAATTTTGGAGCATTTGGGTCACCTTAAAAATAGAAATTAAGATTTTCTTTCTTATTACATAAATTAAAAATTAATTTTTACTCGTTAGCTTCGTGATAAATTGAAAAAGTTAAGAACATTTTTTTTATCCTGGAAATGGAATACTCAACCACTCCAAAAGTCTAAAACTTTGAAGCCTTATAACCTTAATTTCTTGGTCAATGCCAAGAAAGAAAAAAAAAATAGCAAAGTAAACCATCTTGCTTTACACGTGGTGCATATTACATTGCAAATTTTTTGGTCGTAGTTCGAAGGTGTCCCTTGTAAGTAAAATATAAATAAGCCAGTACGTCGTGTGGATCGTTTTCCTTTTGTGTTCCGTATACTCTCCCTACTACTTTTCCTCATATTAACATCATTTATAAATCGTCTCAAACGCTGCAAATTTTCAAATTATATTACTGCGAAAATTTTATAAAATATCAAAAAAAATGGAGGAAATATTGGAGGGAACAACAGTAAAAAAGTTGGTCATGTCATAATAGATATTTTTTAAAAGGACGTGGCTGGCTCCTCTACTGTTGTATGTGTGTGGATCGTCTTTATAAATGTTTCACACGATTGGTTGTCGCGCACAACACTTTAATATGGGAGAAGAAAGATTGTCAAAATGTTCGCGCGATGGCCAACTAACTGGCTGACCAAACCTATTCCTGTCTCCGTATTCCGCGCTTTCGTCGTGGTAAAAACGGAGCAATGGGGAAGGTTGGTCTTCTTTTTTGTTAATTTTTTTAAATAATAAATCTATTTTTTGAGAAATTTATGTAATGTTTAATTAATTAATTTAATTATTTAGATGTTTCTGATATCAAATATGTTATTAACTTTGATTATCCAAATACTTCCGAAGATTATGTTCATCGAATTGGACGTACTGGACGTTCGGATAGAACTGTAATTTTTTTTCTTTTTATTTAAAATACTATTTTAATAGGGAACGAGTTATACATTCTTCACGCAAAATAATGCTCAGAAAGCAAAGGACTTGATTAAGGTTTTGGAAGAGGCCGATCAGGAGGTTCCACCACTTCTGCAAGAGATGGCTCAGATTGAATTATTTAAAGGACGTGGGAAAAGGCGATGGAATAATTTCTGATTATAGTATCTATTTTGAATTTTATGTTATTGTTGAGTTTTATTTAAATAATATAAAAGTATACTTAAAAGATTGTTTCTATTTGAATTTTGTTTTTGAAGATTTACTTATTATGAACATGCAAAAATGTTTAGAATTATTAAAATTTTTTTATTATAGGGGTTGGAAATTAATAAAAAGAAATGTAATTAATGTTTCACAAAATATTAACGCATAAACTTTCTATATAAATAAAGTTCTTTTGGCATAATTGTTTGCAAATAATTTTTGGAAAAAATAAAAGATCATTGGTAACAATTAACATCTCCCACAAGTAGCTCGGCATTCTTTATTTATTAATGTTTGATATTTAAAATCATTACAAAATCGTTTAAGTTTATCACAAAATTGACCTAAAATTAATTTTAATTTATTTAATTAATTTTATTTTTACCTCTATCAACACAAGGTCCCATTATTGAATGATGTCTTGAATGATGATCTAATAATTTTTGGTCTTCTAATGTAGATTTAGATGAATGACCAACTAAATGAGCTAATTGTGTATAACAAACTGACCAAATAAAACAAAAAATTAGCAAAGAAATTAAATAATGCCTTCTTAAAAGTTGCAATGGCAACCTAATAAAAATTAAATAAAATATTTTTTAAATAAAATTAAATAAAAAATATATTTATTTATATTTTCTATTAAAAAGATATTTAAAGAAATACCCCTTAAATTATTCTATTCATTAAATTTATCTAAAAATTATAATCTCTATTAAAATTTTTCCTTTTAAAATAGGACCAAATTTTTTTCTTTTTTTTTATTTTAAGATTTATAATTAACTTCTTTTGGATTTTTTTTTTTAATTAAAAAATTGGATCTTAATTTAATTTTAAAAAAATTAATTAAAATTAAAATTACTTAAAAATTAAATAAATATATTTACTTACATTTAAAAGAAGAATTAAATTAATTTAAAAAAAAAAATAATAATTTTTTCAAAATAGTTAAAAAATAAAAAGTAAAGGTAACTAAACAATAATTATATAAATTAGTTATTTTCTTAGTAAAAAAATTGAATAAAAATATTTTTTTAAGTCTGGACATTCAAAAAAGATTTCTTTTCTTCTTTTGTTTGTTAAATAAATGGACACAATAATAAATAAATAAATATATCCGGTTATTTTTTTAGTCGGAGAATTTTAAATAAAACGGAAAGAAAAAGAATTGTTGTGTGGCCTAATGAATGGAAAGGAAAAGAATTTTTTTGAAATAATATTTTTTTAATCAATTTAATTATTTAAAAATAAATTAAAATTAATTTTAATTTAAATAAATTTAATATTTTTATTAAAGAAAAAAAAATTAAAATTAAAAAATTTATTTATTTTATTTAATACCTAAATTGGTTATTTAATTAATTAATTTTTTTAATTAGATATATTTATTTATTATTTTAATTAATTATATTTTGTATTTTATTAATAATTAAATCTTTATTTAAAATAGTTATTATTTTTTATTAATATTTTAATTTTTAAAAATATTATTTTTGTTTATTTATTTATTTTTTTACATAAAAATTAAATTTAAAAAAAAAATTTTATTTCCTAAAATATTAAATTTAATAATATTTTACAAGTTTTGTCAACAACGTCATTTTTAAATATTTCTACAAATAATGCTTTTAAAGATAAAATAACTAAAATAGAAAAATAAATTGAAATAAAAATTTATTTTTATTAAATTTATTTAAAATTACAAAGATTATTGTCAAAAAAACTTTAAAAAAATTACTTAAATTTTTAAAAGCAATTTTCTCTTAAAATTTTTTATTTTAATTTTTACACCTTTTTCTTAATTAATTATTTAAAATACCCTAATTTAATTATTATTTGTTTAAAATAAATTAATTATTCAATTGGAAAAATTTTTTGAAGAATTTTTAAATTTATTTTCTCAGTTATTTAATTGTTTTCTTAGAAATTTAAAATTTAAATTTAAAAAAAATAAATACAAAAATTCCCTAGTGGAATATTATATTCTTTTTTTTTATTAACAAAATATATTTATTTATATTCCTTATTTAATAAATTGCCTTTTTTTGCAATTATTATAATAATTTTAATTTTATATATTTATATTTAATTTAAAAATTAAATTAATATTTATTTTTTATTAAAAATATTTTTTAAATTATTTAACTGAAAAGAAAAAAAATTATTTAAAAAAAAAATTTTTTTTTATTTATTTAAATAATTTAATTTTTTTTTTTTTGTGTTTTGGTATTTATTTAAATTATTTTCTCTTTTTTAAAAAATAATATTTTTTTAAATTACTTTTAATATATAAAATTTGTAAAATTTAATTCTCTCTAATCACCTTTACTATTTAATACTTAATAATTTAATTTAAATAAATTAAATATTTATTTAAAAAATATATTCTAATTTATTTTATGTACTTTACTATATTTATTTTTTTATTTTCTTTTTTACCTCTTGGGATTTTTATTTTTTTTTTAAATTTTTTTTCATCAAAATTTATCTGTTCATCGTTTGACTTTTAAGGCGTTAAAATGACAGAAAAAAACAACCGTTAGCATTAAAAGAAAAACTTTTTTTCTTTTTATTTAAAATGATTCTTCCTTCATTCCTTTCCTTTCCCCAAGGGTCTAATAAATTTAAAAAAAAAAACTTTTTGGTAAATTTATTTTCAAAAATTTTAAAAAAGACAAACAATTTGATATTTGTTACTTTAATATATTCACACGATTCTTTTTTATGAAAAAATTAAAAGATTTTATAGATTAACTAAAAAATATATTTTATTTGTGCTTTATTTAAATAAAGGTAAAAAATAAACTAATTATTTTTAAAAATTTATTTAGATTAAAAAAAAAAAATAAAATAAATATTATTATTTAATTAAAATTAATTAATTAGTTAAATTATTTAAAAATTAATAATTTTATTTTTTTTTAAAGATTTTTAAATTTTATTAAATTTTATAATTTATTTTAATAATTATATGACCATAAATATATATAATTAAATTAAAATTAAATTAATTTAAATATTATATTTATATTTAATTAATATATTTAAATATTTATTTTTTAATAAAAATTAAATAATATTTTATTTATTTAAATATATTAAAATGATTGAAAGAGTAAACTACTAAACTAAAAAAGTAAAGACTTTTTTTCCATAAAAAGATTTTTTTTATTTTATTCTTTTTTCTTCCAATTAGCCTTCACTTCAAAAAATGGAAAAAGAAATATTAGAAAAAACTTTAGAAGTTGAAGGAATTGTTCCTTTCTTTCCAAGGTTATTTATTTATTTATTTAAAGGTTTTTATTTTCTTCTCATTTTACTTTTAAATAAATAAATATATTATTTAAATTAATTTTTATTTTTTAAAGTATTATGGCAATACCTTCAACAGATGAAAATGAATTTAATTCTAGTCATTGTAAGTTAATTAAAAAATAAATATACCCTTTAATTTATTATTATTTTTAATTTTTATTTAAATTGTTCTTCTTCTTCTTTTTCCCCTGTTAATTTTAATTAAAATAATTAATAAACATTTTTTTTTGTTTAATTTAATTATTAAATGGTAACTTTAGAGTTAAAAATTAAATATATTTATTTTTTGATAATAAATTAATTAAAAGCTTAAATTAAAAAAAAAAAAATAAATTTGATATTTAATTGAAAAATAAAAAAATTTTTTTAAAATTATTTTTTTGGATAATAATTTTGAAATAAAAATTAAATAATTTAAAAATTAACTATATTTATTTATTTAATTTTATAAAAGGTATTTGTTCTGATTTACAACATGAAGATTATTCTCCTTTATATGCTTGGTTTAATTATATAATAATTATTATTATGTTACCTTCACTTTCTGTATTTGGAATTATTACTAATTTGCTCAATATTTTTAGTTTAATTTGAATTTTAATATTATTTTTAATTTTTAGTTTTTACTCGTCCTTGTATGAAAAATTCTTCAAATACTTATTTACTATTTTTAGCTTCCTCTGATTTTTTTGTTGTATTAACTGGATTATTTATTTTTTGGATTGATTCTGCAAGGTCTTATATTCCACAATTAGTACAAGCACCGTATACTACAGTAATCTTTTAATTTAAATTTAATTAAAATTAATTAGATGGTATAGGGGATATTTATTTGACTTTTATGGGATTTTTTTTTGGAAGTTGGCCCCCCTTCTATATAAATTTATTTAATTTAAAAAAAATGAATTAATTATTAATAATTGTGTTAAAGGTATATACATTACCTTTTGGTTATATGGCACAATCCTGTTCTATTTACTTTACGGTAGCAGCAGCTTTTGATTGTTATGTTTGTGTAAGTTTTTTTAAATAAATTAATATTATTTATTTATTTAAATTTAATTAAATTAATTTTTTATTTTAAAAAAGGTTTGTTGGCGTAAAATATTACAATTTCATTGTACAATTAAAAAAGCTAAAAAAATAATAATTTTTATAATAATTTGTTCAATAATTTATAATTCTTTACGTTTTCCTCAATTTAATCTTAGAAAATGTATTCATAATGGAAGTGGTGAAATGATTATTGAAATATGTCCAACATATTTATTTTATTATATTAATACTATTTATAATGGTAAATTAATTAAAAATTAATAATTAAAATTAAATTAATTAATTAAAATAAACTTTTAAATATTCTAAAAAATTTTTTAAAAATTAATTATTTTATATTTATTTAAATTAAAAATATTTTAAAAAGAAATTTTAAAATTATATTTAAATTTTAATTATATTTAATTTTAATAGTTTATTTATATATGTTTGTAATGACTTTATTTCCTTTTTTTATTTTATTATTATTAAATTTATTAATTATTTTTCGTAAATCAATTAATTCAAAATATAATAAAACAATTAAAAAAGAAAAAAAGGTTTTTAAATAAATAATTTTAATTTAAATTAAATTAATTAAAGTATTTCTTCTTCTTCTTCTTCTACTTGTTCTGCTCCAATAATTACAAATAATAATTTAATAATTAATTCTTCACCAATTATTTATCAAAAAAATAAAAAATTAAAATTAAAAAATATTAATTCTATTGAATCTAATATTAATCCAAATTCTGATGAAACAATTACAATGATTATGGTTATTATTTTAATTTAATCAAAAACTAGAGGAATTATTTAATAAAATTATTTTTATTTAATTTTTAAAATAATACAATTAATTTTTTTTTAAAATTTGTTTAATTTAATTTTCTATTAATTTATTAAAAAATTAAACTTTTTTTTTTATAAGATAAAATAAAATTTAATTTTGTATTAATTTTAGGTTGTAATATTATTTTTATGTTGTAATACATTATCTCTTATTGTTAATTTAATAGAAACTTTTTTTGAACCTGATCCTCTTTTATTAAATTTATTATCTGATGCAAGTAATTTTTTAGTTGTTTTTAATTCTTCTGTTAATTGTGTTATTTATTTAATTTTTAATAAAGAATATAGAGAAGTTTTTTTGTAAGTTTTAAATAATTTAATTTTTTAATTAATTAATTTAATTTTTTAAAGAAATTATTTTTTAAAATGTTTTGGTTATAAAATTAAAAATAATTTAAATAAAAAAATTGAAGAAAAAAATGAATTTATTAATAATGGAAATTTATTAAATAATTCTAATAGTTTGTTTTTTTTTTTAATTTATTTTAAATATATTTAAAATATAATAATTATATATATTTTTATAAATAAAAATTTTCTTTACCAATAAAAAATTATTTTTAAAAATTTAACATTTAAATTCCTCAACAGAAAAAAAAAATTTTTTTTTAATGAAATTTTTTTAAATAATTTGATTAAATAAAAGGAAATATTTAATTATTTTTAATTAAATTTAGTAAATAATTCAAAATATCAACAACAATCATCAGAATCATTTTCCCCTGTTTGGCTTCCCTGTCCCTGTATATCACCTTTTATAAGTCAACGCCATTTTTATCGTTCTTGTCCTTGTAGAAAAAATAAAAATTTTAAAAAACAAAATTTAATTAAATGGAAAAATGGAAGGAATAATTATATGGAAATGGAAAATAAAGAAATAGTAAATAATTTAAATAATTAAATAATTTTTTTATTTAAAGAGTCCATTAAATTGTTTAATTACAACAAAAAATGAAGAAAATTTAAATAATTTAAAATCAGTAAAAATTATTGAAAAAGATTTTTTATTATTTTCTTCAAATTATATTCAAAAAATGTCAAAAAATGAATCAACAAATTATAGAAAAAATAATAAAATAAAAAGAAATGAATTTACTAAATTATTAATTGGAATTAATAAAAATAGTAATAAACTCCCTGTTACTGCTTTATAAATTAATTATTTTTTTGTATTTATGTAAATATTGTTTTTTTTTATTAAAAATTTTTATTTAATCGAAAATTATTAATTAATTTTTATTTTATTTTAATTGAAAAAGTTTGAAAACGCTTCCGAGTAATTAAAAAATTGAAAATGTAATAAATACTTATGTATATAGTACTGACATTTATAAATTTACCCTTTTTAAACCTTAAAAAGTCTGGCAATGTGTAAGTAAAATTATTTTTTTCTCTATTCTCATTGTATTTCATTAGTTTCTTTCTCTGTTGTGAAAGACTACTATACATCATAATTTTATTTTGATCAATTTTTATTTTTCGATCGAATGATCAGTTGTTAATATAATTTTATTTAATTAAGGTTTTTGTAAATATAAAATCACAACAAATGATAATTTTGTTAATAACGGCTTTTAATTTATTATTTTTATTATCTAAATCAGATGCTAAATTAAATAAAACAACAACAAGAAAAGGATATGATGCTCTTTGGAATTTAAATCAAATGTCTGAATGTAGATTGGGTTACAGTGCAATTGCTTATAATGATTATGGATGTTGGTATGAGAATTATTTATTTATTGATTGTTAATTTTTCATGATGACATTTTTAAATTAATTGGCGTATAAGTTACTATCTATATGTAATTAAATATTGCTTAACTTTTCTGTACGAAATAATTAAAAGTACTGCCTCTCTTTAATTAATTATTTAGGTGTGGTATTGGTGGAGTTGGGCGACCTATGGACAAAATTGACTCGTATTTAATTTTATTAATTAACTCTTAAATATATCAATTTATTTTTTTTTAGTTGTTGTATGATTCATGACAAATGTTATGATGCAGCAGTGGATAAAGGAATCTGTTTTGATGTAGAATTTGAATATATTGATGATTATAGTTGGGAATGTAAAGTTAAAGAGCCTAATTGCCCAATTTCTTTAAAAGGCTGCCAAGCTGCTTTGTGCCATTGTGACAAGTTTATTTTTTAATTAAATTTTTTAAATTATTTTTTCAATTTAAAAGACAAGTTGTGGATTGCTGGGCTAATTTTCCAAAGCCTCAACTTAAAGCAAAATGTACTCACGGAGATCGTCCAATTAGTCATCTTTTGTCTATAGTTATTGATTCATTTAAAATAGCTATTAATTTTGTGGTTTCTTTACCTAATTTTGTTGTTGGGTTTTTTCATCGAGTTTAATGTTTAATTAATATTTTCTGGCTTTTTCTTCTTAAAAAAATTTAATTAAAATTTTATAAAATGAAATAGGAATTTTTTCTTTGCTTTTTTTTTTATTATCAGTAATTTTTGTTTATATATTTTATTAATAATTTTCTAAAATTCCAGCTTTCTTTTTCCTATAATTCATCCTTATTTAATTGTAAAATGTTCACTTATTTCACTCAGGAAATTCCTATATTTTTATAATTTTGTATATAAATTGTATTTAATAAATAATTAAAATGATTTAATTTTAAGAAAATAAATTCATTTTAAATATTTTTTTCTAGTTTACAAAAAAAAAAAATAATAATTAAGTTATAATTAAATTAAAAAAAAAATATTTCTAGGAGGTTTCTTTGATTTTATCAATTATTCTTTATATATTCATTCTAGAATTAAATTAATTTGTTTTATTTTTTAGTCCAACAGTTAATTCTACACTTTAAAATAATTTAATTATTTTTAATTATAAATTAGTGAAAATTAAGTTTTTTTTCTGATTTATTTTATTATTCTTATTAATTTAAAATTTAATTTATAATTATTTATTTATTTTAATAATAAATAAAATAAAACAATTTTTTGTACTAAAAATTTTAAAATTAAAGCAAAATGCCCTTACAAAAATGATTCAAAAAAAAATTAAATCAATTTAAAATTTTTTATTTTTTTTTTAACTAAAATATGAGTAATAAATATTTATTTAAATTAAAAGAATTTTATTTTTTTTTTAAATTTTAATTTAGTCTTTAATTTTTATTTAAAATAAAAAATAAATTCCTTATATTTTTTTTTTCTTCTTAATGTTTTCTTTAAAATAACACAATTACATATATATAAAATATATTTTTTACATTAAACTAAAATAAAATAAATATATTTATTATCAGATCATTAAATCAAAATATATTTTTAATTTATTTTTTAAAAATATTTTCTTTTTTTTTTCTTCATTTTTTTAAAGAAATAATTAAATTCCCTTATTTTAATTTAAATAAACTTTAAATTAATAATTTGTTCAAAAAAAAAATTTTTTTTTTTAAGTTTAATTTAATATTAAAAATAAAAATAATCTTTAATTAATATTTTTAATTATCTTTAAAACATTTTTTTTTAATTATTTAAAATTAATTAATTTTAAATAAATTCTTTTTATTTTTCCCTTATTTTTTAAACTTTTTAAATAAAAATATTAAATAAATTAAAAAATCTGGGAAAATTCTTTTGTAATTATTTAAATATTTTTTCTTTTCTTTAATTATTTAAAAATTAACGGAAATAAAAAATAAATAAATATTTAATTAAAATTTAAAAAAATTAAAAGAAAAACCGAATAAATATATTATTTTTAGATCTTAATATTTTTTTTATATTTTTTACTTAAAAAATATTTTTTGTTTTTTTTAGTCAAAATAACTGCCCAATCATTTTTTTTTTTGCTTATTTTTTGATATTTAAAAATAAAAAATTATAAAAGAGAAGGGACTGGTCAATTTACATAAATAAATAGTTTTTTGTTTTATTTATTTAAAATAAAAAGTATTTAACTATAATAAATTAATAAATATTTATATATGAGTAATAAATTTTTAAAAATAAATCTTTTATATTTTTAAATTAAAATTTAATAATTAATTAATTAAAAGTTTTTTTTTTAATTTTATTAATTTTTGTTAATTTTTTTTATTTATTTTTATTTAATTTTTAAAAATGATTTATTTAAATAATAATAATTATTATTTAAAATTTATTTAAATTTTTATTTAAAATAAAAACATTTATTTTATAGGGTAAGGTTAATCTAAATATTTGATTTTTCTTAACAAAAAAAAGTTTTAATTAAAAATAAATTTTAATTTTATTAAATTTAATAAATTTTAGTTAATAATGATTAAAATGATTAAACAATTAAATTATTTATTATTTATTTTATTTTCTTTTTTTAATTTATTTATTTTAATTAATTCATTATTTATTAATTATTCTTCTATTGAAAATAATTTAATCAAAATATTAATAATAATAAAAGAATTAATGAATTAAAATATAATTTATTAAAACAAAATAATAAAGGTAATTAATTAAATTAATTAATTTAATTAATTAATTAATTAATTAAATTTAATTTAAATTAAATAAATTAATTTAAAATTAAAATTTTAGATAAATTAATTAATTATGGAATAAAGCATTATTATGTTAAACGAAATAAATATTATTTAAATTATGGAAATTTTAAAAAACAAAAATTAATTAAATTAACTGCTAAAAATACAGAAAAATGTCCAAAAAAAATAGATGCAATAACTGAAGGTAATTTAAATTTTAATTTTTAAAAAAATTAATTTTTAAAGGTTATAATAAACGTTTATATTTATTTTCTGGTGAAATAGTTTATGAAGTTTGGAAAGATATACAAGGATTACAACAAAGGTTATTTTATTTAATTAAAATTATTTTAATTAAATTTTAGACAAGCTTATTTAATTTATGAATTATTTCCTAATGGACCAAGACAAGTAACTGCTGCATTAATTAATCAAAGAAATGGAATTAATTTATTAATTGCTTGGAATAGAGTATATCGTTATAAATGGAATAAAAAAAATAAAAAATTTTATGTTTAGTTTTTATTTTAATTTTTTTTTAATTAAATTATAGCAAACAAGAAAAAGTCCACAATTATTACCTTCTAATATTACTTTTATACCTACTTTAGGATTTCAATGGAATAAAGGACATTTAATTTTAGCTAATGTAAATTAATTAAATTTAATTAATTAATTTTTTTAAAGAAAAATACTTTTATTATTTATAATCCATATTTAAATATACCTACATTTATTTCAACAAAAGTTAATGCTTATTTCCAAAATTTAGTAATTGAAAGATTAGCTGGAGTTGTTAAATATAATCAAAATTCAATACTATGGATGACTAAAGAAGGAAATATACAAGTAAAAAAAATAAATTTTATTTAATAAAAAAATCAAAGAATTTTTGATTGATTTTTAAATTTTATTTTTTTAATTAAAAATTTATTATATATTAAAAAAATTATTTAAACTTTAAAAATAAAAAAAAAAATTAAAATATATTTTTTATAAAAAATAATTCTATTTTATTTTATTTTATATTTTAAGTTATATGATTTAATTAAATACAAAATTGGATTGGAAATACCAATTGATTTATCAAGATTTATTGCATGTTTAACTTAATTATTTTATTTGTTAATGTTAAGAATTTTGTGAATTTTTTATTTAATTTAGAAAAAAAATATTTAAAAATATTTTTAAAAATTGTGTAATTTTATTTTTTAATAAATATATTTTTTAAATTAAATTAAACATATTAAAATAAATATTGTTAAATAATTTAATAATTTTTATAATTAATTTAAATATGTAGAATGTTATACCATTAATGAAGTGAATTTACATTTTAAATTTTCTTAATAAATTTTTTAAATTACCATATTTTTTTTAATATTTATTTTAGCTTTCAAATGACCTAAATTTTTTAATTTTTAAAAAATCACAATGAATTTAATCAAATTCTTTTTCTGAATAATATATTTATTATTTAACTTAAATGCGCTTTGCATCCCGTCTTTTAGCAAATCAGATATTTGATTTTGGAATTCAGAAAGCACAAAAATCATCAACAATTTATCTTAAAAATGTGAAATGGGTAACTGGCAAAACTCAATTGAAAAATCATTTTAATCGTTATGGAAAAATTAATGATGTCAGCCTTTTCTTTGTAAGTATTTATTGTTTTAAATTTATTTAACAAATTTTTAGGATCCAAAAACTGGGTTGCATAGAGGATTTGCTTCTATTACGTTTTCTAATTCAGATTCTGCTGATGGGGCAATTCGTGGTCGACCACATTTTATTGATGGAAGCGAGGTTTTTTTTTTAATTTTATGATTAAAAATGATATATTATAAGAAATAGTTGAGTAACCCATGTTAAAACAAATAATTTTTTATTGTGAAATTACATGAATTTTTTAGAAAAATATATTATATTTTACAAGTAAATTTCTCAATTTAGGTTTTGGTTGATAATCAAATTCCATTAGATCGTATGAAACACGATAAATTCTCAACACATGATTTTCAAGAAGATTTGCGTGAATGGCAAGGACATCGAAACCAAAGATGAATAACTGAAACAAATTGTGCAACATTTAAGAATGATTTTTATTTAAACATCTGATTGCTTATTTCAGTCCATCTGGTGACATTTATAGATTAAATATGTTAAAAAATGTCTATTAAATATGTATTGGAATTGTAAGAAGGTGAATAGATCTTCTAAAATTTAGTCTTCTGCCTTACTAATTTTCGGTTAACCAAACAGCTCTTTGTTTTTCTCAAAGACACGGGACGTTTTTCAAGGGGTTTCTGACCTTTAATTGAATTAATGACCAATCTCGCTCTTGATCAAGGCCTATTTTTTTCTACCAAGAGTCAAAGCCCAATCGTTGTTCAAGTTTTCGAGTTCCTTCCTAAAGTTAATAATTTCATTGTCAGAAATTAAACTCAGAGTCCATGCTGAGGATTCTTAAAAATCTCGAGTCCAAACCTATTAAATTCGGCCTTTTTATGTTTTGAAACAATTAATATCTATACAGAATTTAAAAACAAAATATTTCACATATAAGAGTTTAGTAAAGGTATATTATAAGATTCATAAGCAAGTTGTTCTCTATGTGCTCTATTATTAGTCACACCAATAAAATCAATTTCTAATCTGAAGGGCCCTTCTAAATTGTCCATTATAACAATACCAATTGAACTAGAAAATAATTTCAATTAAATTTTGTAAAAATATTAGACCTTGCATGGCCCTGAAAGAATTTCTTTTGTCCATCCATTATTCTACCACCAATTGTGCTAAAAAATCTAGAGAATGGAATCATCTCAAATTGCCAGTAAGGACCACCATGTGTATGTAATGGATAGGAATTGCTATCTAAATTAGAGAAATAATATTTTTATTATTAATTAAACAAACCTCCCCATGTTATATCCCAACTTTCAGGTGAATGTATCATTATTTTGTAAGAACGACCATCACCACGGCACTTCAAAAAATGAAATTAATAAAAATTATATAAAATTAAAAAATTATTTAGCTACTGATTAGGACAGAAGTACACTTTAGGGAATGCATTATTTAATGACTTTGAATAAATTACAAAAAATATTACTTTAATAAGTAAATGACTGTAGTAGCCCCATTCTTCATATCTCTTCTTTAAATTAAATGACATAGTGTCTTTAGACTTTATTGAACACCAACCTGCCCTTTCTGTCCTTCCATCCTAAATAAAAAAATTTAAGTTAAAACAATACAAAAATTGATAACCTTTACAACTTTATTACTAAGAATTCCTTCAAAAATAGCAGTCCCTCTATCAGTTTTATAAAAATCACATTTTGAATAGCCTTCACTCCAATCAGAATCACTTCCCGTATTCCAATATTCAAAGTCCTAAATTAATTAAAATTTAATTAAAAATTTAATAACTTCATCAGTTCTGAATTCGTATTGAATAAATGTTTCTTCGTGCATTGTATCCGATTGTTCTCTAAATAAATTTGGATGGTCTACCAAAAAAAATCTTTGTCGAAAATGGGTTGCTAATTTCTTAAAATTGAGTTTTTAGATTTGTATTAAAAATTAGAAATAGTTTTGTCAAAAGCAAGGTCTGGGATATTCCTACATTAAAAATAACAGATCAGGGAATTTTTTGAATATTACATAAGATTAAGAGTTCCCTGTAGTGTATAATGAAGACCAAACAATTTAATTAAGTGTAACCCCAGAGCTTAAGTCCTAGATTTTTAAAAATCCCCAATTAATAACTTGAATGAAATTATAAATAGAAGAAGGGAAAACTCACTTTATATAAAATTAAATTTTAAAAATAACTTTTAATAAAAACCTTTGATTCCTGTTTAAAAATTTTTGGAGCTTTTTCTAACAAAACACCTAAAGGAATATCTTCATCTAATTGTAAAGTTCCACCTTTTGGATCAATTAAAGACAAAGTTGTTGGGGGGCGATTTCCAGGTTTAAATTCAAAGTAATCTTTTAAAGTCTTGATAGTTGATTTTTTAGTCGGTTGGCTTTTGACCAATTTTTCTTTTGGTTTATTCGAAGAATATACTGGAGGTTCATTTTCAGTTTCATTTACATAATTTGAATTAGCATTATTGACTATTGAATTGTTGATAAACTTCCCTAATTTAAAAATATTTGATTTTAAAAAGGCAGAAGATTTTTCAGAATATTTCCTAGAAAGCATCTAAAAATTAAAAAAAGAAATAGTTTTAAACAGTTAAAAGCTTAGGAAGGATAAAGCAGAGAGGTTAGAAGAACATAATTAAATCCGCATTAAATGTAGCTCGCAATGTCGGATACCAAAAAGTCTCCTCAACAAATGTCTAGCGATTTTGTGGTCAGTTGTACGCGAAATTGTCAGGGCTCGTGCAATACTATAGGTATAAAAACCGAGCATTCTGCTTCTTATTACCATAAATTCTCCAATCATCATCCCAGGCATTACTATTTCTACACAACAATCATCTAACAACTTGTACCATGGCTCCACGCAAGGCTGCCAAAGCTTCAGCAAAAGGATCTGTCACCACTTCTACCAGAGGTCGTCCTGCTAAGGCAAAAGCTCCTTCAACAAGAGGACGTTCAACTACGGTTCGTTCAGCAAGAGAACGTCCAGCTACAACTCGTGAAGCAGGAGGACGTTCGTCTACATCTCGTTCAGCAAAAGGGCGCTCGGCAAAAAGTAGTTCAGTAAAAGGACGTTCAACTAAAGGCCGTTCAACGAAGGGACGTATTGCTCCAGCAAAGGGACGTGCTGCTTCAGAAGAAGAGAGTCCAGTTTCATTGAGTGATCGTAGTCAGCGTAGTCAGGCAAGTGCTACTGCTTCAGAGACTGCTTCAGACTCAAATTTGAGGTGACCCAAAAATAGCCATTTAAATATTTTTCTAAAATTTTTAGCTCTCGTCATGAAGTTTGCGCTAATTGTGGACAGGAAATTCCTAAAAATATTCGTCTCTCTGTTCGGTAAATAATTATTTTAATTAATCTTTTAATTTTTTTTTCTTTTTAAGGGGAGAAGACCGCCGATCTTCAAGAGCCGGTTCTGCACCACCAACGCCTACAAAGCCAAAGGTCTTAAAAACAGTAGTGAAACTCAGCTCCAATCGGGAAAGTACTGGAAGCACTAAGGCTCCTCCAAAACGGGGTCGTGGACGTCCTCCAAAGAATGCAGCAAAGAATACAGTGAAGGAAATCGTTATTGATCGACCTTCATCTGGGTAAATTATTTTTTAATTAAACCTTTTATAATTTAAATTGTTTCTCTTTTAAGAACAAAAAGTAGACGATCTTCGAGAGCTATTTCTGAGCCACCATCTTCAGCAAAGCCAAAGATCCTCAACAAACAAAAAGGTAGAGAGGTAATCAACAACTCCAATCGGGAAAGCACTTCCAGTGAGAAAGAAACTGAAGAAGCTCCAAAACGGGGTCGTGGACGTCCGCCAAAGAAAGCAACAACAACACAAGTCTATCAAAGGCCTTCATCCTTTGTCTCTGTCAAGGCATCGCCTTCACCTGCAAAAACTACTCCACAAACTGGAAGTGGTGTGGCTCCTGGTTCTGGAAAACATCCTCCAAATCGAAAGTCTCAAAGTCAACAACCATCTGACAATCAACAAACTGCGCCTAAACGTGGTCGTGGACGTCCTCCAACGATTAAGGCAAATGCCTGAAAGGATGATGTAAAGAACTTGTGACAAATTGTCTTGTGACAAATTGTCTTTTAGGATTCAACTTGTGATATAATAAATATATAAATTACCTATTTTCTAATGATTAATCATTATTATATATAATATATGGCCTTAATTAACTTGAATTTCCCCTTTTTGTGGTGTTGTATATATTTCCTGATATTTATGGCCATTGTATGTATTTTCTGTTTAATTTACTCATTTTCCCTTTCTATGGTGATTCTCTATATATTGTATGTATAAAATAATAAATAAATAAATATGTAAATTCTACTTAATTAAAAAAAATTTTTTTTAAATTTATTTTACTTTTTTTCAAAAATTTAAATAAATCAAAAATTAAATTAATTATAGTTAAAATATTTTAATTTTATTTAAAAATTAAATATTTTCTTTAATTCTTAACAAATATTTAATTTTATGGTACTTTACTAAAACAATTAAGTATTTATATTTGGAGACAATAACCGACTTTTTCCTATATTAATTTTGTGTTTGATGAAAAAAGGAAGCTTTTTATTATTATTTTGATAATCTTTTTTGACGAGAATTTTATTTTTCTCCTCAACTTTTCTTCTTTTTCCTTTTTCTTTTTTCTTTTTCTAGCCCATTCATCCACTTAACAAACAAGGTATAAAACAAAATAATGAGCGATATATAAAAAGAAGATGTGGCAGTTAACTGAATAAGAATATATTTATTTATTTATTTATTTGGCTTCTTTACTTCCGCCGACTAAACTTTTACTTAACTGGAAAATATATATATACCAAAGTGTGTAAACTAACTGGGAATGTAATGATCAACCATTAAAAGAAAAAGAAGAAAAAATCCTTCTTTCATTCACTCCTTTTTTTTTTTAGTTTTCCTCTTATAAGCCTTCCCCCCAATTTTTTCTAGGTAGCCAAACAACGACTGATTATAATACTCAATTCGGATTCTTCTTCTTTTTTTTCCTTTTCTATCTTGTTTGTCTCTTCTTCCCCCTTTTGTCTTTATTTCCATCAACGTTTACCTTTATTATATTTTGGCCGTTCCTTTTATAAAATACTAAATTCTCTGTTAGAGCAAAAACATTTTTACCTAACTGGAGGAGAATATAAATATGTAGGAGGAGGAAGTGGATCTAATAAAGAAATTTAAGTTGAGGCGCTGTCAAATGAATGAAAAAAAAAAGAAAAACTTTTGTTGTTGACTTAAAATAAAAGAGTTAAAGTAAAATTTAAAATATAAAATTTTTTGGAAAAATTAAAAAAAAAAAAAAAAGTGAAGGAAAAATAGAGAAAAATAAATAAAATGGAAATATATTGTAAGTAGAAGAAAAAGAACGGAAATAATTTTAATTAATATTAAACCCATAAGATCGAAATTCTAAAGATCACTACGAGAAATTTAATTATTAAAATATTTTAATTTAATTAAATTTAATAATTCAAAGAAATAAAAGAAGTTGATTAGCTTTAAA
Organism: Meloidogyne graminicola; assembly: GCA_036172905.1. Classification (NCBI taxonomy): domain Eukaryota; kingdom Metazoa; phylum Nematoda; class Chromadorea; order Rhabditida; family Meloidogynidae; genus Meloidogyne; species Meloidogyne graminicola. The sequence continues at coordinate 1,551,000 of JARPZY010000007.1, forward strand.
AAATAATAAAATAATAAAAATTTTATTATTTTTTAAATTAATCAAATTTCTTTCACTTTTCTCCTTTTACCATATTTACGCACATAACCCCCAAATCCCTTTAAAAAAAAAAAATATTTCTTTCCATTTAATAACAAAATAAAAAAAAAATATATATAATTTCTGGCCCTTCTTTTTCTCTCCATTCTCGACTATATACTACAAATACTTTTAAATAAAATAAATAAATATATTTACAACAATTCCTTTACATATAATTTTTTTTTTCTTCTCTTAGCGTGCGCAATGTCGGGGGGAGCTTCTTTTTTCCTTTTTTTTTCTTTTAAGTAAAAGCTTTCAGACAAGCAAACTTGATAAATATATTTATTTTCTTTAATTTTTAGCCCACTTTTGGATCATCCAATTTTTACATTGTTTTCCCATAAATGAGCAAACTTTGTAAAAATTTAAAAATAAAAAGACTGTCATCAGTCTTTTGTTTATTTAACTTTAAATAAATAATTTATAAAATATTTTTATAAAATAAAATTAAATTTATTACTAATCAATTATTAAATAAAATATTTTAGAAACAAAACAATTTTAATTTTTCGTATTTTTTTCATTACAGTATACCACCTCGGGTATTTTTTTTCTTAAAATTTCTTCGAATCATATTCTATAAAATAAATTAAATTAATTATTTAAAATAATTATTTTAATTAAATTAAATTAATCTTTTTAATTTATTTTTTTTTTATTATTCTAAAACAATTAAAAAAGAATATAATATTTTTTATTTAATAGTCTATTCAATTAAAAAAAAAAGTTAACTTTAATTTAATTCTTAATTTTTTTTTTTCTTTGAATATTTTTCCCTTGTCCTTACAAAAATAATTCTTTTACATATTTTTTTCTTTTTTAAAAAAACTTTTTTTTTTACCAGAAGTTTATTTCAATAAATTAAAAAATCTTTTCTTTTTTTTCTTTATTTTTGGCACATTTGTCGGCTTTATTTCCTTTTTTTATTTTTTACAGTAATAAAAAATATGCCTTTTTCTGCTTATCCTCCTTCCTTTTTCTTAACTGCCGAATAAATTACTTCTTTTAAAAATTCCTTTATTGAAAACTTTTCTTTAAAAAGAAAAATTGCCAAAAAAAAAGTTAAAAGGTTCGGTGCATCCGTTAAGCCTTCTGGCACCTTTTTTTTTACAAAAAAAAAAGATATGGGCTTTTTAAGTTTGAATAAAAAAAAAAAGAAGAATTTATTTAAATAAAAATAAAATTATTTTTTATTTTTAAATATATTTTTTTACTCTTTTTATTAAAATAAAATAAATTAAATTTTAATTAAATTAAATTTATTCTTTTATATTCTTTTCCCTTTAAAAATTCTTTACTACTAACTATATATATATATTTATTATAATCAACAAAATTCCTTCCCTGGTAATAATCATTTTTATTTTTTTTTCTTTCCTTTTTATATATCTATCTATTTATTTATAATATCTTTTTTAAAAGCATTTCTTCTTCCCTTCTCGGGCCACAAATATTCCCAATTTTTAAGTAAAAAAGGCGCACAACACATGGCGTTTTTTTTCTTCTGCCTATGGCAAAAAAAGAAATTCTTCTTTAGGAGAATAAAAAAGAAGAAGAAAATTGTTTTAACGCAAGAAACGATCAAAAATGGAGACGAAATAATAAATAAATAAATATAGATAGATATTGAAAAAGAAATGATTTTAAAGGAATGATTTTAAAGTAAAGTATATATTTTTTTGAAATAAGGAAAAATAAAATGAAATATTTATAAATAATAATTATTATTGCTTTTAGGTAATTTCCCATTATGCAGACAATGTCCGCAACTTTTTATCCGCAAGGTTAAAATATTTATTTTCTCAAAAGCACTGCGGATAAAAAGTTGCGGACATTGTCTGCATAATGGGTAAGTACCTTTACTTTGTATATTTTCCTTTTACTAAATACTTAAGTAATTTAATTAAAAACTTAAAATGTTCTGACATTTTTAATAATTTTTATTCTGATATTAAAAGTCAGCTTTATTAGATTAATTTTAATATTTAATTATATTTTAAATAAAAATAAATAAATTATTTATTTATTTATTATTTACTATTAATTAATTAATTTGAAATGTCTTATTTTTTTCCAAATAAATAAAATTTATTTATTTATTCTCTCCTCCCAATTTCGGTTAAGAAATATATATAATATAATTCCCCTTTATTGCCTGAATTGGCCAACAACAATTTATTTCATCTTTTCTCTTTCTCTTTACTTTTTCCTTTTATTTTTCTTTTTCTTGCCATTCATTTATTTCCTAAAAAAAAAACTTTTTTTTTATTTGGCCAAATGTCTCCCCATCTGTAAAATTATTTTCAACATTTTTCTTTTCACATCAATTGCGCTTTTTATTTATTTGATGCCCTTTGGCGGAGAAAAATAATTGTTGATCCCTTCTATATTATTCTTTTTTTTTTTTTATTTTTTATATAAAAATTATTTAAAACAAGAGTTTAATATATGTAAATTATTAATAAAATTAAAAAATTTTATTAATAATATTTAGAATTAATTAATTTATTTTTTAAAAATTTATTTGTTAAAAATAAATTATTTAATATTTTAAGGAATATATTTTTTTATTTAATGATATTTTAAAAAAAAAATAATGAGAATTAAAGAAGAACCAAAATTTGGAATTAATTTAGAAAATAATAATAATTATTTACCTAAAGAAACAATAACAACAACAGAAGAAGAATGTTCTACTTCTTCTACTCAACAAAAATCAGAATTTTTATTTCAATCAGAATTGGAAAAAATGTTAGAAAAATTAACTAAACAAAATAAAGAAAAGAATTTAAAAGAAGTAGAAGTAGAAGGAAATAATGGTGTAGAAGTAGTAGTTGGTGATGATGAAGAAGAAGATTATGATGAAGAAGAGGAAGAAGAGGAGGAGGAAATAAGGGAAGATAATAATGTTAAGGTAATTAATAAATTGTAATTATTTAAAAATAAATATTTCAATGGTAGGTGTGTTTTGCGTTGTTTTTTTAACCTTGCGTTGTGTTTTGCCATGGTCGAGCGCAATAACTAAACTTAATTCTTTAGGTTTAGTTATTGCGCTCGACCCTGGCCCCTTCAGAAAATAAATAAATATTTAATTAAAATTTAAAAAATTATTTTTTATTTGTAAATTATTTTAATTAAAAAAATTAATTTTAAATTTATTAATTTTAATAATCAAAATAAATTTAAATTTAAAACAAATAAATAAAATTTAAATAAATTTCCTTATTACAGTAATTTATCTCCTATATTTCTCTTTTCCTTTTTTTTTATTCTTTTTCTACCGCGAAAAATAATTTCTTTATTTTTTCCTTAATTTATTCGCGTATTTTTTTTTATTTTTTTTTTTTTTGGACATTTTTAGAAATTTATAAAATTTAAAACATTTTCTTTGTTAAAAAAAAAATATTTTTCCAACTTTTTAAATATTTTATTTAATTTAATTTTTTAAATTAAATTAATTCTTTTCCAAAATATTTTATTTATTTTTATTTTTTAGGCTTTTTTTTTTACCTTTTTATATTTAATTTGTCTCATTCGCAATAATTATTTCTATATTTTTTGAATGCCAAAAATAATAGGAGAGAACCAGCCGCGGGCAACCAATGAAAAAATAATTTTTTTTTTAATATAAAAAACGAAGAAAAAATTAATTAAGTAAAAAAATAATGGAAAAGGTATTTGAAGGAATTTATTTATTTATTTATTTTGAATGGCAATCGACTTGATTTTAAAAAAAAATAAAAAAAATCATCAAATATTTAATTTGAGAAAAATCAGGAAAAATTAAGGAAAAAAAAGAGAAATAAGCTCCGGTTTCGGAAATTTTATTTTGTCAAATTATTTAGGGGAAAATAAATAAATAATAATAAATAAACATTACAGCAAAAGAATTACAAAAATAAATATTTTTGTATTTTATTTATTTATTTTTTAAAAATAATTTATTTTTAAATAATTATTTTTATTATTAAATTATATTTTTTTTAAAATTATATTCTTTTATAAAAATTCGTTTAATTCAATAAATTAAATATTTTTATTTATTTATTTATTTAAATCAAATATAATTATTTTTTTTAAAATAATTTTCTCATCCTTTTTTTTTTTATTTTATTACCTTATTAATCCTTTATTTTATATTTCTTCTTCTTCTTCTAATTTTTTTTTTCCCTCAAATTCCATATTTGTTATTTTTGTCAAGGCTGGTTAAATAATAATATAATTAATTATTATTATTTTAAAAGAAAAATTAAAATAAATAAATAAACTTAAATTAAAATTAAATTAAAATTTAATTAAAATTATTTTTTATAATTTTAATTTAAAATATTATTTATTTTTATTTTAATTATAGGGAATGACCTCATCAATAAATAATAATAATATTTTAATAAAACAAGAAAAACAACAACAAAAACAATTAATAATTGAAAAACAACAACCGGAAGAAGAAATATTATTAAGAAAAAAGAGAGGTGCAGGGAGTAATAATTGTATTCTTTTGCCTAATGGGAAAAAAACTAAAGGAAGAGTTAAAATTAAAATGGAATATATTGGAAATAAATTAAGAAGATATACAACATTTAGTAAAAGAAAAACTGGAATTATGAAAAAAGTAAGTAAAAAATTAAATTAAATATTTGAATAAGTCCATTTAGTCGCAAGGCTAGTTAAACTATAACTTTCCTCAAACTTTCCGAATCTTTTTTTGGTACTATTTTATACTCAATAAATACCTAAATCAATAGATTTGAAGGTTATACAGTAAATTATATTTTTGCTTTAGAATGGACTATATTATTTATTTATTTAATAGAATTCATAGCCTAAGGGCATTTTATTAATTTTTATTTTTAAAGTTAAATTTATATAAATTAACTAATTAATTAATTAAGGCAAATGAACTTTCTACTCTAACAGGAACTCAAGTCCTTTTACTTGTTGCTTCTGAAACTGGACATGTATATGCCTTTGCAACAAGTAAATTAAAACCTATGATACTCTCAGAACCTGGAAAACAATTAATACAAGTATAATTTATTTTTTTTAAATTAATTAATTAATTTTTAATTTTTAAAGAATTGTTTAAATGTTACAGAAGGTAATATTAATTTAATTAAAAACATTTATTTAATTTAATTAAAATTAAGAAACGAAAAAAAAAATTTTTTTAAATAATTTTACAGTAAATTAATTTTTTTTTTCTCTTTCCTTATTTGTTCTTTTCTTTTTTTTTTAGGAATATTCATTCTTATTGGTTTATTTTTTCCTTTCAAAAAATTAAAATAAATTATTTAAAATTAATATTAATTTATTTAAAAATTATTTAAAATATTAAATAAAAATTTATTTAACTTTATTTCCCTAAAGATCAACACACCCTGAACATCAACCTATCAACTTTTAATTAATTTAATGTTTAGGGGATTTATACCTTATTAAATATTAAATATAATTTTTAAATAAATAAATAATTTTTATTTTAAAATTAATTAATTAAGATCAAATAAATGATCCAAATCCAACACGTACAGAATTTACATTTGAACCACAAACATTAGGATTAACTTCAATAATTCAACAACAACAACAACAACAAATAAATAATCCTAGAAAAAGAAAACAACAAGAATATTTTGAAACAACAACAACAACAATTAATAATGAATTAATTCCGGTAAAATTTAATTTAATTAATTTTTTTTTTTTTAATTAATTCATTTGTCGGTTTTTTATTTTTGCAACATTTAAAAAAAATGCTAATTTTTATATAAGGGAATATTTTTTTTTCAGACATAAAAATATAACAAAAAATAAAAAAAAATAAAATTTTAATTAAAAAATAAAATAATTTTTTTTAAATTTTTGTCCTAACACATTAAATTAAATAAAAAGATCAAAAATTATTTTAGTTTTAACTAAAACTTTTTTTTTTTCTTCTAATTTTTTTTTTTAGTCGGCATTTTTTATTTTATTTAAAATTTATAAAATTGAACAAAATAAATTAATAAATAAATTTATTTTTTTTTTTAATTTTTAAATAAAATTAATTTTTAAAATTTTTTCTTTTAGAATTATATATTTTTTATTTTAAATTTTAGTCAATTATTTCATCAAATAATTCTGATAAAATTGATCAAAATGAATTAACAATAAATAAACAAACAGAACAACAACAACAACAACAAACATTTTCAGCCTTTGAAGAATTATTATTTAATTCTAATGAACAAAGAAAAAAACAAAGAAAAGAAGAAGTTTGTTTGTTTTAAGTTTAAGATAAACATATTGTTTTTATACTAATTGTTTAGATATTTAAAATTAAAACTTGATTTAATTTATTAAGTTTTAAAAAAAAGTTGTTTTTTAAAACAAAGTTTTTAAAATAAATAAACTTGAACTTAAAACTTGATTTACTTTAAGTTTATTTAAATTTAAGTTTTAATAATTATTTTAATTTAAAGCATTCTTCTTCTTCTTCTTCTTCTCAAAAAGCTCCACGTATAATGGATACTAAACAACAAATAAAAACAATAAAAGAAGTACTTAAAGCAGCTTCAGAACATAAAGAAAGATTAAATAAACAAAATGGAGGAATAATTCCTAAAAAATTACAAAAATTAGAAAATGAAAAACAAAATAATTTAATAATTAATAATTCATCTATACAACAACAACAACAACAATTAATAAATAATAATAATAATAATAGTCAACAATTAGGAGCTGCTTTATTACCTTTTTTACTTCAAGGTATAATTTTATATATTATTTATTTTTTATTAATTTTTTTAAAATATTATAAACCTTTTAAATAATTAAACATTATTTTTTAAATTTTTTATTTTTTGGGTTCATTAATTTTTTACCTAAAAATTTAACCCTTTTTATTTAAACTAATTTTTATTTAAAAAACAAAGCTAAATAAAGTTTCTAATTTTATTTAAAATATTTATACAAATATTAATTTTATTTATTTTTTAAAATTTATTTTAATAATAACCTTTATTTTACCCTGCACTTTATTTTAATTATTTAATTAATTAAAATTGCACTTAAATTTAAAAAAAAAAATTATTTAAAAGGATTAATGGCTTGTTCATCTACTACAACAAATATTAATTCTTTCCCTAATATAATACCTTCCCAAATAAATAATTCCTTATTTTCTTCTTCACAAATTAAACAAAGAAAACATTCTTTTACTTCAACTTCTTCTCCTTCTTCTCCTTCCCCTTCTTCTTCTTCTTCTAAACTTCCCCCAATTCTCTATCAAATGCCTCAAGGTGTGGTTTATGCAGCTGATGATAATTATAGTAATGAAGAAAAAGATGAAGAAGAAGAAAATGAAGAAAATAAATTAAATAAAACAATAAATAATAATTTAAATAATGGTTTGTTTAATTAATTTAAATTTAAGAAAAAAAATTTAATTTTTTTCATTAGCACAAACTTACACCTTTTCCCTACTAAAAAATTAAATTAAAAAAAAAAAATATTAATTAAATAATTTATTTACAAATTTTTTAAATTTATTTTTTCTAAAAGAAAAAAAAATATATTTTATTTAAAATAATTTTAATTTTATTTAAATAATTTAAATTTTATTATTTTTTAAAAATGTCCTCTTAATAGCAAAAGTCTTTACATTAAAAAGATTTATTTTTTATTTGATATTAATTATACACATATTCTAAAATTTAAAATATTATTAAATTTAATTGTTTAATATATTTAAAGCAAGTTGTATGGCAGCAGTATGTTCAGGAGTATCAACTACTTCTTCTACTTCTTCTTCTATTAATTCAATTACTGAAAATTTATTTAAAGAAGATAATAATAATAATATAAATGGAAATAATAATACATTTCAAAATTTAATTACTGCTGGAATTTTACCTTTAGCTAATTTAACTGCTCAACAGGTTTTAAAATAAATAAATAAATAATATTTTTGAAAAATTAAATTAAATATTTTAAAATTTAAACTGACAAATAATAAATAAATTAAAAATAAATAAATACAAGTTTCCACATTCAGAAACCTTTTAATCTACCAAAAAATAAAATAAAAAATGAATACAATATTTAATTTTAGAATAATTAATTTTATATATTTTTTAGATAATAGCAAATGCTTTAAAAGGAGGGGGAACATTAACAAATAATAATAATAATTGTAGAGGATCTTCAACTCCTCCATGTAATAATAATGATTAATTTTAAATTATTTTTAATCATTTTTGTGATTTATGTATTTTTAATTAAAAAATTGTCTTCATTAAATTTCATTTTATTATTTAAATCGCTAGAAATTTTATCTAATTAAAATATGCTTTTTTATGAACTTATTTTAAAAATTAATAAATAAAAAAAAATAAAAATATTTTTAGTTTTATTTAAAGTAATTTTTAATTTAAAAAAATCTATGTGTAATTTGAACAAATAAATAAAGAGGGCAAAGGTCTTAATTCTCATCCTCTACCTTAATCACTTTCTTTAAAATTCGAACAACAGGCCTATTATTAACAATTCTTTGTGTTTTTCTTCTTACAGAATTACCTCACGGACTTATTGCAATACTTAATGCAATATATACAGCAGATGTTCATCGTTTTATTTATTTAACTTTAGGGGATGTTTTAGATCTTCTTTCATTAATTAATTCTTCTGTTAATTTTGTTTTATATTGTTCAATGTCTTCACGTTATAGACAAACTTTTTGTTCAATTTTTCTTCCAATTAAAATTTGTAAACGGTATAGAAAATATTTTTTTTTATTAATTAAATTTAAATATAGTTGTGTAGTTAATGGACAATCTGCACCTGCCCATAGTTTTATTTCAGAAAAACAATTTAATGAAAATTGTGAAGAAGAAGGTTATAAAGGAATTATTGCCCAACGACTAGCACAAAGAAGAAGGTATTCTTATTTAATTATAAAGATATTCTTGACTGGATAAACTTGTTTCTGTTCATTTGAATGTCAAAAATCCGCAACGTTCAATCCGCAAGTCATAATTCTTTCTACAAAACTTAGCTTTTCAGGTTTTTATTTACATTTTATAATAAATAGTACTACAAAATAACCTGAAAAAAATAATATTTTCCAGGAAAAAATATATAAGGATTTGCGGATAAAAAGTTGCGGACTTTTTCATGAATAAGAAAAAAAGTCATAAAAGCTTTGTGGACTTTTACTTTTTTTTACTTCAAATAAAGGTCAACCCCAAATCTCAGACTGCAAAGGAAAGGAAGTCAACAGAGCCATCTAAGTATAAACAAACGACAGAAAAAAACTACAACGAAGAGGGTCAAATTTACCTCAAAGACAAACAGACAAACATTTGCTCACTCCAAATGCGGGATTTTAACTAATTTATTTTTATTATATAATTAACTCAATTTGTAATGTGATTTCTTAACACACTCACTCATCGTTTTAAATAAATGATTCTAATAAATTCTCAAATTTTATCCAACAACAAATTTAAATAATATAATTTGAGAGTAACAATGTTGTACAAGTCGTTTTACAGACAAAACACTATATTCACTTTTTCTGCTTTGCCATATTGAAAACCAAGAGGAGCAATTTATGAATGAGCACCATAACTGAAATGATTTATAGTATACTCAAAATTTAGGAAAAATACGCCCACGATTAAATAATATTAATAAAAATACCCTCAGAGAACAAGTTCCAATCATCTCCATCCACAATTTGTTCCTCTGTGCATATTGAACAACAACGCTTAAAGAACAACACAAGGAAGACCTTTTTCAAGGTAACAGTTGTTTCCTAAAATGAAGCTTTTAAATATAATATGGGTATAAACAAACCAAAGCGCGGTTATCATCATCAGGCGGCCATGTGTGATCTTGTTGAACCTAAAAGTAAAATAATTTTTTGAAAGATTGCTAAACTTACAGTGACCAAATCACGAAGAAAACGCTTTTTGATGCACTCTACGACAACAGAGTGAATAACTGAAATTTAAATTATATTATAGTATAAACAATAACGATAGAAAATAAACATACTATCAAAAGTCCCATTAATCTCCTGCAAAAGACCAGAGTGCAACCCAACAAAATCATTACAACCATCAAGAGAACTCAACACGTTCTGGAAAGAAACTGCAAATTGCTGCTTCATTGAATCTTGCTGAATAAATAAAAGTTGGATTTATAATTTTAAAATAACCACTGGAACACCACGAGATTCAAGCAAAGCAATACGAGATTCGAGCAAAGCATTACGAGATTCAAGCTGTGCGTTGCTAGCAAGCAGCTCTTCAATAGTGCGAAGATCACGTTCCGAACTCATCTTGTATAGAATTAAAGAAATATAGTCTAAAAAAAGAATTGTGAACTTTAATGGAAAAATTTATTACAAACAAGATAAAAAAATAAACGTGAAATGTGAAGAATTCTATTTGGAAAACAAAATAATGAAATCAATAATTTACATATTTTTATAGTAATGTTATTTTGCTCAAAATAGAGAAAATAAAATTGTCAAAATGTTTAGCGGATTTTTGAATTTTAAAAACTAGTAAAAGTTTATTCAGATTTATAAATAATAATCCCTCTTATGTATGACTTTTCAGAATATGTTTAGAATAATTTTAAATTTATTGAAAAGTTTATCAGAATGTATATTTATCCTATACTTATTTATAAATTAAAAAAGAAGATTTAATATTTAATTAAAAATCTCTTTTCCCTTACCTTCCTTTTTTTAAATGCTTCGCCCATATATAAATAAATAATTGCTGAAGTACTCAAAAAATTTTTAACATTTTTACACCAATTAATAAATTCTTTTCGTAAATTTATTTTTGATAAATCTTCTATCCTTAATATTTTAATTAAATTTTATATATTTTCCTTAACATAATTTTTTAAATTTAATTTAAATAAATATTACTTTCTATTTATCTGTTCATCTGGAAGTAGTGATAGTCGTATTGAATTTAATATATCAATAATTAATTCTTTAGGTATTATTTTATTTTGTTTTAACATATTATTTTAAATTTATTTAAATAAAATGTTAATAAATTAAAGGTACATGTGTATTAACCTTATATATTTTTTTTTAAATATTTTGTTAAAAAGGGAGAATTATTCGAATATAATAATTCTTTTGTTTATTAAAAAATAAAACAATAAATAATGGAAACACTAAGACAAATATGGGAAAATATTTAATTGCTTTTATTTATTAATTTAATTTAAAAAGGTTAAATATTTAATTATATCTAATTAAATAATATATTGAAAAAAATGAAGAATATATTTAAAAATTAATAAAAACAAAATTTAAATAATTAATTTATTTATTTTAAATAAATATATTTTCATTTAAATTTAAAAATATTTTATTAATTAATTCTATACCAATTTGAAAACAAGTATCTTGATTAGATAATTCATATTTCCAACCTCCAAATCTTTTTTTTTAAATAAAAATATTTTTAAAAAATTAAATTAAATAAATTACCTTCCTCTAGAATAAATATTTAATTTTTCTAAACAATTATTACATTTATTTAATATAGAATCCCTTTCTTTTGTAGGTATTGGATAACCAAAAGGTAAACATTTTAACCATTTTGAACAAATATTATTTTTATTATTTATTATATTTACAGATATTAAATCTTTTAATTTAAATTTAAATTAATTAAATTTTAAAATTAATTAATTATTTTTAAATTAATTAATTTTTATTTAAAATAATAAAAATTAAAATTCTAAAAATTAATTTAATTTTTATTTATTTAATAATTATTTTTTAAAATAATTTTAAAAAAATATTTTCTTTTTCTTTTATTTAATTTTTAATTAATTAATTTATTTAAATAATATTAAATATTATTTATATATAACTTACCATTAATTACTTTTTCAAAAATTTTATTTTGTTCATTAATTTCTAAAGGTAATTCTTTATCTGAATTTTGACCAATTTCACATAATATTGACCAAAAATTATTTTTATTTGAATTAATTGAAGGAATTAATTCTGAACTAAAATTTGAAAGAATTGTACAACGATAAAATAAAATCTAAAAAATAAAATTAATTAATTAATTAAAATTTAATTATTTTTAATTTACTTCTTTTCTTGGATAATATGCCCAACTAAGTTGTTTAGCAAATTCACTTTGATCTCCATTTAATCCAATACCTACTAAAATTACCTAAAAATAAATTAATTTATTTTTAAAATTATTATTCTCATTTAATTTTTATTTATTTAATATTTACAGTAGAATATTTTAAAGGCAATGGCTTAGGAAAAATGCCACTCATTCTTGTTAATTCAGTCAAAGGAATTGTTGAGATAAGTATATCGTAATTCCATTTCTATAAATTAAATAAATATTTAATTTAATTTTAATTAATTTATTATTTATTTTCTACCTGTTTATTTCCTTCTTTATTAATACAAAAAATAATTTTATTTTTTGTATCAATTTTAATTACTTTTTGATTAAAATTAAATATATTTAAAGGAAAACGTTTAGAAAATAATTTCCACATTTCTCCTATTCCTTTACAATTTGAAGGATAACGAAATGCTGTTTGCTTTTTTTTATCTTCATTTAATAATTCTTTTTTTGTAAGTAAACATCTAAGTTTTAATTGTTTTAAATCAATTAAATGAACTCTTCCTTTTAACCAACTTATTCCCATTTCTGAAATTGGAACTGTCCAAACCTTTGAAATAAATAATAATATTTATATTTAATCCGGTAATTTATTTATAATTACCGGAACTATTATTTAAAATAAACTTTCCGGAAGGGTTATTTTTTATGAAAAAATTGTTTCCGGAAATTCTTTAATAAAAATAAACTTTCCGGAAATTTCTTTTACCTTTTCATTATAAGGCCTAACAAATATTTTTTGTAAAGTTGGACCAAAAAGTGAAAGAGAAAATTTATCAAAATTTTCTTCTTCTTTTTCTTCTTTTCTATTATTAATTTCTTCTTTATTTAAACATAATTCTTCTAAACATTTTTGTTTAATATTTTTAGGAAAATATGGAATTGAATTTTGAACAGGATATGGAATATAATTTTTAGGTATTATTATTTTATTATTATTATTTAATTCTTCTTTATTTATTACATGTGACATTTCTGCCTTAAAAATTAAAAATATATATATATATTTTTTTTTTAAAAAATTAATTATATTTTAATATTTTTAAGAATTAAATATATTTAATTAATTAAATTAAATTAAATTAAAATTAAAATATTCCCCCTAAACAAACCATTGCACATCTAGGTATAATATTCCATTTAGTTATACATTCCTCCATTGCATTAATAAAATTTTGATATTTACTAATTCCTAAATAATTTTAAATTAATTTAAAATAATTTATTACCCATTACATGTACACCTAAATCCCAACAAAAACCATTTTCATCTATTACACTATTTGCTAAACCACCAATTTCATTTTCTTGTTCAATAATATTAATTATTATATTTTCCTATTTAATTTAATTTAATTTAAATTAATTTAATTAATTTACATTAATTAATTTTTCATTTAAAAGTTGATAAATTCTATAAATTGTTCCTTAATTAATTAATTAAAATAAAAATAAAATAACCTAAAGCAGTAGGTCCAGTACCTAAAATAATTATTTTAGTTTCCTTTTCTTTATCTAAATTTTTATTAAAATTTTCTGGTTTAATTGAAGAAGACATTTTTAAATTAAATTAAATAAATTATTTAAAAAAAAAAAATGAATGGGAAAACTAAAATAGTGCAGATAACAGAATTATTAAAAACAAATTTTTTACAAAAAATTAGACAATCTTTTTCTTTTATAATTTTTATTTTAAACAATTTTTTAAATTTAAATTAAATAAATTTTATTTATTTTTAAAATTAAAAACGTCTTCTTTTCATCAATTCATTTACTTCTCTATTTTTCTTTACACAAATTGATAAACATTCTTTTTCTGTTTTTATTGGTTCTTCTTCTTCATTTTCTTCCTTAAATTTATTTAAATTTATTTATTTTATTTAAATTAATTAATAAAAAAAAATATATAAACTTGACAATATCCAAAAGGATAAGCAAAACAATTATTTCCTCTTTGATACCAACGTAAAGTAAATTGACTAGGTAATAATCCATTTAAATTACATTTTGTTCTGTAAGGTGTTATTTTTTCACATTTTTTAATTTTTGGAAATGTTTTTTGTTCTAATAATAAAAATTCAGCTAATTCTGCTGAAGCTGAAGATGGTGGAGGTATTATTTTTATTTGATTATTTAAAGAAGAATAAATTAATGAAGAAGAATTATTAACCTATTTAATTTAATTTAATTTAAATTAATAATTTAATTTATTTATAAATTTAATTATTTAATTTTAAATTTGTTAATTTAATTAATTTAATTTAATTTAAATTAAAAATATTACAATTATTTTTCTTTCATTTTCAAGTATTGTACTAATTTCATTAATTAATTCTTTTTCTTTTATTATTTCTTCTCCTTCTTTATTATTATTATTATTATTTTCTTTTAATTCTTTTATTTCTTCTTCTTCAATTTCTTCATTTTCTGTTAAGCGAACAATTCCAGAAATTTGTATTGGATTTTTAATTTTTGGATAATTTTTATTTAATTTTTTATCAGTACATAATTCTTCACATTCTTTAAATGTTCTTATTGTTTTATCTGTTGCTATTGGTTCACCTTTTATAATTAATTAATTAAATAATATTTAATTTTATTTAAATTATTTTAATTTAAATAATTTATTTATTTATTTTTAAATATTTTTAAAAAGTAATTAAATTAAAATTAAATTAATTATTTTTATTTAATTATTTAAATAATTTAAAAAAAAACCTGGACAATAACCCCAAGGATATGAATAACAAATTCCTTCTTTAGCATACCATCTAATAACAAATTGTGTTTTTTTATTCCCATTTTCACAAAATGGTTCTAATTTTTGTTTTTTACAACTAAATTCTTCTCCACTTGAGTCAATATTTATTTTTTTAGAAAAAAATATTTTTGGTTTCCAAATATTTGCTTCAATTATTTGTTGTTGTTTTTTATTATTTTCATTTAAAATTACTGGTGAATCACGAACAGAAGAAAAATTATTTTTTTGAAAAAAATTATTTGGGGAAATAATTAAAGGAATTGAAGAAGTTGAAGAAGAAGAAGAAGAAGAAGAAGAAGAAGAAGAAATTGTTTTTAATGAAACCTTATTTAAATTTAAATTAAATTAAATTTAAATTTTACATTTAAATTATTTAATTGTTTTGGTTTTTCTCTTGCAATTATTTTACCATAATGTTTTTCTAAAAGTTCCATTGCATTAACAAAAGCTTCTGATTTATTTCTTTAATTATATAAAAATTAATATAAATTATTTAAAATATTTTTTTTTTTAATTAAAAAATAATTTATTTAATTATTTTTAATATTAATATTAATTATTTATTTTTAAAAAATTCTAAAATTATTTAAATTTTAATTTAAAATTAAATTTTTAATATTAAAATTAAATCTTAACTTTTCATTTAATTTTTCTTCTTCCCTTTCTTTAATTATTTTTTCATTACTTTCTCCTTTAATTTCAATACTTGCTTCATTATAAAGTCTTTTAATTTTTAAAAATTAAAAAAATAAAATTTAAATTAAAATTAAATAAAACTTAAAAAGTTCTGTTAAATTAGGACAACAAATTCCTTCTCCATTTTTATTATTTAATAAATATTCACATTGAAATCCATTTGGGCAATTATTTTCAAAACATTTAAAAATATAACCTTCACCTTCTAATAAAGGTCCTTTTCCATCTTTACATAAAATTAAACTTTTATTATTATTTATTAAATTATTTTCAATTAAATTTGAATTAGAATATGCCAATAAAATTAAGAATTGAAGTAAAAATAAAACTAAAAAATATTTAATTTAATTTAATATTAAATTTTATTTTAATTTTAATTCTTTTATAGGTAAAAATATTTAATTTAATTAAAGTTATTATAATCTAAATATTAAACTTAATTTTTTGATTAAAATTATGTCCAATCAACATTTTAGAAAATAAATTAAGTGTATTTTTAATTAAATTATTATTTATTAAATTAATTAATTATTAATTAATTAATTTTTATTTTTTTTTTATTAAAGTTAATAAATTAATTTATTTATTAATTTTAAATAAACATACCAATAATTAAATAAT
Source organism: Meloidogyne graminicola (assembly GCA_036172905.1). Lineage (NCBI taxonomy): Eukaryota > Metazoa > Nematoda > Chromadorea > Rhabditida > Meloidogynidae > Meloidogyne > Meloidogyne graminicola. Next base: position 1,567,341 of record JARPZY010000007.1, read on the forward strand.
TAAATAAATTTAACATTTTATATTTGAAATTTAATTTTAAAAAATTAAAATATAAAATTAATAAAAATTAAATAACCTAAAAAATTAAAAAAAAAAAGACCGCACATAAAATTTTTAATGGAAAAATTAATTAATTCATTTTTAATAACACACCAACATGTTTTAAAAATTGTAAGAATAAAAAAAAAAATAAATACATATATTTTTTTACGGATATAAAATAATATTAAAAAAGCTAAGTAAGTATATTTATTTATTTATTATATTACTTTTAAAAATAAAAGAAAAATAACCAGTTAATAATTATATGACCGAAATTATTATTTTTTTTTTTTAATTAAAAAATACAATCCGGAAAAAAATGACCGGATCAAGTTTAATAATTTTATATTTATTTTTTAAACTTTTTTTTTTTTAATTTTTAGATTTAAAAGATCAACTTTCAAATAATCAACAATAAATAACAATAACATTTATAAAAATAAATAAATAATTTTAGAAAAACATTTTTTTAATTAATTTTTTTTTTAAAATTTATTTAATCTTTAAACAAAATTTAAAAAAAAATAATATTTATAAATTTAAAATAATTAATTAATTAATTATTTTAAAAATTAAATAAAGGCTAAACAAGACCTGGTAAATATTTTCCTCTAAAACTTTGACATTTCTTAAACTTTTTTTAATTTAATTTATTGCAACTTTTTGAATAAACTATTAAATTAATTATTTTTTAAATTTAATATAAATTTTCTTAACTTTTTTTTTCATAAAAATTATTATTTATTCACAAGCAATTGACATTTATAATAAAAATTAAATAAACATATATTAAATAATTACTTGTACTTAAATATTAATACAATTTAATTTCTTATTAAATAAATTTATTAAATAGTACAACATACGTATATTAATAATACAAAAAATTTCACATAAATTGTTGGCATAACTTAAAAAAAAAATTAGGTAAATAAATATTGTTTATATTCACACATAATTAAATGTACTTTTTAAATTTTTATTTAAATTAATTACAATATATCTTTGAAATTTAATAAATAAATATATTTAAAATTATTAATTATATTTTGTTTTATATTTAAAATACATCATATTTTTTTTTATTTTTAAATTAAAATTTAATTAAAATATAATGGAATATATTTTATGGAATCGTAATGAATATTATCAAATTTATAATTGTACAGGAATTAATGTTAATGATATACCTATTGAAAAAAGACAATATCCAATTGCTGCAATTATTTGTATAATACTTGGATTAATATATTATGTATTTTAATTTTTAATTTAATTTTAAATTTTAATTTTTTAAAGCCTTTATATTTTCCTTGTATTTATTCCTTTTGGAAAAATAAATTAAAAAATCCTTGTTATATTCTTTTAATTTACCTTTCATTATTGGATATTTGTTTACTTTGGATTCCAACAATTGCAATGGGAATTTTAAGTTTAAATGGTGTTGAATATTGTTCTTCACCTTTTATAGTATATTTTATTGGTTGTGCAGGTTTATGTAAGTTTTTGTATTTTTTTTTTTTTTGTAAATATTTTATGTTTATAAAATTTTAATTTATTGTATTTATGAAATAGCTTAGGAAAAATATTTTAATAAAGTTTATACAAAAACATAACAAAAGAAAAAATACACTAGAAATATAAAATTTTAAAGTGTTTCAATGTATTTCTTGTTTGTATTTTTTACAAATGTTTTAGAAAAACACAAAGATAAAAAAAAAGTTTTATTTTTTGTATTTTGTATATTTCTTTTCTTTTCCCTGATTTTTATAATTTAACTAAACTGATATGTTTTCCGGAAAGGATTATACAGTTTAAATTTAGCATAATTTTAAATAAATATTAAATATTTATTTAATTTTTAATAATTAAATATTATTTTTAGTTTTATGGTGTTCTGAATGTATTGCTGATTTGGTTTAAAAATATTTAAAATTAAATTTTAATTTTTTTTTCTTTTTTAAGAATTTAGGAATTAATCGTTGTATTGAATTATCATTTCCAAAAATTTCAAAAATATTATTTTATAATAAACGTGTTTATATTTGGATTATTTTATGTAATTTATATGGTCTTTATTGGATTATATTTCATCATCCTACAATTTTTAGTGGAATTGAATTTGGATTTGTATTTGATCCATTAGATGGATATAAACCTTATAGATCAGAATTTGTATTTTATTTATTTAATTAATTTAATTAATTTAATTTTTTAGTTTAATAAAGATGTATTATCAGTTTCATTAAATAATACAATTTTAGCTTTAGCATCACCAACCATTTATTTTTTATTTATTATTTTTTTATTCTTTAAAGCTAGAGAATTATCAAATCGTATAACAAAAGAAGAATTAATGGTTTAATTAAAATTTTAATTTTTAATTTTTAAAAGGTTTTTATTCAAGTATTTATTATTTCAATGTTAAATACTTTAGCAGGAATTGTTAATTCATATGAATTTATTTATGAAGTACATAATGATATATCTATTATGATTGCACATTTTTCTTGGTAAAATTTTAATAATTAAATTTTTTATTTTAAATTTAAAGGTTACATATTCATGGTATTTTTTAATTAATTAATTAATTAATTTAAAAAAGGTTTTCCACCAGTTATTTATTTATTATTAAATAAAACAGTTAGAACTGATACAAAAAAAATTTTTAATAAATTAATAAAAATAATTAATAATAAAATTAAACCAACTAATACAAATACAAGTATTATAAGAATTACTACACAACATAGAGGAAATATTAATTAATTAATATAATGATTAAATTAATTTTTAAAAATATTTTTTTTTGTATAAAAGTAAAGGATTATTTTGTTTTTTTAAAGTTAATTTATTGTATAATTTATTTTATTTTATTTTTCATTTTTTAATATTTTATTTATTTTTTAATTAAATTTTAAAAAAATAAAGGAATATATTTAATTAATTAATAATTTAATTTTAAAAAAATTAAATAATTAATATTAAATAAATAAATACTTTTTGTTTAATAATTAATATTAAATAAATATTAAATTTTAATTAATATATCAATTATTTTAGAATAAACAAAATAATATTTTTTTTTTTTTTTTTAAATAAATTATTTATCAATAATAGATATAAATATTTTAATAAATCACAAAAAGAAAATAAAAAAATTAGGTTAATTTTAAATAAATTAAATAAAAAGAAAATTCGGTAAAATTAATCAAAATTAAATTATTTATTTAGAATTATTTAATTTATTTATTTATTTAATTTAATTTAAATGTCTTCTTCAATTAAACCAGAAAATTTTAATAAAAATTTAGATAAAGAAAAGGAAACTAAAATAATTATTTTAGGTACTGGACCTACTGCTTTAGGTTATTTTATTTTATTTTTATTTTAATTAATTAATTTATTTAAGGAACAATTTATCGAATTTATCAACTTTTAAATGAAAAATTAATTAATGTAAATTAAATTAATTTAATTTAAATTTAATTAAATAGGAAAATATAACAATTAATATTATTGAACAAGAAAATGAAATTGGTGGTTTAGCAAATAGTGTAATAGATGAAAATGGTTTTTGTTGGGATTTAGGTGTACATGTAATGGGTAAATAAATTATTTTAAATTAATTTAAAATTATTTAGGAATTAGTAAATATCAAAATTTTATTGATGCAATGGAGGAATGTATAACTAAATGGAATATTATACCTAGATGTGCAATGGTTTATTTAGGGGGAGGGAAGGGGAGAAGATTTTAATTTAATTAATTAAATAAATAAATATATATTTATTTCTAAAAATGTCAAAATATAATTAATTTTTTAAAAAATCATTTAAAAAGAAAAATATTTTTAATTTTTAAGGCAGAAATGTCTCATGTAATAAATGAAGAATTAAATAATAAAGAAAAAGAATTAAATAATAATAATAAAATAATAATACCTAAAAATTATATTCCTTATCCTGTTCAAAATTCAATTCCATATTTTCCTAAAAATATTAAACAAAAATGTTTAGAAGAATTATGTTTAAATAAAGAAGAAATTAATAATAGAAAAAAAGAAGAAGAAGAAGAAAATTTTGATAAATTTTCTCTTTCTCTTTTTGGTCCAACTTTACAAAAAATATTTGTTAGGCCTTATAATGAAAAGGTAAAAAAATTCCGGAAAATTTATTATTTCCGGAAAGTTTATTTTTATTAAAGAATTTCCTGAAACAATTTTTTGTAAAAAGTTTTATTTTAGAAAAATTCCAAATAAACATTCCGGAAAGTTTATTTTAAATACTAGTTCCGGTAATTATAAATAAAAATAAATTTCCGGAAAATAATTAAATATAAATAATTATTTATTAAAAGGTTTGGACAGTTCCAATTTCAGAAATGGGAATAAGTTGGTTAAAAGGAAGAGTTCCTTTAATTGATTTAAAACAATTAAAACTTAGATGTTTACTTACAAAAGAAGAATTATTAAATGAAGATAAAAATAAGCAAGCATTTCGTTATCCTTCAAATTGTAAAGGAATAGGAGAAATGTGGAAATTATTTTCTAAACGTTTTCCTTTAAATATATTTAATTTTAATCAAAAAGTAATTAAAATTGATACAAAAAATAAAATTATTTTTTGTATTAATAAAGAAGGAAATAAACAGGTAAAAAATAAATTAATTAAATTAAAAATAAAATAAAAATAAAAATATTAATTTTTAAATAATTTTGAATTAAATTAAATTAAATATTTAATTTATAGAAATGGAATTACGATATACTTATCTCAACAATTCCTTTGACTGAATTAACAAGAATGAGTGGCATTTTTCCTAAGCCATTGCCTTTAAAATATTCTACTGTAAATATTAAATAAATAAATAAAAATTAAATGAAAATAATAATTTTAAAAATAACTTAAATTATTTTTAGGTAATTTTAGTAGGTATTGGATTAAATGGAGATCAAAGTGAATTTGCTAAACAACTTAGTTGGGCATATTATCCAAGAAAAGAAGTAAATATTTTTAAATAAAAATAATTAAATTTTAATTAATGAATTAATTATTTTTATTTTTTAGATTTTATTTTATCGTTGTACAATTCTTTCAAATTTTAGTTCAGAATTAATTCCTTCAATTAATTCAAATAAAAATAATTTTTGGTCAATATTATGTGAAATTGGTCAAAATTCTGATAAAGAATTACCTTTAGAAATTAATGAACAAAATAAAATTTTTGAAAAAGTTATTAATGGTAAGTTATATATAAATAAATTAATTAATTAAATAAAGGAAAAATAAAATATTTTTTTTTAAAATTATTTTAAAAAATAATTATTAAATAAATAAAAAGTTATTTAATTTTTAAATGCTTAATTTTTTATTATTTTAAATAAAAATTAAATTAAATTAATTTTAAATTTAAATTTAAATTAAAAGATTTAATATCTGTAAATATAATAAATAATAAAAATAATATTTGTTCAAAATGGTTAAAATGTTTACCTTTTGGTTATCCAATACCTACAAAAGAAAGGGATTCTATATTAAATAAATGTAATAATTGTTTAGAAAAATTAAATATTTATTCTAGAGGAAGGTATTATTAATTAATTAATTTAATTTAATTTTTATTTATTAAAAAAGATTTGGAGGTTGGAAATATGAATTATCTAATCAAGATACTTGTTTTCAAATTGGTATAGAATTAATTAATAAAATATTTTTAAATTTAAATGAAAATATATTTATTTAAAATAAATTGATTAATTAATATATTTATTTAAAATATTTTTGTTAAAATAAAAATTAATTAATTTATTTATTTATAAAATATTTATTTATTTATTAAATAATTACAAATAATCACAGTACAAATTTTGAGGTAAAATAAAAAGAAAATATTTAAAAACCCGCATTTGGAGTGAGCAAATAATTTATTTGTTGCCTCTTTAATTCTTCATTTTCTTCCAAAGGTCTTAACGTTCCCAAATTTCTTTGAGGTAAATTTGATCCCCTTCTTTTTAATTTTTTCTCCTTCCATTCTTGCATACTTATTTGACTTTGTTGACTTTCCATTCTTTGTATTCGAAGATTTGGAGTTGACCTTTTTTTTAAAAATATTTAACTTAAAGTATTTTTAATTAAAAAAAAAACGTCCGCAACTTTTATCCGCAAATATATTTCAAACAGAATTTTCTTAAATTTAATTGTAAAAAATTATTTATTTGTAAAATTTAATAATTTGCGGACTTATAATTAAATAAAAATCACAATTTATTTTGAAATTTAATAAATACCTTCTCCGTTGTGCTAATTTTTGGGCATTAATTCCTTTATTATAACCTTCTTCTTCACAATTTTCATTAAATTGTTTTTCTGAAATAAAACTATGGGCAGGTGCAGATTGTCCATTAATTACACAACTATATTTAAATAATTCTTTAAATAAAAAATATTTTATTTATTTATTTACCGTTTACAAATTTTAATTGGAAGAAAAATTGAACAAAAAGTTTGTCTATAACGTGAAGACATTAAACAATATAAAACAAAATTAACAGAAGAATTAATTAATGAAAGAAGATCTAAAACATCCCCTAAAGTTAAATAAATAAAACGATGAACATCTGCTGTATATATTGCATTAAGTATTGCAATAAGTCCTTGAGGTAATTCTGTAAGAAGAAAAACACAAAGAATTGTTAATAATAGGCCTGTTGTTCTATCAGAATTTATTCTATAATTAAATTAAATTTTAATTTAAAAAAAAAGAATTTTTTTTTTTTTTTAAATATTCTGAAATGTTAAAATTTATTTTAAAAATTAAAGTTTTATAATTTTTATTTAAGAAATATTTAAATTTAATTAATTATTAATTAAAATATTTTTAAAAATAATTTTAAAAAAAAACCTTTTAAGCCTAATATTAGCTCCATTTATTTGTTTTTGTTTTAAATTATCAACAGAATTTCTTTTATTAGGGGAATCATTAATTTGTTTAAATAAAAGTTGGCAACGTTTTTTCTCTGCTTGTCTAAGCCTTTGAAGAAGACTAGCACTGAGAATTAAAAGTAAAAAGCAGGGAATTACCTTAAATAATTAATTAATTAATTTATTTTAAAATAAAATAATTATTGGAATAGTAAAATTGTTTTTTTTATGAATTATAAATTTCTTTTATTTTATTTAAATATTTTGTACATCAAAATATTTAAATAATTAATTATTTAATTTATTTTATATATTTTATACTTTAAAACAAATTCCAGTTAACCATAAATTTGCTTTAAATAACCAACATCCATTAGCCATTGCTGTATTTCTTATAATAATTGTAAAAATTGGTTCTGAATAATTTTTTGATAAAATTCCAGAAATAACATTTGGACATAAAATTGAGGGTTTCCAATTAGAATGTGGATATTCAATTACTTGATGTACAGCTAATGAAGGTATACAAAGAAATAAAATAAAAAATATAATTGTTAATGATGCTCTTCGAGCTAAGGGAACTCTTTGCCATTTACTATAAAAGAAGAAAATATATATATATATATATATATATATTTATATATATATTAAATAATATAAATTAATTAATTAAAATAAAATAAATAAATTATTTAAATTAAATTAAATTATTTAATTTATTTACCTATAAAGTATATTTTTATGTAAAGTCATTCTTCTTAGAAAAGCCATTAAAACAGCTAACCAAAGGGTTGCTGTATGTAATAAAATTGAAATAAAAATATGTAATAAAAGAAAATACATCCAAATAAATGTTTGGGTATTTGAACTATTTAAATAAATTAATTTAATTATTAATTTAATTATTAATTTAATTATTACCAATTATTCCCTCCAAGGACAAAATGCCAAATATAAATTAAATAAGAACCCATTGTTCCTAAATCACAAAGTGCTACTGCTGTCTTTAAATAAATATTAAATTATATTATTTAAATTAAATTATTTCCCCCTTTTAAATTAATTTTTAATTTAATTTAAATTAATTACCATAATTGAATTAACTGCTGATTTTCTCATTCTTGGTCTAGTAAGAACTACACAATGAATTAAATTAGTAATTACACCTAAAAAATATTTAAATTAAATTTAATTAATTTAAATTAACCAAAAAAACATAATAATACACAAATTCTTCCATGAATTGGTGCATAAGATCTTTTAAATTTTTAAATTTAATTAATTTAAATTTTAAGTTTTTTTTACTTTTGAAATAAAATAAGTGAATGAATAAATTGTCTAGTAGAATTATTTTCAAAATCAAATAATGCTGGCTCATTAGGGCCACACTCCATACATTTATTTTTTAATTAAAATTAATTAAAAAGGTACTAAATAATTAACTTAAAATTAAAAAAATTAAATATTAAATTAATTTTAGTTAATAAAAAAAATAAATTAATTAATTTAAAATTAAATAATGTTTCTATTTAATAAACCCATTTTTATTGAAAAAATAATAATAATTAAAATTGTGGAATTATTTAATTAAGGGGGAAAAAAAATAATTATTTATTTATTTATTATATATTATTTAATTTTTAAATAATAAATAAATGTAAATTAATTCAATTCATTATTAATTTAAAAAAATTACTTTTTTAAATTATTTTTTAAAAATAAATAAATTGCTAAAAAATCTTCTTTTTTTTTTTTTTTTAAAAATAAAAATATATTTATTTAAAATAAGGGAATATCAGATTACTTTATTTTTTTTTTGTTAAATAAATTTTTAAAGGAAATTAATATTTTTTAAATTAAAAGAAATAATAAATTATTTAAAATTATTTATTTTTCTTTTAAAAATAAAAAATGTTTAAATTTTAAAAAATAAAAAATAATTTTTAATTAATTAATTTTTTTATTTAAAATATTTTAATTATTTTGTTAGGATTTAAATTTAAAAAAAAATTACTTTGATAAATTTTTTATTTTTGCAAAAATTAATTTTATTTAAATAATTTAATTACTTATATTAAAAAAAAAAAGCTCAGATGGATAAATTTTAAAAAAAATATTTTTTTTTGTTTAAATTTATTCAAGGAGAACCTTTTTTTGTTTATTTTTTTCTAAAAATAAGATATATTTATTTTCTATTTATTTTTTATTTAATTTATTTTGTATTTAATTATTTCCCTCTCCTTTCTTTTTTTTTTTTAAAGAAAATTCTTTTTTTTTAATAGAAAATATTAAAAAAAAAAATAAATGTAACAATTAAATTAATTTTAAATAAATTAAATTTATTTTTAGATTAAAAAAAAAAAATAAAATAAAAGAATTAATTATTTTATTAATACAATTTAAAAATTAAATAATTTAAATATTAAAAAATTAATTAATTAATTAATAATGGGGTAAATAAATTAATTATTTAAATAATTTTTAATTTATTTTTTGTTCAAAAAAAAAAAAAGTATTATTAGTTTTTTGTTTATTTAAAGGTAAACATTTTTAATAAATTAAATTTATTAAAAATAAAATAAAATAATTTTTAAAAATTTTTCAAAAAATTTAATTAATTTAATTTTTAAGTTAAAATAAAATATTATTAAATAACTTAAATAATTTAAAATGTTTTAAAAATAAATTTAAGTAAATTAATTAAAAGGAATTAAAAGAATTCTTTTTTTCTTTTTTTTTTTTAATTTAATTTAATTTTTTTTTATTTATCAAGGTTTTTCTGTGGAGGCGTTAAAAGAAAAAGGCTTTTTTGAAAAAGCACACGGCTGTTCTTTTTTTTTAATACAAAATAAAATCATCAAATAATTTAATTATTAATCAATTTATTTTTTTTTTCTTTTCTTGGCATTAATTAATTTAAAAAAAAAAATTCTATTTTTATTTTAGTAATTATTTAAAATTATTTTTAAAAAAAGAAAATAACAATAATTTTATATTTTTTGTTAATATATCACTTTGACAACTAAATAAAAAATATTAGAGGAAGAAAAAAAAAAACTAAAAAAAGATTTTTTCTTATACTAAATTAAAAAAAAATATGAAAGTAATTAATGTTTAAAAGATATTCTGAGAATTTAAAAATAATTATTAAATAAAATTTAATTAAATTTTTAAGAAAGGTGATCTTCAAGGTATTTCTATTACTCAGTGTGTAAATTGTAGTTTGTAATTTACAATAAATAAATTCTTTTAATTGATTACCTTTTTAACTATAAAGTGCATGGTTAACCCGAATGATCAATTATTGCAAAGATCAACAAACAAAAAACATTCTTTTAATTATTTAACTAAATAACTTAATAACAAATATATACATATCTTATTTATTTAAATAGTAATGATTCAATCATGTTTTTATTTTAAGTTTACTTTAATTAAATTGAGTAAGTGTTAAAATCGTTTTTGGTGTTATAATATATAGTTGATCAATAGGGTTTCACATATATAGTTGTGTGAATAAATAAACAACAACAAAATATGTACATATGTACAAAAATAATTCGTAAACATATATTAAGATAACAACGATTGAAGATTTTATTTATTTATTTACTATCAATTACATTATTTATTATTATTAAATAATTTTTGTTTTTCTTCCCAAATTTGTAAAAAAAATAAAATAAAAAATTATTTCTAAATTTAAAAATGAATAAATTATTTATTTTATCAATTATTTTAACAATTATTTTGGCAATTTATTTAAGTTTTTTGTTCTTTGGAACAAAGGAAAATGTTTGTAAATTTTTAAAAATTTATTTAATTTTATTTTAAAGTTAAAAGTTCCAGAAAAAGGTTATTTTGGTTTTGGAGAGCCTAAACCAGATGATGAAAAAATTAAAACATTTAATATAGAATTTTCTTCTGAAGAAATTATTCAATTAAAAGAAAGACTTAAAAATTCAAGAATTGGACATTCTGAATTGGAAGATGTTAATGATTGGTCTTATGGAATTAAATTGAATAATTTAAAGGATTGGAGTAATTATTGGGAAATGAATTTTGATTTTAATAAAAGTCAGGAAAGACTTAATCAATTTCCGCATTATTTGACACAAATTGAGGGAATTATGGTTTGACTTAATTTTTAAAAGAAAATAAAATTAGCAATTTAATATTTTAAATTAAAGTCTAAAAATAATAGAATATTATAAAATGATTTTTTTAATAATACCAATTTGGATTCTCGAAAAAAAATAAATTTTTCTATTTTTAAACAGATTCATTTTCTACATGTAAAACCACCAAAACAATCTTCTTATAAACAAATAATTCCATTAATTTTGGTCCATGGATGGCCTGGAAATGTTTATGAATTTTATAAGATAATACCATTATTGACTGATCCCAAGGCTCATTCATTGGATTTTAATTTTGCTTTTGAGGTTATTGCTCCTTCAATTCCTGGTTATGGATTTTCTGAACAACCACACAAAAAAGGTTAGTTTAATTAATTTAAAAAACTTCGACTATTTATATTCTAAAGCTTAGAACGAGAATATTCGAAATAACAAAATTTTGGGAATAAAAAATTCAGTTATTTTGTAGCGGACAGTTTGCCGCATACAGACTAACACTGGGATGAAAAGCTTTTTATCCCAAAATATTTTATAATATATGTATATTATGTAGTTTAAGAACAAATAAAAGATAATAAGTGAAAAATTTTTTTTTAAATTCCAGGATTTGATTCAATCGCCGCTGCTCGAATTTTTAACAGATTAATGACTGAGCGTCTTGGATTTAAAAAATATTTGGCTCAAGGTGGTGATTGGGGATCTTTAATTGTATCGAATATTGGACGATATTATTCTTCAAATTTATTGGCAATTCATCTTAATATGGCATTTGTTAATCCTTTTGATAGTTTTAAACATTTTATTCTTTCATTTATTGGATGTTATAAGCCACATTGGGTATTTTCTGAGCCTGAGCATTTTAAGAATTTTTCTTTAAAAGCAAAGGCTATGAATTTTTTAGGAGAGAGTGGATATATGCATATTCAGGTAAATTTTATTTAAAAAAAAATTATTTTAATATATTTAGGCAACAAAACCTGATACAATTGGTGTTGGTTTGAATGATTCGCCTATTGGTTTGCTTGCTTATATTTTGGAGAAATTTTCAACATGGACAAATCCCTCTTTTCGTTCATTGCCTGATGGGGGTCTTTTAAGGTATAAAAAAAATTGTTTTTAAATTATTTAACTTTTTTCTTAAGGAAATATTCCCAAGAAGATTTGCTAACAATTGTGAGCATTTATTGGTTTAGAGGTAATATTCTCAGTTCGCAACGTTTTTATAAGGAGAATTTCTCGTCTAAAAATATTGAATTATCATCCAAATATGTGCCGATACCAACTGGATATGCTGCGTTTCCTCATGATTTGGGTGAAGTAGCTCCAAAAGAATTGATGAAACTAAATTATAATTTAACTTACATGACTATGTTTCAAGATGGTGGACACTTTGCTGCACTTGAGCTGCCTGAAGAGTTGGCTAAGGATCTTTTTAATTTTGCAAAAACTATTTAAAATTATTTAATTTATTTAAATCTATAACTATTTTTAATTGAAAATTAATCGAAAAAAGATAATTCTATTTTATTTATTTATGAATTTGATTGTTTTAAATGAATTATAATTGAGGTTAAATTTTGATAATATACATGATATAACCAGGTTTACATACAACATCGAAACCTTTTATATCGCTCAAAATATCTTAACCAAAAATGAACATTTTCGGGTTTAAAAAACAGTCCGGGCCTTGTTTTCATTTGTAAATTTAAACAAAAAGTAAACTTCGATTTTCTGGGGCGATACAAAGGGTTTCGATGTTCAGGGTTTGGGTCATATATAATAATAGTTAAATATAAATGTCAATTATTTTCATGAAAAATATTAACTAAAATGATTTGAAACTAACTATAAATAACTTTATTCTTTTCAATTTAAATTAATTTAAAAAATACAAATAACATTTAGGAACATTCCCATGGTTTAAAGTTTTTTTTAAAATTATTCCGTCTAAAAGTTCACAGATCTTGTTCAGCAAAATATTAATAATTTCTTAAAAGTTTATTTTGTGAAAGAAAGGATTACTTTAGAGTATATTATAAGCAGTAATGATGAATACTTCAAAGAAGTAGTTTTTTATTTGAACTCTTTCAAAAATTAGAATTACTAATAAATTCATTAATATTTATACTAATATTAAAATAATTCTCATGTCTCAAAAATAATCACTCAATAAAATAATCTTTTTAATAAAAATATAATTTAATTAAATATATGATGAGAGTATATAAATCGCTTAAAATATTCATTTTTTATATTTAAAATATTTTTCAAAAAATTTAAAAAATAAAATGATTAAAACAACAACAAAAAATAAATAATAAATAAAACAATTATTAAAGCATTACCTAATGAATTATTAATTGAAATAATTAATACAACAATTAAAATATTACCATATCTAAAAAATTAAGCGAGGAATAAGTATTTTTTTAGGTCCTCACCCAAATTCTTATGTACCAAATGTAATTTTTTTCTATTTGCCTATTTTTAATTGATATGGACACAAATTCGACAATTCATACATTTTGTTAAATTTATTTTCTTTTTTATTAATATAGTTTGTTACAAGCATTTCGAACATATGTATTTAAACATTTTTCTGATTAATATTAAAATTGGAGTATAGATAAATTGTTGGTATAAGCGAATTGGGTGATCCCCATTATACAATTTTGCAAAATTATTCCCAGGGTTTAAAGGTTCTTTTTAATTATTCCGCCTAAAAGTTCACAAACCTCGTTCAGTAAAATAATATTAATTTATTAAAAATATAATATTATTTTGTATAAGAAAGGATTAATAGGCGTTCATGATGAATAATTTAAATTTTATAAAGTAATTTTTGTTGTAAATCATTTTCAAAAATTTGAAGTACCATTAATATTTATATTATTTATACTTGTTTTCAAACTAGGATAGAACTCATTAATAAAATATTTTTAAATTTAAATGAAATATTTATTTAAAATTAATTATTTATTTACTTAATTTTTTATTTAATTTATAAATTTTCTTGTTAATTATACTAAATTTTTTAAATTAATTCAATTAATTAACTCTCATAATTCTATATTTTTTTTTAAATTTTACTCCATGTTTCAGTATGAACTTAAAATATTGATAAATTAATTATTAAATATAATTAAATATTTAACCTTTTTAATTCAAAAATTTAAAAAAAATAATTTAAATAAATAAATAAAAGCAATTAAATATTTTCCCATATTTGTCTTAGGGTTTCCATCATTTATTGTTTCGTTTTTTAATAAACAAAAGAATTATTATTCAAATAATTAAACTTTTTTAACAAAATATGAAAAGTTAAAATTTCTTATTTAGTAAAAATTTTCTTTAAATAAATTTAAAAATATGTTAAAACAAAATAAAACAATACCTAAAGAATTAATTCTTGATATATTAAGTTCAATGCGACTAACACTGCTTCCAGATGAAAAAATAAATACAAAGTAATATTTATTTCATTAAATTTATAAAATTATGTAAGGAAAATACATAAAATTTAATTAAAATATTAAGGATAGAAGATTTATCGAAAATAAATTTTAAAAAAATATTGGAGAATTGGTGTCAACATGTTAAAAATTTTTTGGGTACTTCGGCAATTATTTATTTATATCTAGGAGAAGCATTTAAAAAAAAAAAGGTAAGAAGAAAAATTTTTGATAGAATATTAAAGGAATATTAGGTATTATACTTTTTTTTTATTTAAAAGTAAAATAAATATACATTCTGATTTTAAATAAATTAAAAAGTATTTTAAATATGGTAAGATTTACAAGATAACGGATTATTTACAGAATCCGGGGAGCCAGGGAAATCTCTTAATTTTTTCATTTAAAATTTAAAAATTCGCTAAACATTTTGCCAAAACTATTTTCTCTATTTTGAGCAAATTAACATTACTATAAAAATTATCGATTTCAACATTTTGATTTTCTAAATAGTAGAATACACCAAATTTCATTTTCTTACTTTTATCTTTTTCATAATAAATTAATCCATTAAAATTTATTATTCCTTTTTTCCATTTTTGGATATTATGGCATCTTCAACAATTGGGACCACCCAGATAATTGGATTGGCATAGTAAAAACGTGTATTTAGTGGTTTCGATCTCGTTAATTGCGAATATGATATCGGTTTTTTGTTATTATCGTTTTATCACTCATTTTAAGAATGTCGGGATTGGCATTTCAATCAATATCACCTTTCTACCTACTACGATAAACTAATAAGGATTCGTGATAACAAAAAACTGATATCATATTCGTAATCAGCGAGACCGAAATCCCACTAAAAACACGTTTCTATGCCAATTCGATTATTTGGGGTTGCCCCAATTGTTGAAGATTGCCACATATATATCTAATTTTATAACAGATGTCTGAAGAAGGAAATATTCTTCGTGTTTTAGAACTTCAAGCGCGTATCGATCAACAAGATGCAACCATTGCTCAACAAACTGCACGCATTGCTGCTCTTGAATCTCGTGATGTTTTAGTGGTTAGTTTAAAAATTATAAATTTAATATCTGACTTTGCATCTTCAGACTATTTACAGTAATTTTCATTTTTTTCAGGGATTTCTTATTGAAAAATCTTATTTTGGTTTTGGAGAGCCTAAACCAGATGATGAAACAATTAAAACATTTAAAGTAGAATTTCCTTCTGGACAAATTATTCAATTAAAAGAAAGACTTAAAAATTCAAGAATTGGACATTCTGATTTGGAAGATGTTAATGATTGGTCTTATGGAATGAAATTGAATATTTTAAAAGATTGGAGTAATTATTGGGAAATGAATTTTGATTTTAATAAAAGTCAGGAAAGACTTAATCAATTTCCACATTATTTGACACAAATTGAGGGAATTATGGTTTGACTTAACTTTTAATGAACATAAAATTAGCAATTTAATATTTTAAATTAAGTCTAAAAATAATAGAATATTATAAGATGGGTTTTTTAATAATAACAATTTGGATTCTTGAAAAGAAAGTTTTCTATTTTTAAACAGATTCATTTTCTACATGTAAAACCACCAAAACATTCTTCTTATAAACAAATAATTCCATTAATTTTGGTCCATGGATGGCCTGGAAATGTTTATGAATTCTATAAGATTATACCATTATTGACTGATCCCAAGGCTCATTCATTGGATTTTAATTTTGCTTTTGAGGTTATTGCTCCTTCAATTCCTGGTTATGGATTTTCTGAACAACCACACAAAAAAGGTTAGTTTAATTAAGTTAAGAATATTTTACTTTATACCAAACATTAAGTCTGTTAGTATTAGGAATGTGGTAGATATTTATTTCTAATTTTCATTTGGTCTTCTTTGCGAATTTAACCGTAATGCTAAATATACTAGTAATACCTGTGAATATTCCTTAATAAAATTTAACATAATCGAAAAATTTCTAAAAAAATTTCAGGATTTGATTCAATCGCCGCTGCTCGAATTTTTAACAGATTAATGACTGAGCGTCTTGGATTTAAAAAATATTTAGCCCAAGGGGGTAGTTTGGGATCTTTAATTGTGACCAATCTTGGACAATTTTTTTCCTCAAATTTATTAGCAATTCATTTTAATGCGCTATTTCTTAATCCTATGGAACAGCGGCTTCACTTATATGTTGGATATTATAAACCTCATTCGGTGTTTTCTGAACGCGAGAATTTTAATGATTTTTTATTAGGATCAAAGACTATGAACTCTTTACAAGAGAGTGGATATATGCATATTCAGGTGAATTCTGTATAAAAAATTATTTTAATATTTTTAGGCAACAAAACCTGATACAATTGGTGTTGGTTTAAATGATTCTCCCATTGGGTTACTTGCTTATATTTTGGAGAAATTTTCAACATGGACAAATCCTTCTTTTCGTTCTTTACCTGATGGGGGCCTTTTAAAGTATAAAAATATTTATTTTAAATTCCTTAAATTTTTTTTAATTAAGGAAATATTCCCGAGAAGATTTGTTAACAATTATCAGCATTTATTGGTTCAAAGGGAACGTACTTAGTTCTCAACGTTTTTTTAAAGAAAATTTTTCGGCAAAAAACGTCGATTTGTCATCAAAATATGTGACCGTTCCTACTGGATATGCTGCGTTTCCTCATGGGTTGGGTGAAGTACCTCCAATAGAATTGATGAAATGTCATTATAATTTAACACACATGACAACGTTCCAAGATGGTGGTCAATTTGCTGCGCTTGAGTGGCCTAAAGAATTGGCTAACGATCTTTTTAATTTTGTTAAGAAATCATAAAGGGTGGTTACGTAATGGGGGAATTATAATTAATTTATTGGTTAAAATCTTTAATGACTTCTTTATATAAATTTGGCAAAATTTTTTGTTGTTGTTAATTTGTGTTTTAGGATCATTTTAGATATCATCTTGATCATTTTCTATAGTTTAATTTAAAATTTTAGAAGTTTATCACAAAAAACATTTCGCCAAGTTTATAGGTTTTTTAAACTAAATTTTCAACAAATCAATATTGTTGCTTTATTTTTTTTTAAATAAATGAACTTCAGTTAGACACTTTTTGCAATTTGTTTTTCATCTATTTTTATTTATTAGTTTTTTTAGACTTATTTTGATTAATTTTAGTTTAAAAATTTTAAATCTCAATACTGCATCTTCTCACAGATACCTCATCTTAACAAATTATTTTACGTTCCAAATTATTCGGGTTTTGTAGAAAAGTAGTTTTGTATGTTTTACGCTTTTAAAATTGACAATTGATTTATTTTTAGAACTTCAGCAAAAAAAGGAACTATGTCTTTAGATATTGAGGCAACTTATAAAAAAGTTTCCCAGCTTGAGCATGTTCTTCTTCGACCAGATACTTATATTGGTTCAGTTCAGTATACACAAACGGTATGATTTTTTATATTGGTAATCAACTCTGTTCATCGAGTCTTCCTTTTCTAAAAGTACGAATTGTGCTTAACTTTTTTCAGTCTACATGGGTCTATGATTCAGAAACTGATAAGCTTGTATTCCGTGAAATTTCTTATGTTCCTGGTCTCTATAAAATCTTTGATGAAATTCTTGTGAATGCAGCTGACAATAAACAGAGGGATCCTAAGATGAACACAATCAAGGTCGACATTGATAAGTTAGTTTTTTTTGCAACTCAGGTATTTATTTGTATTTAGGGAGAATAATTCAATTTCTGTTTGGAATAATGGTCGTGGTATACCTGTTGTAATGCACAAAGTCGAAAAAATGTATGTACCAGAAATGATTTTTGGGACATTGCTGACATCTTCAAATTACAATGATAACGAAAAGAAAACAACTGGTGGTCGGAATGGATATGGTGCTAAACTGACAAACATCTTCAGCAAAAAGTTTACTGTTGAAACTTCTAGTTCAGAATATGGAAGAAAGTTTAAACAGGTTTTTCGTTATTTTTGAATTAGTTTTTTTTCAGACGTGGGTTAATAGTATGAAAAAACAAGGCGAGGCAGTTATTTCTGATAGCACTAAGGATGATTATACGAAAGTTGTTTTCCAACCGGATTTGAGGCTTTTTAGGATGGAAGAGTTAGATGATGATATAATCGCGTTAATGTCTCGTAGAGCTTATGATATGGCTGGTACAACGCGTGGAGTCAAAGTTTTTTTGAATGGAAAGAAAATTCCGGTTTACTTTTGAATTGATTACATTTTTTTTTTATAATTTTTTAGTGTCAAGGCTTCAAACAATATGTAGAACAATATACAGGTCAAGTAGTAAATGATGATGGGACTCCAGTAAAAATTTCCTTCGAAACCGTTAACGACCGTTGGGAGGTTGCTTTGTGTATTTCTGATACTGGAAACTTTAAACAAGTTTCTTTTGTCAATAGCATATCTACTCCTAAAGTTTTTTAAAATTAAATTTTTTATAATTTTTGAAAATTCTTTTAAGGGTGGAACACATGTCGATTTAGTAGCCAATCAAATTGCAAGTAGTCTTGTTGAGATTGTTAAAAAGAAAGTTGGAAAGAATAATATGACAGTTAAACCGGCTCAAGTAAAGAACCATATGTGGGTCTTTGTCAACTCTCTCATTGAAAACCCTGCATTCGATTCTCAAACAAAAGAAACTTTAACTTTACCGGCAAAAAGTTTTGGATCAAAATGTGATTTAAGCGAAAAATTTCTGAAGGAAGCACAGAAGATTGGAATTGTTGATCTAGTACTCAACTGGGTCCAGTTTAAGCAAAATCAACAAAAGGATAAAATTGGTGGAAAGAAAACTGCGAAACTTAAGGTTTAAACTTTTAAAAGCTTTTGTATCATTTTCATTAAATAGGGTGTTGCTAAATTAGAAGATGCAAACGAAGCTGGAACTAAAAATTCTCGTAGATGTACGCTTATATTAACAGAAGGAGATTCAGCCAAAACTTTGGCAGTTGCTGGTTTAGGAGTAATTGGTCGGGATTTTTATGGAGTTTTTCCTCTTCGTGGAAAGCTTTTGAATGTTCGGGATGCAAATCATAAACAGGTTTGTTTTTGATTTTTTGAAGAGCCTCAAATTATTTGTTTGTTTAGATTACTGACAATGCTGAAATTAATAATATGATAAAAATTATTGGATTGCAATATAAGAAGAAATATGATACGGATGCTGATTTGGATTCTCTTCGTTATGGGAAAATTATGATTATGGCGGATCAGGTTATTTTAAATAATTTAACTAAAAATTTAAAAAATTTTTTTGCAAACCTTCTTTAATAAGTATATTACTTCTATCGGGTTATCTCATAAAGCTGCAGATTTTATCCATTTATCACACGCCTTGGCCCCATAATCAAATGATTAGTTACCTTGTGAATTCTGTGTATGGAAGTTGAAAATAAGAGTTATGTTTTTCTTTTTTCGGCTAAAACATAGATTTTTGTACCGCATAATTAAAAAAGTAGTCGATTCTTTTTTTGAAATGTTGTTTTTCTTTTAATAAATATATATTTTTGTCGTATATTTAAAAGGATCAAGACGGATCTCACATTAAAGGATTGGTTATCAATTTTATTCATTCAAATTGGCCCTCTTTAATACGTCGAAATTTTGTTGAAGAATTTATTACTCCAATTGTGAAGGCATCGAAAGGGAAAGAGTCTTTGAGTTTCTTTTCTATTCCAGAATATGTTGAATGGCGAAAATCGACGGATAATTGGAAATCTTGGAAGATTAAATATTATAAGGGTGAATTTTAAATTTTCTAACTGATTTGTTAATTGTTTTTTAAATTAAAGGTTTGGGTACTTCAACATCTATTGAAGCTAAAGAATATTTTTCAAATATGCTTCGTCATCGTATTCCTTTTAAATATAGAGATGAGGTTGATGATACTGCAATTGAATTGGCTTTTTCTAAAAAGAAGATTGATGATCGAAAGGATTGGCTAACAAGATGGATGGAGGTTTTTATTTGATATTTTTTAGTTATTTAATTTTTCTTTGTTTATAAAGGACAGAAAACAACGTCGTGAACGTGGAGAAATGGATGTTTATCTTTATGATAAGGATACTCGAAGTGTTACATTTTCTGAATTTATTAATAAAGAACTGGTTCTCTTTTCGAATACTGACAATGAACGTTCAATTCCTAGCTTAGTTGATGGATTAAAACCTGGACAACGAAAGGTTTTTTTAATTATAGCCTTGACTAAACTTTTATAGGTTTTATTTACATGTTTCAAACGTGCCGATAAAAAAGAAGTCAAAGTTGCACAATTAGCTGGAGCTGTTGGTGAAATGTCAGCTTATCATCACGGGGAGCAGTCCTTAATGTCAACAATTGTTAATTTAGCCCAGAATTATGTTGGATCTAATAATATAAATTTATTGATGCCAATTGGTCAATTTGGTACTCGTTTACAAGGTGGAAAAGATTCAGCTTCACCTCGTTATATCTTTACACAACTCAAGTATTTTTTTAGTTATTAATTTATATTTTTTTAATTAATAATTTTTAGTCCTGTAACAAAAACTCTTTTTCCGCCATCTGATGAGCATGTGCTGCGTTTCCTTTATGAAGAAAATCAACGTATTGAGCCGGAATGGTATTGTCCTGTTATTCCTACAGTTCTTGCAAATGGAGCAGAAGGAATTGGAACTGGATGGTCTACACTTGTCCCAAATTATAATCCTCGTGAACTAGTAAACCAAATGCGTCGTTTAATCAATGGAGAGCCTCTTCAGCCTATGGTTTATTAATTTTAAATAAACCTAAGTTTATATAAATTAATAATTTGTATTATTTTTACATATTTCATTTACATTAATTTAAAATTAATTGTATTTAGACTCCATGGTATAAAGGATTTACTGGTGAGATAGTTGGAAGCAATAATGTTGGAAAATTTGAATCTCGTGGTATTATTAATGTAATTGAAAATGATAATGGGAGTGGCACGGTGGAGATTACTGAACTTCCAATTAAAACTTGGACTCAAACTTACAAAGAGAAAGTTATTGAACCATTATTTGATGGTTCAGAAAAGAATAAACCTCAAATACTTTCTGATTATAAGGAATATCATACTGATACTACTGTTCATTTTATTTGTAAATTAAAGGCAGAAGATATGCAAGCTGTACAACAGAAGGGATTATATGATGTATTTTCACTAAAATCAAGTATTAATACATCAAATATGGTTAATTTTGATTTTTTTAATAAAAAAAAAATTTTTTTTTAAGGTTTTGTTTGACGCAGCTGGTTGTTTACGTAAATTTGAGACACCTGAACAGATTTGCCAAGAGTTTTTTGATTGCAGAAAAGCATTATATAAAAAGAGAAAGGCTTATCTTGAAGGAATGTTACAAGCTCAAAGCAATCAACTCACTGAAAAAGCTCGTTTTATTATGATGAAAATTAATGGGGAAATTTATATTGAAAATAAGAGGAAGTCAGCAATTATTGAACAATTACAAAAACATAAATTTAAACCTGACCCTGTCAAACGATGGAAAGATGAACAAAAACGTAAAGAATTGGAAATTTGTGGTGAAGCAAATCTTAGTGAAGGTGAAGATGAGGAGGTAATATTTTAAATAATTATTGAATGAAATTAATTTTTTTTTCAATTTGAGGAAAATGAAACAGATAATGTCAATGTTGAATTTGAAAAAAAATGTTCTGATTTTGATTATTTGGTTGGGATGGCTATTTGGAAGTTGTCTATGGAAGAAAAAAATAAATTACTTGCTGAAAGTGAGGCTAAAAAAACTGAATTAGAAATTCTGAAAGGTAAAAAATGGTCGGATCTGTACGAGGAAGATTTGACAATCTTCTTGGAGGCTTTGGACACTCAAGTAAGTTTAAATACATTTTATTTATAGGGCAGTACCACATCACAAAAATTTTTTGCTGATACTATCAATGGGTTAATATTGAATATTAACCTGTCCATTTTTTGTTTTTCATGGTCGTTGATCATTAACTGAGTATATATATTAATATAAAATTAATGAAATTATATTATTTCATTTTATTAATTTTTTAATTACATTTCTCAATTTGGCTAATAATACATTTTAGGAAGAAACTGAAAAAATGGAGGCTGGCGAAGTGAAGAAAAAACCGAGAAAAAGGAAAATTGGAGGACAATAAACTTTAACATTTATATAAATATCATAAATCTTCTAAAATGAAGGGCTTATTTTTTCAATCCTTTTAGAGTTTTTACGGTACCAGGATTGAAATCTTCATCTTTTTCTTTTAAATTGATTTTGCGACTTATATTTTTTTAAATAATTCACCATTTTATTTGCTGTATTTTCGAGATATTGAGTTCAACTTTTAAAAATAAATTTTGAAGTATTTGTGGTAAATGATTAAAAATTAGTCAGAATAAATTTACTTGTATATTTGTGATTAATTAAATAATTAATTAATTTTTCTATTTTAATAATGTCTTCAAATCTTGCGAAAATTTCTGAATGGATTAATAATTATGAGAAATTTTCACGTATTTCAATCCCTGTTTATGGTCGTATTTGGGAATCATCTTCCGAAACGTTTCAGGTTTTGTTTTTTAATTTAATCAATAGTCCACCCTTTTAGCAACTTTTTATTGTTAGATTTTAATAATTTAAGGTTAGCAGTATTTGGGTAGATCGTGAACAACAAATGAAGAAAACCATTAGAACGCATTGTGTAGCCATATTTGAGTATAATCGAGCTTTAAACAAGATTAAGACGCTTAATGACATTGTTTTACCTGATTATACTACAGAGTAAGAAATTTTTAAGATAAACAACTTTTATTTTAGACCTTCAATTTTTTCTATTAATCCATCGGGCAATAAAACTGCAACTTTACTTGAACTAAAAAATGGGAATGGCAATGATCGGAAACAATTTTTTCGAGTTTTTTTTTAATCAAAGAATATTTAATTTAAAAGCTTAGATTACTAATAACCAAACAGACGAAACCCTCCTTTGTTTTAACGTTACTGGAATGAAAAAACATGGAATTGTTATTAAAGGTTTATTTTAAATATAATTTATTTTTAAATTGTTTAAATTTTCAGATTCAGTTTTTGGAGGAATTAAATGGTCTTTTAACGGACAAAAAATACTTTATATGGCTGAACGTTATGAAAAAACTGCTGAATTTTTTGATGCTGATTTGGAATGGAAAGACACTGAAAAGTTAGAAAAACTAAAAATTGTTTAGTATATTTGTTTATTTATTTTAAATTATTTATTTTTAGGGTGACAAATTTAAAGTAATTGAAAGTTGGGGTGAACAATGTATTGAAGTAAAACGACCTGTTATTTCAATTTTAAACATTAGTGAAGAGAAATTAGAAGTTTTTGACGAGAAATGGATGGACAAAATTACTCCTGAATCTGTTTGCTTTTTTGAAGTTATTTTGATATTTTGAATTTTTAGATTGTTTGGTGCCCTGACAATTCTTCAATAGTTTTCTTTGGGCTTGACAACGAACCATTTAAGCTTGGACGAATTTTTTGTAGCAATAGACCGTATATTTTTTTAATTTTTTAATTGATGATTTTATTGAATATTAACCAAGAAGTTAAATTAATGAGACATTTTAATCCTAAAAAGTTTCCTTATTTTTAATTATTTTAGGGGAAAACTCTACACTTTCAATTTTGAAACAAAAGAACTTACTCAATTATTGATAAATCCTGAAGATGAATGTATTAAAAATAATTTTGCTTTTTTTACAAATCTTTCATTTTCACCTGATGGTAAATATCTTATGTTCTTTGCAAGAAAAGCTGATGGTCCTCACGCTGCTTGCTTTGCACTTTGCATGGTTTTTCTTAACTTAATTATTTAAATTTAAAAATAAAATAAAGATTGATTGGAATTCTACTGACAAAATTTCAAAAATTGTTGTACCAATTATTGAAAATCCAACAAAAGAAAATCCATTTGTTGGTATTTTTGACCCAAATGTTGTTCAACGTGCATGGGACACTAAAAAACAAATATTCTTTTTTACAAGTCTTTCTCAATCAAAAACTGTTATTTTATTTTTTTTTATAAATTAATCATATAAATTAGGTTATAATGTCTTTCAATGTTAAAACTGGAAAAATTGTTCAACTTAAATTACCATTTAAAGGCTCTTATAAACTTTTAGATATTTACAATGATTTTCTTCTTTTATCTAATGATTCTCCAAATTCTCCACCAAAACTATATATTACACGATTTAATAAAATTGAAAATTCTGAGGAAGATTATAATAATTTGTTAACTGATTTAGTTCCTCTTCAACCAAATCGTAGATTTTTTAAAATCAATTGGGATTGGCGGATGGTCAAGTTTATGCGTGAAGGTTAATAAATTATTAATTTTTGGTAATTTAGTCTTATTTAGAAAATCGTCCTTATGATGGAATTTTAATTCAGCCTTTTGTTGATTCTTCGGCTGATGATAATAAAAAAATTGGACTTGTAATTATTCCGCATGGAGGTCCTCATGGTACTTCACTTTGCTGGTTTGGAAATTTTTAATTATTTTATTTTAAGTAAAAATTGTATAATTAGAAGATTTAATTTTGTTTAATTTTTAAATACTATATTTCTTTAATCTGTTTGATTACGGTTCGATTATTTGGCAATCCCCAGGATCCACAAACCTCATAAATAATTTGACCTTTGTGTTTTTTGACCAAAAGTTAACTTTCCATTATTTAAATTAAATAGTTGGCCTCGTCGCGAAGTTGTTCTTATGTTACAAAATGGTTATGCTATACTTTTTGTTCAATATCATGGTTCACTTGGTTATGGGGATTCATTTGTTCGTTCATTGCCTGGTCATTGCGGTGATTTAGATGTTAAGGATGTTCATGTATTTTCTTTATCTTTTGCGAATTTTTATTTCTTTATTTTTTTAGCATGCCGTTTGTTCTACATTAGATTCATCATCTCTTTTCGATCGAAAACGTGTAATGTTATTTGGAGGTTCACATGGAGGATTTTTAGTTTCACATTTGATTGGGCAATATCCAGTATTCATTATAACTTAATTAAATTATTATTTAAAATTATTAAAGGACTTTTATCGAGCATGTGTTGCACTTAATCCAGTTCTTGATATAGCAACAATGCATAGTTTAACTGATATTTCTGATTGGTTATTATTATTCTTTTTTTAATTTTTACAAAAATTATTTTAGGCCAATTTATGAAAGCACTGGAGTTTTCCCAAATAATTATAAAACTCCGATTACAAAGGAGCAAAGAAATAAAATGTTTGAATGTTCTCCAATTGCTCATGTAGATAAAATTAAAACACCTTATTTATTATTAATCGGTGAGAAGGATGTACGTGTTACACCTCATTATAAGATTTTTATTCGGTGTCTTCAAGCAAATGGAGTTAAATGCAAGTATGTGTATTTATTATATATTTAATTACTTTAAATGTAATTTGAGTTTAATTTTATAAAGCTAGGTCTTACAACATACCTATTTTTTCTTTTTCTTCCCTTCTAGATTGGTTAGTGGATTACGTCCTTGCTTTTGACGTGATAACTATCGGGATCGGATCTAATCCCCTGTATTTTTTTTCTGTCATGAGATGAAGGATTCTTTAATATTTTGTGCGAAAAATAAAAATTCTTCGAATTATTCTATTAAAATAAAGTTTTCTTAATCAATTTATTTTTCAGAGTACTTTCATATCCAAATTCTAATCATCCCCTGGAAGAAGTAGAAGTTGGAGCTGATTTTGCTATTAATATTATGCGTTGGTTTGAAGATAATAATAATGAGGAAATTAATAATTGTAAGGAATGAAAGAGATAATATTTATACATAAAAGAAAAGAAAGCTTAACAATAAGTTTATTGTTAATTTATTTATTTTACAATTTTATTCTACTTAATTTTTACATAATAATTATATAAAGGATATTGACTTTATAGAAGATATAAAACAATTGTTTTATAATTTAATTAAACACTAAAAAATGGTTCTAGAATGAACTAAAAAAGTTTTAAAATATCTGAACTCTTAATACAGGAAGAATCAAGCCTTTTGTCCAGATCTCCATTCTAACATTTACAATATAGAAATTATGCAATAATAAAGGTAATAATTATTAAATATATTAATTTTCTTTAGCTTCTAAAATAATTTCATTATAAATTTTGTCTGGTGCATCAAGTCCCCAAAGAAAATCAAAATGATTAAAATTAGGTAATTTTTTGGCCACTTTAATAAATTCTTTTGGAATTTTTTGAAAAATAGTATTCTTTAAAATTTAAAAATTATTTATTCTAAGCTTTTTTACCTCAACATCCTTTGTAGTTGCTAACCAATCTTTATCACTATAATATAAATAAATAGGAACATTAATTTTACTTAAATTATAAATTGGGGGAATATTCTAAATAATAAATATTAATTAATTAAAAGAAGAATAAACCTGTCCATAATGTAAATGATTTTCCCTTTCTGTTCCATAATCAAATTTTTGAACAAGTCCAGATTGCTGCATTTGGGCCTAATTTTTAATTTAAAAAAAAAATATTTTCATTTTTTACCCAATGAACAATATTTTTAGTTGAAGTTCCAGCAGGTTCATGTGTTAAATAAATCATAAGACGAGTCTTAAAAATAAAAATTAAATTAAAATTTTTAATTTTACTTGATTAAATTGAGAACTTTCAGGTCCTCCAATTAAAAAAAGAATATTATCACATAATGGATTTTCCCATTTTTGTCCACAAATCATTTTAGCAAATATTTCAGATGCCCAATTATGTGGAAGAAATTCATGTGAACCAAAAAATCGAATAAGAACTTCCAAATGTTTTCCAAATAATTTACCTATTATAGCAAATAAACCCTTTATATGTTTAACAGAAGCAACAGGTGCAAGAGCAAAAAATTTTTTTATCTAAAAAAAAAATATTTAATTAGTTAAAATTTAAAAAATAAATTAAATACCTTTTTTGCATATTTTGGATTATTAGATAATAAACAAAACATAATTTCTGTTCCTTGACTATGTCCAACATAATATAATTTAGATTGTCCACTAATACTTAAAGCTTTATCAATCATTGCAGGTAAATCTTTAGATGACATTTCGTCCCAACTAATAACAATTTAAAATTTATTTTTTTAATTTATTAATTTACCTAAAATCCCAATAACGAGCATCATTTTTTGAATATTTTTTGTGTTTTGATGAGTAAAAATTTCCTCTAGCGTTACCTAACCAAACATCAAAACCAGCATCTGCTAACAAAAATCCTAAAGATTGGTGAGGTAAATTTGTTATCTAAAAAAGGAAAATTAATTAATTAAATAAAAAAAGTTTTATCAACATTTTAAATAAACTTTTTTTTTTATTTTTACTAAAAATAGTCATTTAAATGAATATAATTTTGAAAATAATTCTCATGATGTGGGTAGTGTTTTTAGGAAGATAATGATCTTAAAAAATACTTAAAAAATTTTAAACCCTAATTATAAAGTAATTATAATTATTTAGGTAATTCTTAATTAAAAACGATGGAAATTTTTAAAATAATTATTTAAAAAAAAATATTTTTTTCTTTACCCAGTCAGCACTACTAGCTAATAATCCATGTTGTAAAAATATTACAGGTTTATTTTCTTTAATATTTTTTAAAGAATTTTTTCCATTAGGAATTCTATGTAATTCAAGTATATAACCATCCTCTGTTGTTACATTAAATACTTGACAATTATATCCCCAATATTCAATAATTTCTGGCTTAAAAATAAAAATTAAATTAATTTAAAAAATAATAATTATATATACAGTTGTTAAATTTTCTTCAGGTAATTGTTGTTTAATTAATAATTTTTCATTTTTTGATAAAACAAATAAAATATTAATTAAAATAAATAAAAATAAAGAAAATAATTTCATTTATTCAAACAAGTAGTATAAAAAGTTTTTTTTTATTTAAATTAAACTTTTTTCCTTTATTTAGCAAAGTTTTATTTTTTTTAATGAAGTATAAAAGCAGAAGAAAAAGAAAAAGTTTATTTATTTGTTGTTTACTTCTTTTGTACTTTTTATTGTAAAAAAAAAAAAAGGTGGTTAATAAAGATGATTTTTAATTATACTAATAAAGTTTATTTATTATTTAATGTTGTTTATCAACATTAAAATATATTTAATAATTTGATTTTATTTAATTATTCTAATGCTTATTTATATTTAATAAAAAGAAAAGTGAATATAAACAAATATTTATTTAATTTTTTTTAATGAAAAAACATAATTATTAACTCGTGATTTTTAAATTAAAAGAAAAAAGGAAATAATATTTTTAATATTAAATAAATATATTTTTTGAATAATTAAATGTAAAAGAATGATTTATAATTTAAAAGAAATAAAACTTTAAAAAATATCTTTTATATATTTTTTATATAAAGGAACTCATTGCTTTTTGAAAATAAATAAAACAAATAAATATGTAAAAGATAAGGAAATACATATAAAGATAATAAAAAATAAATTGTTGATTATTCTTAAGAAAATAAAAATTAAATAAAAAATAATTAAAATAATTTGTTTTTTAAAATCCTTTTAAATATATTTTGATGATTTTTAAAAAATTAAATATTAATTTGTATGATATTAATAAAAATTTATGATTAAATTGGCAAAACTGTAAAACAAAAAATAAATATAATCTTACTTATAGGTTTTCTATTCTTCAACTTATTTATTTTTAACATCATATTCCGTTAGAGGAAATTTAAGCAGTCAATTTTAAAAAATATTTTGTTTAAATTAATATTTTTAATTTATGGCATTCTGTTTATTAATTTATTTAAAATTCATATGAAAAAATGATAAAAAAATTTTGGTGAGATAATAATTTTTAATTTATTAACTTTAGATGGCAGATGAATGCTTACTTAATTTAGAAAATTTTTCCCTTTCTGATGAGGGACAAAGTTCTCAACAAGGATCGGACAATGAAGGAATAGCAAAAATTCAAGACTTTTGTAATAAAATTGCCTCTACTTTGAGAGCTAATGAGATTGGATATATTCGTGATTGGGATCTTGGATTGCATGTTTTGTAAGTCTTTTAATCTTTAGAAACATTATTTTAATTTAAGTGAGGACAATGGAATTGACCCTTTCAAATTATCCTTGCAATTAGGATTTAATTCGTTTGAAGAATTTCTACGCTCAGAACATATGAAACCTTTTATCGAAATTGATGACTCTGATGGAGTTACAACATATCATTATCCAATATCTAATTCCGGCGAAAAAACTGCAATTCATAAAGAACAAGCTGCGTCATTTTTGGAATTAGAGAAAGCCAGGTTTAATTTTTAATATTAAAATAATAAAAAAAAAAGTTAGTAGATTAACATTGTATTTTTTATATAAATGTTTATCTCTTCAGCGCCCGTGTGTTTAAAGGCTTCGAATTAGGGACTCGTAGCGTTTTTGTAGATTAAATTATATAATGGTAATTTTTCCCCAATAATTTGTTAATCAAGAAAATTGCCTCGAACACAATGGGCTCTGTCGTAAAAAAGTAAAAAGAGCCCATCCTAAAAAATTAAAATAAATGGCTAATTAAATCAATTAATAAAGAAATATATATTCTTACTTTTTAGAAAAATTCGTATGAGGAATAATCTCAACACACGTAATGAATGTCCCAACGCTGAAAGAATTTTGGCCAAACGTTATAAGAAAAGATTAGGAATTGAAGATGAGTTAGACAAAGAAGAAGAAGAGGTAAAAATGGATAAAATTATATTTAAAAAATTATTTAGAGGAAGAAACGAAATAGCTCAAGGTATGCTGTTGGAAGAGGCAAACAAGTTTATGTCTCAAGAAGTAGTAGACCATGGCCGGAAAAAACAGAAACTACAGGATACAAAAGTTTATTGTTAGGCGGTCTTATTTCAGGTTCTTCAAGCAATTCTAATAGAGGGACTTCAAGCAATTCTCGTGGAGAAAAGACTACTTCAGTATGTTCTTTCAATTAATTTTTTTAAATTTATTATTCTTAGGTAAGAGGTCGAAGACTTTCAAATCGTGCTATTTTATTTAGCCTCTGATGGAATTAAATTTTGCTTTAATATAAAAAAATATTTTCGAAGCATAAGGAAAACATTCAGGGTGATATTTTATTAATGTCTTTTACTTTGTTTCAAACTTATCGTTGTTTAAAAGCTTTTTATTCGATAAAAATTTTTTTTAATAGCAATATAATTTTATACGAAAAATTATGTGGAATTAATTCCTCAACTTTACAACTCCCGTTAATGTTTTCTTTTTTAATTTTAAATCAATGTAAAAAAATATTAAATATTTATAAATAAATTAAAAAGTAATTTTCACCTTTCCTTTCTTTTTAATTTAATTTCAGATTTTGATTTTTTCTTTTTCTTTCTTCCACTCTTTTCTGAATTTGTTGAATCGCTTTCTGATGATGAATTTGAATGCCTTCTTTTTCTATGCTTTTTCTTCAACTCTTTTTTAATTTTTTTCTCCAATTTTTTCATTTCCTTCTTTTGACGCTTTTTTATTTTCTTTAATTTTTTCTTATCTTAAATAATTTTTGTTTTAGAATTTAAATTAAAATATAAGTAAACCTTCCTTTGAAGTTAAAGGTGTTGTATATTCTTCTGAACTAGTTGAGGAAATGTCAATTTCTGTTTTTTGATTTGGCTTTATTTGAATAAAATTACGGCATTGAAAAGGCAAATGACCAACATAACCACATTTTGTACAAGCTCCAGTAGCTAATTGAGCACGAGCCAAAATTTCTCCTTGGATGCCTTTTAAATCAATATGAAGAAAATAATTTTTAAAAACCGATATGTTCTCCTGGGACAGAAGGCAAACCAGAGATGCTTTGTTGACCTTCTTCATCATTTTTTGGCCACTTTCTGGGCTGTCCAAGAGCTGTAAAATTTGCATTACTAGCCATGACAATTCATTAAATTCTAAAAATAAATTGGTTAGATATAAAGGCAGATTAAAAATGTATGAAGTTTCATATAAAACATACTCATATTGGATACTAAAACTTTTCTGTCTAGTCAAACAAACTCTTAATCATTCTCTATTAGTGTTACTTTCTTTCACGGCACTCTCTAATTTCTACACTCTTTCGTTTTTAAGCAAAACCTAAAGGTTTAGGTTTTAAAAGGATTTGGATTTAAAACCTTTCAAAATGTTAAAAAAAATTCCTCAAAACCTTTAGGATTAAGCTATACTTATTTGAGTCTCATACTCTGAAGGAAAATAAAATTTTACATCGTATTACGATCGTTCATTCATTCTGATTTTGGTCTTATTCTATTCAGCCCGAAAAAATTCCTTCAACTGAAGAAGTATTGAATCTTGAAACCTAATAACACTTCAAATATCTTAACTGATTTATGACTCAAATGAATTTTTATCAATTTTGCAAACCCACAGGTATCGGTACACGACGATTTTTAAAGATGATTTAACGTATAAGAGGTGAAATAAATGCTGCGCCTGTAATACCTGCTAACCTTCAACAGCTTGTCATTCCACCTGCCTATCAGGTTTACAACAAGACCGATACAATCCAGGAACAGGTTTAATATTTACTTTGGTGATAAAATTGAATTTTTGAATTATTTGTTTAAAAAAATTGAAAAGGAACTTTTAGCCAATTTAATTGGGCGGCGAATTGTCCTGCGGCGAATTGTCTTTGCGGCGAGTTTTCCTGCGGCGAATCGGCTGCGGCGAGTTTTCTGCGGCGAATTGTCCTGCTCCGACAGGTATAGGTTTTTTTCAAAGTGGTAACAGAGGTGTTTCGACAAAATGGTCCTAAAGCCAAATATAGTCATAATGGTTAGGTTGGAATTGAAATAGTATTTTAAAAAGGAGAATTATAGATACAGAGAAATGAGCTAAAGACTATTACAGACATTTAAGAAAAAATAAGTTTCGAGGTTGAGTACCGTCACTTGAGTACTCCATATTTTGAATTAATCTTTCTATTTTATTTTTCGAAGACTTTCAATTTCTTTTTTTTTAGATTTTGACTTTTAAAATCCGTTGTTTTAAATGAGTTATCAAAGCTCTTCCTCAGTTAATGGCAGGAAATATGAAAAAAATCCCACTTCAAAATATCACAAGAGCAGCAAGAAGGAAGGAAGTCATGAATTTAGGTTATTCTTTTTATTTTTGTTAATTTTTTCCATTCTAATTTAGACATAATAGCAATTCTTATCACAGTGGAGGGACTGGTAGTACATCTCAGGGATCAAAATCTTCAACTTCGCTAGGTTATGAATCTCGAATTGAGTCTTTAAGTTTACAATTGGCCTCTGCTCAATCTCAAGTAATTCGTTTGGAAACTGAACTCGCTAACACAAATACAGCAAAATCTTATGCAGAAAATAGACTTTTGACGGTGCAAAGGGAATATAATGGCGTTTTGAAAAGAAATAATGAAATAATTGAGGTTTGAAATTAATTTAAATTTTAAATGGTTTTTGATGTTTTTCTTTATATGCTCCTACATTAGAAATAATTAACAATAGGTATAAAAATGAGTTGGAATTATTTATTTAAAATAAAATCTTAAGCTTTTTATGAAATCGGAATAGATCCAAAAATAAAAAAATTTTTAACTTTTTGAGAATTGAGTTTTGATTTAAAAATTTCAATCTTTAAAAAATAGAGATATGATTGTTTTATTTTTTTTAACCAAAATTTGTTTTTGAATTATTCATTTCCCAACTTTTTTTAAATAATTAATTTTAACCTTTTCCAATTCTCAGGTAATGAAAACATTGGAAATTGGTGTAGAAACTCTTCAACAAGAAAAAGTTGCTTTAATAGCAGAAAGGGATGAATTAAAAGTAAAATTAGATGCATCTGAAAATAATTCAAAAATGTTAAATGAACAAGTTACTTTTTTAAATGAAAGGAATACAACTTTGTCCAAAAAATGTGTTGATTTGCTTGATGGTTCTAAAGAATTTAGAGAAAAGTTTTTTTTTCTTTTAATTAATTATTCTTTAAATTTTTAGGGCTGCTTTATATGAAGATGAATTAAAACGAATTAAACCTCGTTATGAGGAAATGGAAGCAAATTTTGATGCAATAAACGACCAGAATAGGTTGGAAATTTTATAAATTAAATTTCTTGTAATATTTTTTGTTAAAATAATTTTAAAAATTGATTAATGTATAATTATAATTTTTTTTTTTACCAAAAAGCTTTGGGTTAGTTATTTTTTTCATAAAATTACTAAATGAGATTTCAAAAATAAAAATTTTTGGTTTTTTAATTTTATGGTCAAAAATTTTTGTTTTTAGTATTTTAGTCCAAGTGAATAATTTGTTAATTAAAATTTTTAATTTTTGGTAAATTTAATT
This sequence comes from Meloidogyne graminicola, assembly GCA_036172905.1. Lineage (NCBI taxonomy): Eukaryota > Metazoa > Nematoda > Chromadorea > Rhabditida > Meloidogynidae > Meloidogyne > Meloidogyne graminicola. The sequence continues at coordinate 1,601,359 of JARPZY010000007.1, forward strand.
TCAAAATATTTAATAGAAAATTTATATTTTTTTTTTAAAGAAATTTTTCTACTCGAATTAATATGTTTGAAATGCGTGAACGTATTTGGATTAAAGAAAAAACAGAAATGGAAGAAAAGCAAAAACAAAATGTTGAAAATTGGCAAAAAATAATTGCTGACATAAGAGCAAAACATGAAACAGAAATTAATAGAATTAGACAACAACAGGCAGTAACAATTATTGGTGGTGGTAGTGGTGGTCAACAACAACAAAATATAGATAAGGATAAATTTGATCGACATTCTGTAAGTATTTTTAGTTTTTTTAGAACATTTTTAAATTTTCCTCTGAGTCTCTTCTGAAAGATTAAAAAATTGAGGGGACTATAAATTTTAAATATTTATAAAAAAATCGATTTTTATTCCTTTTCATAACTCTCTTAAATTATTGAAGATTTTCAGTTTAGTATTTTTCTTTTCCTTTATTTCTCTAAAAATTGAACAAATTAAATTTTAAAAATTTTATAATTTTGAGATTTAATATTAATTCTCTATTAAAATTTTTTTTTAAAATTAAACAATAGTTGTTGAATGTTTTTTATGATTAAATCCATTAATAAATCTTCCTTCCCTTTCTCTTTCATTTCTAACAATGTTTTGTTGTTGATTATTTTCTCTTTCTTCTCTTTGTTTTTTGTAAAATATTCTTTGCCTAGCATCAGTTAATAAAAAAAATCCACAACAAATACAACCAACAATTATTAAAATAATTATAAATAGAAGAAATAATCTTTTTTTAAAAAAAAAACAAGAGAATTTAAAAATAATTTAAAAAAAAAATTTTTCTCAGTTTTTATATTATCTTCTTTTTATATTTTTTTTTTTTGTAAAATAATTTAAACATACAAATTTGGCCATTTAATAAAAGGGCAACATCCATCAGTTGGGCAACAATCATAATAAATTAATACATTTTCGGGTGGACATAATCTATTTTTAAATGATTTAAAATTTTGAAAAAATATTTTTTGTGAATTTTTAAAATTTATTTTATTCATATTGAGATTATTTATTATTTAAATTATTTATTAGAAGGAGAGACAATTATTTTTTTTAATTAAAAAAAATTTTTTTTACCTTGGTCCAATTTGTGAACAACTAAATTCAGAACATGGATTTAAATTCCAACAATAAGCTTGTTGTGATTTTACATAATAAAATATTAATAAAAATAAAATAAATATTATTAAAATAATATTTTGATTATTTTTCATTTTTTTTTAAAAATTTTTAAAAAAAATATATTTATTTATATTTACTCTTTGGAAATTGTAAAAAATGATTTTTTTAAAGAGAAAAACATTTGATTAAATAAAAAAAAAATTAAATATTTTTTTTATTGTCATTAAACCTATTGCCATATAAAATTTAAAAAAGCAAGTTTTGTACAAAATAAAGGAAAAAAAAATTATTTTTGTTAAAGGAAAAATAATGGTCTATTCTCTCCAAAAAATGAAAAAATAATTTTTTTTTTCTCTGACTAATCTTTATTTTATATATTTATTTGTTTAAATAATTGCTAGTTTTGAAGAACATATTAAAAAATAAATATAATACGAGAAAAATAAACGGGGAAAGAAAATAAACTTTAAAAAACGTAAAATAAAAATATTATTTTTTAAAAAAAATTCCTTCCTTTTTAAACCATATCTGACAAATATTTTTTATTTCCCAAATCCCAATGGTATTTTCTTTTGTTTTTTTTTATTATTTAAGGTTTTGATAAGAGTTTATTTTATTTATTCAAAAATCTTTATTCTTTTTATGTTTTTTTTAATTTATAATATTTGTTTGATATTTTATTTTTTAATATTTTCTTCTTTTTTTATAATTTAATTTTTTCTAACTTCCCAATAATTTTAAACAAAATTTAAAGAATATTCACTTTTTTTAAATTTTTTTTCTTCTTTTTTACACAGTCTGATCTCAAACTTCTGCTCGATTCAATAAAAAAATTTCACAGCTCAGAAGTTGAAAATTTTCAAAAAAAAATTGAACATTTGGAAAAATCTTCAACAAAAAATAAATTATTATTAACAACAACAATTCCTTTAATTAAACAAGATTATGATGAAAGTATTTTAGATGATGAAGAAGATGATGATGTTGTTTTAATAGAAAATAACCAAAATAATTGTGTTTCTACTAATAATAAAGATAATAATGTTATTATTACCAATATAGGTAAAGATGGTGATATTGCCTTTATTGGTAATAATGAAAATAAAGGGGAAAAAATAAGGGAAGAATAAAAAAAAATAAAAATAAAATTTATTTTTTTTTTTAAAGTTCGTTTTAATTAAATTGGGGAGAAATAAATATTGTTTTAGAGAGTGAACTTTAAATGAAAATTACACATTTTTTTTTCTTATTTGACACTGAATTTATTATGTTTTTTTTTTCTTTTAAATATTTATATTTAATGTATTTTAAGTAAAAAGTTCTCACAAAGGTTTTTTCTTTTTAATTAAAATATTTTTCAAGTTTCAATTGATTTTTTTGGTATGTCCAATGATTCTAATTGCTTCCATAGTTCTTCACGATCCTTTTCACGCTTCTTTTCTCTTCAAAAAAAATTAATTAATTAATTTTTTACTTAAAAAAATACTTTTGTCTTTCAATTTTGTAATTGGCAGTTAATTCATCAAATAATTTTCCATTCATTTCCATAAATGTTTTAAGTACATTATATACGAGAGCAACAATTGTTTGATTCCAATGTTCTTTACTAATACGATAAAGTGCAGGGAACATTATTGGCATTACATTAGCATTACAATCTTCAATTAATGAAAGAATATATTCATTATTCCAAAAATAGAGTGCTCTTTCGGCAACCTAATTAAAAAAATAAATAAATTTATTTTTAATGATAAATGTTTGATAAAAAAAAATATAATTAAAATAAAATTAGGAAGGATTTATTATTTTGTAAAAATTTGTAAAATGGATAAAGTATCCTATGGTTTCCCTATACTCAAAATCATTTTAATTTTTACAAGTTTTAATTAATTAAATTAGAGCAAAAAAATAAATTCAAGCAATTAAAACTTTAAGAATTAAAATATTTTTAACAAAAATTTATCCAAAAATAAAAGATTATTTTAAAACCTGAAAATGAGGACTTGATACACATTTAGCCAATTGTCTGAAAAGTGGGTCAATAATTTTTTTAAATTGTTCTGGCTCAATAATATCTAAAATTTCCTCAACTTCTCCAAGAAACATAACCTTAAAGAATATTAAGAAAAGAATAATTTAAAAAAAAAACCTCTTTAGAACTACATGTTTTAGGCCAGAATTTGAGCAAAGCTTCGAATACTTGTGGAGTTAGAGTTGAGTCTTTTTCAATAAATTGCACAACACAATAAGCCAACTAAATTTAAAAATAAAATAATTAACGCAAATCTAGTTAATTAAATAATCAAAAAGAAGCAATGTTATCTCATAGCAATTTTTAGATAAAATAAAAATATATGTAAAACAAAACCTGAGCATGGTAAAGGCTCAAACATCGAGGCTTATGTAAAGGAAGCAATACTTTGACTAAAAAAATTTTGTGTTCCTGCTTTAATGGCAAAGCAAATCCATTAATAATACTAAAGTATAATTATTTGGTTCAAATTTAGAATGAAAAAAACCTTCCAAGAATTTCCAACATTTCACTAACACCGTTAAAAGATTCAGTTTCAAATACAAACGACAAAAACATGTAATTAATTTGTTTACGAATAAAAGCACGCAGTCCAAGAAATTTCCCATAAATACGATGCAAAATTGTTTTGAGAAAGTCACGTTCACGAGGATCCTCAGAATCAAAAAGTTCAAGAAGTTGGAGCACAAAACGTTGATCAATATATTTTTTCCCAAGTGTTGCTTGAAAGTCTGGAGACTCAAGAAAACGCAAAAAAAGTTCATAGACCAGCTAGTTAAAAGAAAACAAAAAATGAAGATTAACCTTACAGAAAAAACCTGGAGATGTGGCCATGAAACTTCTAAAGTAGGTTCATCCTCTTCTGGATCAAATTCTGAGTTGTCACTTGGAGGTAAAACACGAAAGATATTCCTTGATACCATACGGATAATTTCAGGATATAAAGGCTCACAAACAGCATTTTTAGTGGCAGTTATGTAGTCAATTAATTCATTTAAAGCAGCACGTTTAATCTTGAAAATTTTTTGAACTATTAAAAAAACTTTTTAATCGGTATCGGCTCGATTCTGAACCAAGACTTTCTATACCCTGGTATTTTTTGAGCATTCTGGGATTTCTCTGGGCTATGCCCTTAGAGAGGTACTTGCCCGAATTCACTACAATATTTAAAAATAATGATCCTCAAAATACGAAAAGTTCAGAAATTGATTTTTATGAACAAGTTAAGAGAATATACGACTTTTGGCAAAATCCATACCTAACTGGAGAATTAAAAGTTACCTCTTTGCTTTTAAGCTGTGAAACTGGATCATAAAAATCAAAAATCTTTTGACATTGCTGAAGCTTTTGAACTGCCAAATTTGTTTGTTCTTCTGGTGAAGCGTCTATAAATTAAAAAATAAAGTAGTTTAAAATTTAATAGAAAAAAACCTTTAATTAACGGAAGCTGAACTAAATCAGGTTCATTATCAGTATGATACCGACTACTGCCAACAAGTCGTCTCCTACGTCTTGAATTGCCACGTTTAGAAAAAGGGTCAATCTTATCTACAAATTGATTTGCACTCGCACTTAATTGCTGCCCTCCTGTTGCTGCTCCAGATGTTTTTGGAGGTGGAATTGTATGTGTAGCTGGTTTAGCCTCTCCTCCTGCTGTTGTAGACATTTGAAATAAACAAAATAAAAAATAATATATGCAGATCTAATTCTGTGAAAAATATGTTATTTAAAAAAATATAAAAGAGTTGCCTTAGTCACCAAAGGAAATTGACCATTTTAATTAAAAATTGGACAAACGGGTCATTCGACATTTTTTTTTATTAAAAATCGAACCCGATAATCGAAAAAAAGATCGATAATGTATATGATGATTAGAAATCTCTTTCAATTTCTCATTCTTTTCGTTACTCATCTGCCGTCATTGCACTTACCTTATACTTTTATATATTTAATAGAAATAAAGTGTAAGGTTAGTGTGAAAAAAAAAGAAAAGAAAAAAAAGAAGAGAGGATAAGCGAAAGTATTAAATCCCACATCAATATAATTTTATCGTGATAGGATAAAAAAGGTGAGGAATATAGAGAAAATATCAAACAAATTGAAACATATAAAAAAAAAGGGTAGCAGGTAAAAATATTTATAAAGAACTAATAGAAAGTAACATATGCATGCATTCATATACAGCGACTATATTTAGTGAAGATATTAAACAGAATGTAGGCGTTTTCAAAATATAGACGTCTTGAGTCTTTCTTTTATAACTAGGACAAGAAAGATACACAAATACATATTATGGATGTCTAAAGCATGCATGTTAGGATTTGGCAATTACTTGTTTAATATAAAGGGTAAACGGATGACCAATTTTGTTTTCAACAGATATATGAATTAGAGGTAGAAATAATCGCAATACTTCATAAATATTTTTCAATTAATTAAATTGTAAAAAAAACTTTTAAGAACCCTCTTCAATTAGGAAAAATTTAGAAATTTCAGAAAATTATAAAAAAAACATTCGATAAATCAGAGAAAAAATTTTTTAAAAAGTTCATGTCAAAATGGTAAAAATGAGAATAACTAAAAAATATCAAATAAATTAATGAATTTATTTTACTTAATTTTTTCTTTAGAAATTGTGCTTTTTATTTTTTGATTTGTTAATAAAATTATCATTTCATTAAATTTAGAAAATAAAATAATTTAAATATGACAACTGCTCATCGACCAACTTTTGATCCAGCAAAAGGTGGCACTGGACGGAATGAAGGAGATTTGTCAAAATTATCTCAACAATATTCAAGTAGAGATATGCCATCTCATATGACATTAAAATATCGTCAAAGAGGACAGGCACATCCAGATGAAATTAATACAAAGGTTTTTATTTAATTATTTTTTATTTATTTTATTTAAGGATCTCCGTCGTGGTGTTGAAGAGAAGGAACAATTAACTTCAAAAGATCGTTATTCTTCACGTATAACTTCAGGGTCTACAATTAGTAGTTCAAAACGACCAAAGTAATTAATATTAGCTTTTCTTTTAAAATTTATTCCTTATTCTAGATTAGATGACCCTCAAAATTTGGACGCCGATTTTCCTCAAGAGGATGTTCTTTGTGATGATAGTGACTTGGAAGATGATTCTGATGATGAAGCTGAATTAATGGCAGAATTAGAAAGAATTAGAAAAGAAAGAGCTGCCGAGAAAGCTGCAAGAGAAGCTAAAGAATCTGAAGAACAGGTTTATTTTTTGGATAATTCTTTTTTGACTTTAAACATTCCTAAATAATATTTTCTTAGGAGAAAATTCGTCAAGAAAATATTCTACATGGAAATCCTCTTCTGTCACAAAATGCTGATTTCAAGGTTAAACGCCGTTGGGATGACGATGTAGTATTCAAAAATTGTGCACGTGGAATTGATGAACGTAAAAAGACTCCTTCATTTATTAACGATGCTATACGTTCAGAATTTCATAGAAAATTTATGGAAAAATATATTAAATAATTCTTTTATTTAATTTAAAATTTTGAATTGTAAAAATACGAAGAGTTAATTCGTTTATTTCTTTTTTTGTTAGTATTTTTAATCTCAAAATATATATTAATCAAGACTTTATTTAAGTAAAATAATATGTCATAGAGCAAAAAAGCTCAATAAATATTGTCAAACAATAATAACAAGCAATAGAACAACAAATTAAGGCAAAAGAAAATTAAAAAAGAGCTATTTAATAATTAAATTTCTTTTGCCTTAAATTATGTAAATATCAAAAATAATATATTTTTAAGTAATTTGTGTTAATGAGTAGAAATATTTAAAAAAATGGAAATTTTGGTTAGAAATTCTTCCACAAAATCAATAAATTAAATTATTTCAGTAAGGAGGTAATATTTGTGGCATTTGAACGTGCAAAAGAGGAGGCGCCAAACGTGCCAAAGTCAACTTGATAGTTTCAAGAACTTTCTTACCAGACGCTTTAAAAATTAAAAAAAAATTATTTAATTATATGTGTTATTATTTTTAAGATTTCCGAACAATTAGATATTATATTCTTATGTTTAGGATGGACTTTTGGAGAGAAATATTTTACAACCAAATTTTTCAATACTTACAATAACGCGAAAGTTGGCGACTAACACTATAAGCATAAGAAACAATTCTATCAAACCATTGAGGATTTCCACGTCGCTGTCCATAACGAACCTGAATTGCTACTTCAAGCATTCTTTGAACAACATAATTTCCATACTATTGAGAAGAAAATTAAATTATTTTTAAATTCAAAACCTGATGAAAAAGCATAATATGTAAAGCAGTTTGGCCATTCCTGGGAAAAGTTTTTAAAAATATATTTAAAAATGAAACCACCCTAAGGATTGTATCCTAAAGATCAACTGAAATAAAATATATAATTTGGTTTATATTTAAACGAATTTTATGGTCAGAATAATAACGTCTTATACTCAACAGAAACTTCTTACAAGAAAATGGCTAAATAAGTGAAATAATCGAGTTCACCATAATACTAATTACTTTTATGATAGTTTAATATTAAACCCTCAAAACTAAAAAAATGCTAACAATAAACAGAAGTGATCCTTATGATGCTTAATTTCCCATGTCTGACCTATTTAAAAATAATAAAAATCCAAACTTGTCAGTATCATAACCTCCAAACACTTCAAGAAACATCGCTTCAAGAGACCTTTCATCTGCATGTGAAATAGCTACTTCAATAACATGAGAAGAGTATTTTCCTTGTGATAATTCCAAAATATTTGTCCTAAATAATTAATTTTTTACATGTATTTTAAATAAAAATAAATTTTTACATAAAATCGTGTTTTATTATGTGAGAACGTTGTCTAGCCAAAAAGTCATCTTTTATAATAGCCTGGACAATATAATTGCCAAATTCTTGTTCAGACAATGAACGAGCATTTAACAAAACTGTTGTAATCATTAAATGAAGAACTCCATAAGCAGCACTAGAAAAAATTAATTTTTACAGTATTCAATGGTAGATAATGTGGGAAAATAAAGAAGTAAGCCCAGAAAAAAATAATTCAAAAATGTAATAAGAAGATTGAAGATTTAAATATTATTCTTTAAAAATTAACTTTTTGGCCTCGCGTTGTTGTTGAGGAGTCTCCTGTCCATTATTTTGACGACAAATTAAAACAACTCGTTCAAGTGCACACTGCAACACACGACAACCATATTTGTTTTCAAAAACCTGTTTAAGCCCAACAGATTTATCCAATGATTCAATAAAATTTAAGTAGATTTGTGGTTGTAGGTTGTTAACAATATATTGAACAATATGGTTACCTAAAGTAGTAGAGAATTCTTAGATAATTCCAAATAGTTAAGTGGATTTTATGAATAGAAGTACGTATTTTAAGGAATTACTTATGATTAGGTACTTGCTCAATAAAGATGAAAACCCCCAAGATTATCCGCATTAGACTATCTGACATTAGAAAGCTGACGATGTTTATCCAGAATAAAGGTCTAGGTACGTTAGTTTCCTAGATATATTGAGTTCCTCCTAGTTTTCCCTGAGGACCATCCCAAAGAGATTAATAGTTAACCCAGACCAGGCTATCTTTATATTTAATATTTACTGTCATCTATTTATTTTTACCAGCCCCCAAGTCTTGACGAAAAACAAAAAAGCATACCATTTTGATCAGTAATTAACTGAAATTCAATTCCAGAAAATCTAACAGTCATCAAATCCTTAACTCGCTGTGGGGACAAAACCTGAACAAGTTTTTGCAAAACACGGCAACCATAACGATTTAATGCTAAAGCCGAAGCAATCTCTTCAATACAATGAATTAATTGATTTGAAGTACGGCTATCACTAGTTAAAAGTTCCTAAAAGTTAAACTTAACAAAAAAATTAAACCAAAAGAAAACCTGAATAATAAAATTCCCATTATTGTCTGTAGCCATTCTTGAAAGAAACTCTTGTCCTCTAGCAGGATCAGTAAACATGTCAACAAATCTTCGACGTACTTCTCCATGTTGATGAACTTGTTGCTGTATTAATTTTGTCCCTACATTATTCTTTGCAAATTTAATAATTTCATCGTCAGAGAACATCAATAAACGACATGGACTAATATTAAGGTCTAAAAGACGAAGCTCACCACTACCACTAGAAGGCAATAATTTGTCGTTAGAAGTAGGAAAAGAAGGCGGTGTATTTGTTGTAGATATTACCAAATTCTCCATCATTCGTACATATTCTGTGTTAGTCAACATTTTTTATTAATTAAAATATTTGTTAGATGGTTAGTGTCACTGAAACGTTTTATTGATAAAAACAAGTGACTTGTTTAAAAAAGTTGAACTCAAATTTAAATAAAATAAAACAGAACTAACATCAGTCGAAAAAAAAGTAAGAAAACAAAAAAAATAAAAAACTTTTATTCTCCTTAGAAATGACATATCGCCAAAGACAAATAACAAAGTATTTAAAATTCTAACTCTGCTATTTTTAGTCATCCTTTAAAGTTTTTTTGTTATTGAAAAAATAAATATTTAATTTAATTTAAATAAAATTATTTAAAAAATAAATTTTCAATGCTCTTTTAAAATTTCACGATCATTCAATTGTTAATCGTGATACTACAATTATTTAAATGATAAAGGCATATGACAATGATAAACAAAATTTGATTGAATGAATCTTCCTATTCCCATAACACTTAGGGTTAAATGCTTATTTACAATAAAAAATGTTCCCGTCTGACCTTTCTGTCCTTTTATCGCATAAAAAAAATTTTTTTTTAAAGAATTCAACAGAAATTGACTCTTTAAAAACCCAAATTTCTACTTTAATAAAAGAAAAAGTAGAATTAATTAATTTAAATAAAGAAGAAATAAATAAATTAAATGAAGAAAAAAATGTTCAAATTGAGGAATTAAAAAATGAATTAAATGGTGCAATGGAAAGAATTGGTGAATTTGACGGAATAAAATTTTAAAAGAAAATATTGAACAAGTTTCATTTTTTTTTTTAAAATTAAGATTGAACTTTTAAGACATATAAATTTAGATATGACAAAATAGTACGGACAAAATGGTCATATGTTAGTTCTTTTTTACATTATATTTTGCATTATTTGACTGCACATCCACGTAGATTTATTATCGAATTTGTTGTATATTTTCACTGTTATCTATCTTATCTATCTTTACAAAAACTTTTTAATTTTGTACTAAATTGTAAATTAACATTATTAAAGGTTTGTTTATTTTACTTTAGTTTTTAATTTATTTAAATTTCAGAATATTTAGCTAATGATTTATGTTCGAAAGGATCATATAATTGTTTTTGTTCTTACTTTTATTAGGTTTGTAATTTTTTTTATTATTAAAATAAATGCACAAGAGGTCATCTTTGATCTGAATAAAGCTTGGACTTTTCCGTTACTCATGTTTCAGCATTTTTGGGAATTCTGAAGTTATTGTTTTTTTTAATTTCAAATTTTGTGTCATTCCCGGTAACTAATTTAGGTTTAAAATTCTAAATCTAACAGATACTTTTTTACAATTTTCGATTTCCTATATACACTTCTTTTTTTTAATTGTAAAAAATAATTTTTTGACCGTTTTTATTGTTTATTTTTCATTTTATATATTATTTTAGTTATGCATTATATCATGCTTCTCGTAAAGCTTTAAGTGGAGTTAAAGCCTCAATTTCTCTAGATTGGACTGCTAATTCAACTGTTACTCATCATCAACCTATTTTTCATGATTTATCTTCTGCACAAAATTTTCTTGGTTCTCTTGATGCTCTTTTTATGTTTTTCTATGCTATTTCTCTTGTGTTTTGGGGTTGGTTAGGTGATCGGATTAATCCAGTTGTTGTTGTTGTTTTTGGAATGATTGGTTCTGCACTTACGGTTTTCTTTTTTATTATTTTTTTAGAAATAAATTTATGTTAATTGTTCAGTTTATGAGTCAAATATTCTTTTATCTATTAGATTTAATTAAATTAATATTAATTGATCATAAAGTACTATAATGATTTTATATTTACAAAAAATATTATTCGATCAATAATATTTTGATATAAAAAAACCTAGTAGTATAATTTTACATAACCTCTCTAATTTTTGTTTTAACTCATTGCCTGTATTGGAGCTTAATTTATATTTTTAGAATTTAGATTAAAAATAAAAAAAACCTTCAATTATTTAGTTAACAGCTTTTGGTTCCCTTCCCTATTGGCTTGCTTGGTATTCATTATTTTGGTATATTTTAACTTGGTCTTTATTTGGTATAGTTCAAGCATGTGGTTGGCCAAATGAAGTTACAATTATGGTTAAAATTATTTTTTAATTAATTTTTTAAATTTAATTTTAAGGCAAATTGGTTTCCCCAAACAAATCGTGGTGCAATTATGGGTCTTTGGTCTGCATGTCAACCTGTTGGAAATATTGTTGGAGCTATTATTGCATCATTTACTCTTCCAATGGGTTATCAGGTTTTTTTTTTCGTTAAAATTTTTTTTTAATTTTCTCTTTAAAGTCTGTTTTTGTCTTTAATTCTTTGTTTATTCTCATTGGAGGAATTATTATGTTAATTTTTGTTAGACCTAAACCAAAACTTTCATCAAACCAAATGAACTCTGAAATACCAAATGAGAGAAATGTTGTAGCCAATGGAAGGGTTCATTCCTCTGAATCTGATGATGAACAACAGGAAATTTTGAGGTTTATTTTAATTGAATTTTAATAAATGAATTTTCTCTTAATTTTGTTTTTTACTGAATATTTATATTAATTCTTTTAGTCAAAGACCTTCAACACCTAGACCTATTAGAATGTGTGAAGCAATTTTTCTGCCTAGTGTTCTTCCGGTTTAATTTTTTAAATTAAATTATTTTTAATTAATTTTTTTTTCTTTTAGTATTGCCTTTGTAATGCTTGTCTTAAATTTGTTAATTATGCCTTCTTCTTTTGGCTTCCATTTTATTTAACCTTTAAATATCATTGGAATGAATCAGAAGCAAATCAACTTTCTATTTGGTATGACATTGGAGGAATTTTTGGATCTATAATTGGTGGAATGGCTTCAGTATTTATTTATTTTATTAATTAATATGTAGGGGGTTTTTAAATTAGTTTTTCTAAAAATTTAATCGAATTCGCATATTTTTTCGTCTTCTAGTCACTTTTTAAGCCTATGAATTATTTTATAAAATTTACATTTTTTAATTTTTAAATTATTTAATATTTAAAGGATCGTCTAAAACATCGAAGCCCTGTTTTAGTTTCAATGTTAATCTGTTCAATTCCATTATTATTTTTATATGCCAGTTTAGGGCCTAATACATTCTTTCACATTATTGGAATGTCTTTGTTAGGTTTTACAATTTCTGGGCCATACAATCTTATAGTTAGTACAATTTCTGTTGATTTGGGTTCACAATCTTCGCTTGCAGGAAATGCTGAAGTAATTTAAAAAAAAAATTTTTTTTTTTAATTTTAATTTTAATTTAGGCAATGTCTACAGTTACTGGTTTAATAGATGGAACAGGTTCTGCCGGTTCTGCTCTTGGTCAATTATTTATTCCTTTAATACAAAATAATTTTGGTTGGAATTGGGTATTTTATTTGTTTGTTTTAATGGTAAAAATAATTTTAAAAATTAATTTATTTAAATTATAATTTATTAGAATATTTTATCTGTTTTATGCCTTATGCGAAGATTTTTGCATGATTTGAGACTTATTTTATTAAATAAAGAAAATGTTGAAAGGGAGAGAAGACAAGAAAATGAACCTTTATTGGGTATTAATTAAAGAAAAAATTATAATAATTTAATGGGATTGACTAAATAAATAAATATTTTTTTTAATAATCTAAGGGTATTCTTTTAAAGTGAATTTTATTTAAAAAAAAAATATATAAAATGTTTCAAATTTTTTAAACAAATTTTTTTAAAGATTTTATTCTTTTTTTTTTGTTTAAATTTGACTCAAATTTTTTGAAATATTTTTTTTCTTCACTTTCCTTTAATTTCAAATATTAATTAATTACAATTTCCTTATTGCCTGGTGCAAAATTTTAATATTTAATTTTTAAAATAAATTAAAAATTTAAATTTTATTATGAAATTTTTTCTTTTACTTCTTTTCTATATGACGCATCAAAATTTTTATAAATGCTTAATTACTGATTAACTTAAAAAAACCATTTTTGATAAGAAAATTTTAGTTTAAAAGCTTTTGTCATTTGGAGTAAAATAAATGTTAGTGGTGTTTTAATCCTTTGGTTTGGAGAAAAGCAAAAAAGCAAATTTATTATAAATATTTGTAGTTTAATTTTTAAGTTCTTTATTTTTTGATGTTTTAAAATTTTCATTTAATATTCATGTTTTAATATAAAAAATATGTAATGTGAATTGTTTTTATTAATAAATGTTTTGCGAACTTGTTTTACAACTTTTAACTTTTTTTGTTTTATTTAATTTTACCGTAAGGAAATGTTTTTATAAGCATTTTGTTTTATATATAATTTTTGGGAAACTTTTTCTTCAGTTTGCGAAACAAGTTTAATCTTGTTTATATGTTTTACAATAATTGTAATTTTTGATAAAGCAAATATTTAAATTTCTTTAGATTGTTTGTTTTGGTCAAAAAATTAAAAAAAAATTTATTTTCTATTAATTTTAGCAACAATTTTTATTGTTAAAATAATTTATCTAAAATTAAATTTAAACATTTTTTTAAAGATTAAATTTTATAATAAATTAAAATTGCTTTTATTTAATTTTATTTTTATTAAATAAAAAAAAATTAAAAATCTTTATTTAGGTTTGTAATTGAGTTAAATCATAATTTAATTTTCTTAAATTAATTTAATATATTTTTGCCTTTTAATATTGGAAAAGATTAAAGAAAATATTTCTAATTTTGCCAAGAAATTGTTGCCTTTTTTAACAATTAATTAAATTATTTTAACAAAATTTTTACAAAATTATATATCTATTCTTATAATAATTAATTTAATTTAAAACCCAAATTCTATAAAAAATAAATAAATATTTTAAATTATTATGTATTAACTTTCAACAACATTACTCTTTGTTACATATATCTATTTTTACAAATGTTTTTACAATTCTTTTTAATTGTTGTAAAACTCTGATTCTATTCATTACAACTTGCTATGATACTTTTAAAACATTTTTTATTTTTAAAAAAACATGTTTAATAAATTGTTTTAATGTTTTACAATTTGTTTCTAAAAATGTTTTACAACTTGTATTTTTTCCTCAAAAACATTTTTATCAATTTTTATTTTTATATAGGTATTTTTATTATTAAAGTTAAAAATAGAGAACATGTAAATATAGACACTAATATTTATTTATTTATATTTATTTATTATTATTTTTTGTTAAGAATATATTCACCAAACAATTAAATATATAAAAATATTTTTACTGCTTTTTTCTTAAAATAAATATATTTTCTCCTTAAATATATTTTCTTTCCATAAACAATAATAATCGTTTATTTGAACAAGAAATTGATCCTGTCTAAGTAAGCTTATTTTTTCCTTTTCTTTTTACAATCCCTTCACCTTTTTTTAATCTTACAATTTAAATGAAAATATATACATATTTAAAGGTTTTTACCTAAAATTAGTATAATTGACCAACATAACCTTTTATTGGAAATAAAAAGGTTTTTTATTTACATTTTTGGGCTTATTTCCTAAATTTTCGCGCACTTAAATGAAGATTACTGTTTTTCAAAACACGCCCTTTTCTCTTTAATAAACAAAACATTCGTTCATATTATTGGAATGAGTAGGCGGGGGAATATTTATTTATTTTTTCTTTTTTTTTCTCACTACCGTTTATTTAATATAATCTTTTATTTTGTGAAAATTTTTCTTAATTGGCGTACAATTAATTTGTTTATTAACTATTGTAATTTTTAAAAACTTTTGTGTTTTGTTTTACAATTTATTTTGTCATGTTTTGGAACTTGTTTTAAAACTTACTTATACTTGTTTTTATAACCTATTTTATAAACTTGTTTTACAACCTTGTTCCATCAACAATGTTTTTCCCCTGTTTTTGTAAATGTTTTTATTTTTTGTTTATTTAGACTATGGTACAGCAACAAGAAACAAATCTATTTAATACTTTCCAACATCAACAAAATAATTCAACTTATTATTCCTCTCATTTTCAACAACAACTTGATGAACAAGAACAACAACAACAACAACAATTATTTTTTAACAATAATGACCAATCTTTATTATTCGGATATTTTTGGCCAACGGTATATTCTTTTGATATTTTTGGATATCAAGAACAACAAAAAGAGGAAGGAAAAGAAACAAAAGATTATAACAAATCTTCTCAATGTAAATTTAATTATTATTAAAGAAAAAATTATATTAACTAATTTTTTAATATTGTTTATTTTTCTCGCGCATTTTCCAAAAAAAATTTATTTTTTTTTACTCTAAAATTATCGGTACCAATGGGTAAAAAATAAAATTATTAAACCTATCGGTTTCTTTATTAAAAATGAATCATAAAAATAAAGGTCGAGAAAAGGATTAAGAGAATAAAAAATCTTTAAAAAAAAAAATTTTTTATTTGGCTATTGACAGTCATTAAACAAACAAAAAAATAAAAATTAATGTCTTTACGAATTATTTCTTTTTTTTTTTTTTACATTATTCTAAAAATTTAATAAAATATATTTAAAGGTGTTAAAGGAAGAGGGGAGAATAAAAATGAAATAAAAATAGAATTAAAAATAAATATTTTTTTAAATTAATTTTAATGTGTAATTTAACTATAAATATTCTTTGCCCGATATTAAAAACTGATAAAAATTATTAGGGGAAAAAATTAATTTAATGTCAATTTAATTTTTTGGGTCAATACATTAAAGAAAATGTTTTTATATGTTTTATAAATTTTTAATAATTTTTCCAAAACATTTGTATTTTTAAAAAATTATTTAATAAAATTATTATTTTTTAGATTTTAATACATTCCATTATCAACATTTTACAAACTATAATAATAATATAATAATGTCACAACAACAACAACAACAACAACAACAAGAATTAAATAATATTTCCCCAACAAAATCACCAACATTAACTAATTGTAAAACATCTAAATGTTCGTCTTCTTCGTTTTCCTCCACTTCACAAATAAATAGTAATTTGAATTCTTTAGTTTATGCAGGTGATAATCAGGTGAATTTAAATATTTGGTAAAATAGATAATTATTATATAGGAATTAATTTTTTCTATTTAGAATATTTAATTAATTTATTAATTATTTATTTAAAAAATTAAATTAATTTATTTTAATTAAACAAAGAATATAAATCAACAGCAACAACAAACCTTTCAAATGCAAACTAAACAAAACATTAACCAATATGAACTAAACAACAATTCATCCTCTTCTAATTTTCAATGTTTTACAACTAGTGACTTTACTCAACAAGAGCAACAAAGTTTATTTATTGATTCAACATTTTTTCCTGAACAAATTAATTCTTCAAAACAACCGGAACAACAAACATTAATAAATCAACAATTACAATCTCAACATTTAACAATTCAACAACAACATTGTAATAATTTTTTTCAACATTCAACATTCAGTCAAAATGAAATTACACAACAACAAATAGCAAATGAAAACATTATTGAACACTCTTTTCATGCTGAAAATACTTTTACTCTTAAAAAGTAGAGTTGACATTTTAAAATATTTTTAAAATATTTTAATTTTTTTAGAGAGATTATTGAAGAAGATAAACAACTTGGTGATGATTGTCTTTTATTAGATACTTTACAATTTGGATATTCTCTACCTGTTAATTCTATGACAACATCAATTGCCAATTCTTCAGAAATTGTATATAATTTAAATTAATTTAAAATTAATTATATATTTTTAGGTTTTTAATTCTTCAATTTCGTCTTATTCTTCTCCCTCTTCCTCTTCCAATTCTTCTTGTATTAATGCTTGTTCTAATAACTTTACAACTAATCGACAACAAAAACGTACCAACAAATTAAATAATATTTCTTCTTCTCCTAATAATATATCAACAGCTTTAGCAGCTTTATTACCTCCAGATATTAGTGCAAAAGTTTTTTATCCACCTAGTGCAGTTAATCCAAAATCTGCGCGTAGAATGCCTAGAAAAAGTCGACAGGAATTGAGTCATAAACGTGTGCATTCTTGCCTTTATCCAAGTAAGTTTACAACTTGTTTGTATTAACTGTACAAAAGTTTGTACAGTTACTATTTTTCTAAGTTTTTCAGATAATACAATAGTATGTATTCCAAGTTTATTTTATTTTTTGTAAAACTTTGTTTTGAATTATTATTAATAAGATGCCTAAAAACCCTTTCATAAATATAATTTTAGAGAAATTGTTTATCCCATTATTTTTCAATATATAAAACTTTTTTACAAATTACTGTATACAATATATATATATATCCTATTCTTTCCATTCACAAAAGATGAGATAGAGGATTAATAAATAAATAAAACAATATTTATATTCTTAAACAAACTTTTAACTGAAAAATTAAATAAATTTATGGAGAAAAAAGTTTAAAAAAATATATTCATGAGTTTTTTTTGGTTTACTCTATCAAAAATTAACCAATTTTTAATAAAAAAATGAGGGTAAATAAATAAATTAATAAGCATTAAGTTGGCAAAAATAAAGTTTCTGAAAAGAATGGCATAGGAAGAACGTAAAAACTGTTTTGGATATTTAAGTAACTCTTTTTAATCTCCTTTTTCTTTCCCATTTATTATTTTTATTTGTATTGCGCAATGAAACAATAAATAAAATTGGCAAAATAAAGGATAATTCCTTTAATTTTTAGTTGAGATTCTTCTTCAATATTTAATATAAAAATATTAATTCTATAGTTTATTACTTGAGAATATTTTAATTTTTATAAAAATTAATTTTTTTAGATTGTACAAAAGTCTACACAAAGTCTAGCCATTTAAGAGCGCATGAACGTATCCACACTGGTAAAAATTTATTATAATTGTTAATATAAATATAATTATAAATCAGAATTATGTACTTATATAATATATTATAATATTTATTCTATTTTTAATACCAACTTTAGAGCATTTTGCATTCAATTTACTTTCATGTTTTACAATTCATTTTTCTATTAACTTTTCATATTACTAAGTTTTACAATTTGTTTTTACTATTGTTGTTAAGTTTTACAATTTTATTTTAAGTTTTTTTACAATTTTCTCTCAAGTTTATTTTTCTATTAGTTACCAACAATATTTTCTAAAATTATTTTTTCCTTTTTAAATTGTAATGTCATTGCGGTCATCTTTTTGTTTTTATATGCGCGATATATCTTTGCAACCTAATCTGTATTTTTCTTTCCCCATTTCCCACCCATTAAATATTGTTTTAATTATACAAGTAAAGTAATTGTTGTATCGGTCATTTAAGAGCGGTAAATTACGTTTAATGATCAAAAAGAAAATTGTCATATATAAATGAAGAGTTTATATTTTTAATGAAAAGTGGGGGGAAAGGTAAGAAAAACATATAAAAATACTCGAGAAAAAATAAAATAAACTTTTTTTTTTACTTTTCCGCATAATTTTGATTGTTTACAGGTCATTTTCATTCCTTTTTTAATAACTTAATAAACTTTTAAAATATATTTTGTATTACCTTCTCTTCTCTTTTTCATTTCTTTAAATCTTACTCCCCAAAAAAGATTACTTTTTTTTTCTCTTGTAAAAATAACCCGAAAAAATAAAATATACTTAAGGAGCGCCTTTTGTTTTAATAAATTTATATTAACTAATTACCTAGTAAAATATATATAAATAAATAAAAGGACAAGAGGGAGTAAAAGTAATTCTCGGTTTAAATAAATAATTCTTAAAAATATTTTGAAAAATAAATTTTTTTTTTTCAAGTTGAAATCTCAACAAGTCCTTTTTTCGGCAATTCTTTTTTATCTTTTTTATTTAATTAACAAAAAATAAAATTTTAAATAATTTAATGTTTTATGTAATCAATCAAATTCTCTAAATAAAACCTTTCTTTAATCAAAATATTTTTTTTCCTATTTGGTCCTTAAAAAATATTTTTAGTCAAATAAAAACAAAAAAATAATATTTTTTTAATTTTTAAAAAATTTTTAAAGGAGAAAAGCCATATTCATGTATATTCCCTAATTGTCATTGGGAATTCGCAAGAAGTGATGAATTAACTCGCCATTTACGTAAACATACAGGAGCAAAACCATTTAAATGTACACAGTGTATGTAAGTTAATTAATTATTTAAAATTTAAATAAAATATATTTTTTTTTTAAATTTTCAGTCGTTGTTTTGCACGATCTGATCATTTACAAGTATTTTATTTTAAATTATTTAAAAAATAATTTTTTTTTTAATTTTAAGTTACATATGAGAAGGCATTCGCAAGCATCAAAAAAATAAAAAATAATTTATTTATATATTATTTTTGCAATTTTTAAACCATTATTTTTAAATCAAAATTTTCATTATAAAAAATGTAAATAAACTGTGCATTTTTTAAATATTTTTTGAAGTTTTTGCTTCATAAATTTGAAATTTTCTGTTTTATAAAGTATTTATTCAAATTAGTTCAAAAATAAATTTATTGGCATAATATTTAAATATTAAATTTCATAATGTCAACAGTCCGAATGTCAGCAAGACAATAGGATTTTAATGGGATTTTGTTTTATAGCAATTTAAATAGATATATCATTTATGTATTTACTATTAATATTATTTGTATTTAAAATAAATGATAAAGCAAGTATATCAACAAATTCTTTTTTTACTTACTTTTTGTATTTTATTTTATATTTTATTGTCTTTTTTTGACTTTTATTTAACTCAAGTAATTTATTCGTTTTTTAATTTTAATTTTTTAATTTTTAGGAATTTAAAGACTTTAAAAACTTGGAAGATAAATGCCCTTTATTAAACGATCATTTTGCTACTTCTGCGCTTTCAAGAATGAAAACAAAATACTGCAAACAAATGTTAATTTCCAGGCTTTGTTCAATAGATAAATTTGGAGAAAATTGGCCTTCTTTAGAAATTGAAAATGGCTGCAAAGAATATTTTGGTTAAATTTATTTTTAAATTTTATTCTTGAACTGTTTTAATTTTTGGGCTGGTTTTTAAATTTTTAGGCTAAATATAGTGTTTTTATTATTATTAATTAAGACATTTTATTTCTAATACTTTTAGATTTTGGTTAAATTTAATTTTTTTTAACTTTTTTAAAATTTATTATTTAGATTACTCTCAACAAAATTCAAAAGTTGGATGTTTTTCTCAATCTAATTTAAATCAATTAATTAAAGGTACTCAATTCAATTTTTCATCGTTAAATAGTCCAGAATTTTGTGTTCAAAATTGTTTAAAAGCTGGATTTTCTTTTGCAGGTTTTTTAGAGTTTTTATAAAGAAAATATTATTTCTTTAGGTGTTGGATTTAGTGTTTTTTGTTATTGTTCTAATTATTTATCTAATAAAATCGAAAATGTTTTGAATAACTCTTTTTGCAATTTATTTAAATGCCCAGGAAATAAAGATGTTTTTTGTGGTGGAAATGGGACAATATTTATTTATAAAACAGGAGTTAAAAGTTTGTTTTTTTAATTATGAAAAGGTTATTACATATTTTGCTTTATTTTAACTATTTTTGAGTAACTAAAATTTTTGACTTTTTTTTTTTTTATTTTAGTTAAAAATAAAGATTTCAGTGTTTTATTATTGTTTTACTTCTATTCTCAATTTTTTATTTTTAGATAAACAATCAAAAAAATTACCAAAATTTATTCCATTTAATTCTACCCATAAATCAATTAATAAAATTAGAATACTTTTTCTTTTACAATTAAATGGACGTAATTATCGTCAAATTCGTCGTCTTCTTCGAATGATTTATAATTCAAAACATTTTTATTTTATTCATGTAGATAGTAGACAAGAATTTATGCAATTGGGTTTTTAAATTAAATACTAATTAATTTAAAAAATTTTTTTTTAGAAATGATTAAAATTCAAAAAACTTTTGAATCTAAAGGTTTTTTTAATTTTAAAGTTCTTAAAGAACGTTTTGCAACAATATGGGGAGGAACTAGTTTATTGGAATTATTTCTTTTTGTTATTAATAAATCTATTAATGAATTGAATATTCAGTGGGATTATATAATTAATTTAAGTGAAAAGGATATGCCTTTACTTTCATTAGAAGAATTGGAACAACAATTGGAAAGGTTTTTTAATTTATTTCAGATTAATTTTAATTATATAAAATTGATTTTCTTTTATTTACTAAATGGTCAGGGAGTCGATTTGCTTAATTTCTTTTCTGTTAAATTTTGTTGAACTGCTTAACCATTCTGTCCTTTGACCATTTTGTTGATTAAGGGAAGAATGTTTAAATATATTTTCTAAAATCAATTTTTAATTTAAATTTTTAAGTGCTTCAAGCAAGTCATTTTTGAGCAGTCATGGTTACAATACTGCAAATTTTCTACACAAACAAGGATTTTATTTTAATTTTATGGAATGTGAAAATCGAATGTGGAGAATTTCTACAAGGTTTTTTTTTAAATTAAGATTTAATTAATTTTTAAGATATTCTTTTCCTTTAAATCTTCGATTAGATGGAGGTT
Source organism: Meloidogyne graminicola (assembly GCA_036172905.1). Taxonomy (NCBI): domain Eukaryota; kingdom Metazoa; phylum Nematoda; class Chromadorea; order Rhabditida; family Meloidogynidae; genus Meloidogyne; species Meloidogyne graminicola. The sequence continues at coordinate 1,623,322 of JARPZY010000007.1, forward strand.
CTGATTGGGTTATTATACATAGAAATTTGGCAAAATTTGCCCTATCTAGTGAACATTTGCCTTCAACATTGAGATTATTATTTACTACAATTCTTTTGCCTTTAGAAAGCTTTTTTCACACGGTTTTGATTTTTTCTATGTTTTACATATTTTTTGTCGAGTAAAATGGAAGGTTGATTTCCACGATTGGATTGCCTTATAACTTAAATATATTTTTTTTTATGGTCTTTATATTTATTTTGACCCCATTTTCTTTAATAATTAAAAATATTTATTTATAATTTAATTTTCAGCTTTCACTTAATTCAAACAACTTTTGTACCCTTATATTTGATACTAATTTACGTTTTACTAATTGGAAAAGAAAACAGGGATGTCGTTGTTCAGCATTTAAGCCAGTAGTTGATTGGTGTGGTTGTTCACCTGTAGCTGTGAAAAAAGAAGATATTCAAAAGAAAATTAATTTAAATAGGTTTATTTTTGTTTTAATTTTAATGAACCAGGGTTGTTTGATTAAACTTGGCCATTTGAATCTAAATTATAAATTTTGAGTTTTTTTTTAATTTTAACAAGCTGGTAAAAATTTTTAAAAAGCCCTCCTATTCTAAAATCTACCCCAAACTAAAGAATTTTGATTTATCTAATTTACAAATAGATGTCAAGAAAAAAGTTTATTTTTTGGCCGAAAATTCGATTATTTTGTTGATATTGAACCAATTGCCTTTTTGGAAAAACAAGTTCTTCGATTTAGACCTGAACAAATTCCAACAAATTTAAATGATTCTTTAAATTCTATTTGGATACATTTATTCTCTTTTGAAGCACCAAATGATTCTCCTTTTGGTATATTTTTAATTTAAATTATTTTTTTTCCCTTATAATGGTCAGTTTGACAAAATGGTCAAACAAAATTAAATTCTTTGAAAATTATTTTAATAATTTAAAATCCCAATATATAATTCACTGACCATTTTTTGACCTTTTTTTTAAAGAAATATTTGTTTAATCATTTAAATAATTTTTTAGCCGCAAAAATTCATTTAATTAACCAAATTTCATCATCTTTATATACTAAAATTAATAATTCTTCAAATTTATTTTCTAATGATTGTAAATTTAATCGTCTTCTAAATTTATTTATATTTCGTGCCAATATGTCATCAAAAATTCAAAATATTTTTTCAGAAGAAATTAAATGTGGAGAAGAGGAATTTTATTTAATTGAGGTTTAACATTTTTTAATATTTTAAAAAATTGCGGACAAAATTTGCGGATTTTTTAAATTATTTTTTTTTAATTTTCTTTTTTTTTATTTTCAGCTTTTGGTTAGTCAAAATAAAATAAATAAACAGGAAATAATAGAACAACAACAAATATTTACTGAGGAAGGAATATTTTCTTTTGACGTAAATAATGAAATTAATTTTGGTATTTATTTTGATATTAAAGAGGAAATATTTTTTGTTTATCCTTTTATTGTTGATTTGGTTAGTAAATTTAAAATTAATTAAAATTATAGATTATTAGTGTTTTAACAGGAATTTTCTTGTATATTTATGTATTTTTTAAATGTTATTTTATTTTCTGGGTTAGCCTTGTTTTAACAAGTATATTTTCTAATCAAAATTTAGGGAGTGAAATTATAAATTTTGAATAAATTTCCATTTTAATTTTTAAATTATTTATTTTTTAGAATTCTTCATTTACATTAAATTGGAGATGGAATTTAATTGAAATAAAAAATTCAAATAATTGGACAAGTCCTTCAATTATTTTAAATTTATTTGGGCCTAATAATAAATTAATATTTAAACAAATAATTAAACCTTATGATTCTTTAAATGGAATTCAATTTGTGGAAATTAATTTAAAAAATATTTTAAATAAAAATTCTAATATTAAACCAGGTTTATTTTAAATTTATTTAATGGACATTTAGCCAAAAAAAAATATTTTTTTAATTTTTTTACCATTTTTGAATTTTGACGTTTTGAGAATTTTTAATTTTTTTTTAAAAATTTAAAAGGTACTTGGTCTGCTTCTCTTTATTTTAATTCAACTACTAAATTATCTCAAATTTATTTCCCAATTTTTCCAAATTCTTCTTCTTCGACTTCTTCAATTGAATTAATTAATCAATTAACATTACATCATTTTAATTTAATAGATTATTGTTTAATTAAACAAAATAAAAAATTAAAAAATATTAAAAATTGTTTGACTAATACAAAATGGAATAGTAATATTTTAAATGATGAAAAAAGTAATTTTCCTTAGAAAAAAGAATTTAATTGAATTTTTAATTAATTTTTGATTTCTTTAAATAATATAATATTATTAATTTATTTTATTTTTTTATTATTAATTTATCTAAACATTTATGATTAAATTTAAAAAAAAATAAATTTATTTTGTTACCAAATATTTATTGACAATATTTAAATATTTACTTTTTAAAAATAATTATTTTTTAAAATTAAATAAAATGTTTACAAAGTCTTCCCCCACATAAATATTTTATTTAAAATTTAAGCAACAATTCTTTCTAATTTTGCATCATTTTTAATCATTTATTAAAATAAATTACAAAATGTTCCACTTAATTATTTATTTAAATAAATTGTACGTACAATTACTCATTTTTTAAAAAGAAAAAAAAAAGAACAAACATTCTACATTAAAATAATTTTTTTAATTAATTAATTTGCTAAACATGGAACATTTAATAAATTCATTTATTTTTAATCAATATTCAAAAAATGTTTTTTTTCTTAAATTTATAATCTTTAAGTACATAAAACAATTTTTTAAAAAAATTAATTTTTACAAAAATTCTTTTTTTTTTTTTTTGTAAAAATTAAATAAAAATCAATTTCCTTTTTATATATTTTATTAAAATATTTTTTTATTATTTATTGCACAGAGCACACAACAATTCAAAGTACTTGGTAAAAATTGTTGTATATTTTCCTTTTATTGTTTATATAAATATTTTTGCTTTTTAGCCAGGAATTTTTAGAATATTAATAAAAATGAGATTATTTTTTAAATAATTTTCTTTTTTTTTTTTTATTTATTTTTAAATCATTCTTTGATCTCCTATCTATTTTTAAATAAATATTTTTTTTTATTTGTTTAATTTAGAAAAGGAAAATTATATATTTCCTTTATATTTTTTTTAAAATTTATTTTGAAACGAAGTGAAATAAAAGTCCGCAAGAATTGTCCGCAAATGACTAAGAACCAAATAATTTTTAATTTTTGTTAAGAGGAGATTCGAGAAAGTAAAGAATTTGAGTCTATTTTCTCTCCTAAAGTAAAAAAGGAAAATTTTAACTTTTTTTAGGAAAAACTTTATTATTTAATATTTGCGGACAGAATTTACGGACAACATAAAATTGCTTTTATTTAAATTCTTAAATTTTTAATTTTTCTAATATATGGATAACCAACAAAAATCGTCTTCATTTCCTATTATAACTGAAAAAGAAATGATAAATGCTAGAAAGAATAGAATTTTTGGTGATTTGGCTGGTCTCTGCAGAAGATTAATTGAATGTTCTTCTAGAGAAATTGACGAAAGAAAATTTGTTGGAAGTTCTAAAGGTGTTGTAGTTGGTGAATTGGTTAATGGTTCTGTTGATAATGGAAAAGGTTTTTTAATTAATTATTTCGAAAATAAATCTGATACCTGGGAGAAAATTAGTTTAATTTTCCTCTTTTCAGTGAATAATTATTTTTTTTCCGTCAAAAATACTGCCGATAGAATTTTTTATATTAATAATAAAAGGTTTTTTAATTATCTAGGATTTAGATAAAAACTTTATTTCAATCGATAAAATTAATTAGAGCATAATTAAACTTTAATTTCCGATGTTAAGATTATTTTTTAATTTAACTGATAGAGTTTACTTCTTCTTTTGCAGCACTTTTTCCGAAAATAAATAATTTATTTTGAGACCCCCTAAATTTATCTACTTATTATTTTTTAATTAAAAAACTTTTTTTTTCTTGTTTAGAACCAGCAGCCATTATAAATAAACTTCGTGAGCTTGCAGCAGCTTTTGACTCTCAATTTTTACAACACAAAGCTGTTGATCCTAGAACTATGTGGGCAAGCACTTTTTGTTCACCGGTTTATTTTTAACTTATTAATTTAAATTTTTTAAACCTTTAAAAGGTCCTTGAACGTCCAGATTTATTTGAAATGTCAATTTTTGGTTTTCGTTTTTCTGGTTGTTATATTCCCCTCCATGACCATCCAAAAATGTTTGGATTTATTCGACCTCTACGTGGAAGAATTAGAGTGTCTTCTTATTCTTGGTTAGATGAAAATGAAGAGAACAAACAGTTATCTTTTCAAAGAAAAAATAATTCTAATTTTATTGCAAAACCAGGATATATTTTACGTCCAGCAAGATACGAAGGTTTGGAATTTTTTTAAATAATAGGAAGTGTATTAAACTGACCTCCAAAAAGTCCGCAAGTTTTCGTGTTTTGACTTGACGATTTTAAGAAATTTTTCACATTGGTTTTATTGAGGGTTTACTCAAATATTTTATAAAATTACAGCCTCTTCTAACCAAGAATTTATATTCAAAAGTTTCAATATATATTCTTTTAAGGCCAAGTAGTTTTATCCCCACCAACAGACAAATCTTCTTCACTAAAAATGGCTATTCTAGAACCAAGCGTGGCTAATTTACATACAATTGAAGCATTAGATGATGGGGCAACATTTTTTGATTTATTAGTGCCTGGTTATAATAATGACAAGGATAGAACATGTTTTTATTACAATATTATCAGTGACAATAATATAGATGTATATTTTAAACTTTTGCTTGTATAAATTAGGGAGGGGTTTATAATAATTTTTAATTCATAATATATTGAATTTTTAGTTAATTGTAATGATTGTTTAATTGAAAAATTAGAGGCCCTGGAAAAATTTAGTGGGAATAAAGTCCTGTTCCTTCCACACTACTTAGTAGGCTGGAAGGAACAAGATCTTAGTTAGAATCTATAAAACGATTTATTTTCTTAAATTTATTTTTAATGGCTTTATAATTAATTAATTTTAAAAAAATTAAAATTTTTTTAAAATTATTTAGAAACACGTAATTGGCGATATAATGTGGCTAGAAGGTTCAGAAGAATCGCCAGAGGATTTTACAATGCAACGAATCTAACACAAAAAAAAAACTATTTTTGCTGGTAAATTAATCGTGACTTAAAAAAAAATTAAAAAAAGAACGATAAAAATAACCCAAGCAAAGTGATTCCTATTCTTAAAAAAAATTTATTAACTCATTTTTGCCACATTTTTTATTTTATTTTTTTAACAGTTTTACATTTTTTTCCCTTATTTATTGTAAAAAAAAAAAAAATTTTTTATTTTCTCTTTCTTACATTTTTGACCACACATTTGCATGGCATAAAATTAAAAGAAAAAACTGGCTTAATTGTTCATCACTTTTATTTTAAGCTTTTGCGAAGAAAAAAAAAATTTTTTTTTGAATGAGCGATTAAGTAATGAAAGAATTAAAAACAAGTAAAAGGGATTGACCGAACTTCGAAAAATAAAAAATACAAAAGTCCATCAAAAAACATTTAATTGTTTTTAAATTTTAAAATTAATTTTTCTTTTCCGGAAAATATTTAAATAGAAGAAAAACATAAGAAAAATACAAAACATAAGTTTATTTTATAATTCAACTTTATTTTCTATGTTTTTATGTTTTGTCCTTTTGTAATAATTTTGTATTATTCATTTATCGATGTATTTTCCGCAAACTACATATTTCTTTTTTCAGTAAATGAGAAAATTTATTTATTTTTTAATAATTTTAATTGTCAACATTTTTGGTGTTTTCTACTCATTTTGGTTTTTTTTAAAAATAATTTTGGTTAAACTTTATTTTTTAAATTAATTAGTTCATTTTATTATCTTTCTAATAAAACATTTAATATAATTAAATATTTTGATGAAGAAATAATTAAATGGAAGGAATTAGAAAAAGAGTATTCCTTAATATTATTTAAATTTAATAAAGGAAGAGGAAATATTAAAAAAAGGCAAATAAGTATTGACCAATCTTTTTTATCAAATGATTTTCCTCTTCCACCGGAGAGAGTTTGTCATTGTACACAAAATGTTGGAGAACAATGCCCTGAAGGACCACAAGGAAGGCCAGGTTAGGAAAAAAGAAGGGAAGTTAACAAAAGTTAACCCAATTGATCAACAATTTGTTTTTCTATTTTGTTATTTTAGAGTTGATCAACTGGGGTTTAGATTAATAAACTCAGAAAATTTGTAATTCTATTAAGGAAGATTAAATTGCAGGAGAACCAGGATTAGATGGTCATGATGGAGTTAAGGGAGAACCAGGTCTACCGGGAAAAGAACCTGAACCTGTTTCAAGAATAGAACATAAAATGTGTAGAATATGTCCAGGAGGAAGGAAAGGATTGCCTGGACAGCCTGGGAAAGTTGGATTACCAGTTAATTTAAAAAAATTATTTAAAAAACATTTATTATAAGGGTATCTTAGGAGAACAAGGCCCTAGAGGATTGCCTGGAATTCAAGGGAAAAAAGGCCCACAAGGAGAAGAAGGGCCAATTGGTAAAATAGGAAAAACTGGAATGATAGGAGAACCAGGAATAACTGGAAGTGAAGGAATTATTAGTGAAAAAGGACCAACAGGGGCTAAAGGAAAGCAAGGAAAACAAGGATTAAGAGGAGTAATGGGGGAACCTGGAGTTGCTGGAAAACAAGGACTTAGAGGAGATTCGGGTCCACAAGGCGAAAGAGGGAAAATTGGCGCACCTGGACTTTTTGGTAAGCTTAAAAATAAATTTTAAAAATAGTTCGTCTTCAACCATTTTAAGCACCCCCAGGATTTCCTGGGGCAGATGGAGAACCCGGACCTGATGCTGCTTATTGTCCATGTCCTGAAAGGAAACGAAGACTTTCTCGAATTATTATTATTTAAATAAATAAAAAATTAATTAATTTATTTCTTACATTAAAAGAAGCAAAGAGCACAACCAACAATTGAGTGAAAGAAGGTTTTTCGAATTCCTAGGAGACTTATGGACAAAAAAAAAAGAGAGAGATTTACCGATTAACTTGTAATAAAATTTCGGTAAATTCCCCTTTTTTTATTAAAAAAGTCTTTTTTACATAAGAAAAATTAAACAAGAACAAAAGCTAGTAAATTTATAAAAATGGAAACGACTATATATTTTTTAAAATTGTTCTTTTTGGATATTCAAAAGCAAAAAAAAGGGGAGAAAGCAATTCATTTTCATGTCATTCCAAGTGTGAATTTATTTGTCTAAAATTTTAAATTAAAAAAGTATAAGATTTTTATTTATTTTCCCCAACTTAACGCTAAAAATAGGTTAGACCTTAGAATTTTTAAAATTCTGTGCCTGTTTTAATTTGTTGAAAGTTACAAGACAATTCTTTTAGTTTAAATCCTTCTTAAAAGAATTTTTAAAAATTTCAAACCTGAACAATTCCAATTATCATACCAAAAAGTCCAATAGCACTAGCAAAAATTTCAATTATCAAAATTTTGACAAATAATGCAGGATTTGCTGCATCTGCTAATGCAGCACCTGAACCGACAATACCTTTAAATAAGTTAATTGGTGAAAAAATTAAAAAAATTTATACCAACAGCCAAACCACAAACTAAATTGCTAAAACCAACAGTTAATCCTCCACCAAAAATTGCATATCCAGCAGCGAGATTTTTATCTATAATCTCTTTCGTAGCCTGATTTCGATCAAACGGCTTAAGAATGGGTAAAAATGAATAATTTATTCAAAAAATTACAGCAAATTTTCCTGCAAATACAAAGGCCATAATAATTCCAAATATTGCTACTGCTTCACAAAAAATAATTGAAACTAAATTCTTTGTCCGAATTCTAGGTGCTTTAACTCCACCACCCAAAATTGACGAACCGGTAGTAAAAATTCCCCTTAAAATAAAAATAAACGTTTTGGTCAAAAGAAGGCTGTTAGGTAAAAAAATTAAATTCATTTGGGGTTTAAAAGTATTTTTAAAATAATTTTAATAAAACTAACCATCCAGCACCAATAACAGAAAGAGAAAGTGAAGCTGCAATACCAATACCTGCCCACATATGAGGTGGTGTTTCAGTCAAAAACCAGGCAATATCAAAACGATCACCCTGACCAGTAAACATATAATAAAAACCTGTAAATTAAAAAATTATTATGAAGAATTTGGTTAAATAAAAACAAACACATAATAATTATAATTGAACTGCCGGTAGCAGACAAAGCATAAAATGTATTCAATGCTGGACTGGACATTCTTAATTAAGCTCAAATTGTGTTGATTCGATTGAAAAATATGATTCAAATCGTTTATGAAAAAAATATGGAAATAATCTAAATAAATATCTAATCTTATATTGGTCTTTAATCTCGAATAATTACTAAGACTTTAACTTTGATATTTTAAAGTTTACATTTTGATATTCAATCGAAAAGATTTCTTCGTTTAATCAATTTCTTGCAAAACTTCGTTTCGTAAAATCTATCTTTGTTTTAATAATTTCTCGAAATCGCGAGTACTTCTTTTTATTTCTATTTTTGTAATGACATCAGTTGTTACTCACTAATTTAATATGTTAAATTCCATTATATCCTTTTCATTTCTTTTTTAAATTTTAAATTTTTATTAAATTTTTTCAGTTAAAAATATTTAATTTAAATAAAATTAAATGGTTTTAATTAATTTGACAATTAAATTTATTGACCGTAATGATGCGGCAATAGTAATTGATAATCAGGTTTTTTAGATTAAATTAAAATTTACCTCAACTCTTTTATTTTAAGAGTACTGTTGCACAACTTCGTGACAAAATTGCCAGTGAAGTAGAAATACCTCGTGAAACTCAACGATTGATTTTTCGTGGAAAAGTTTTAAATAATGATTCACTTAAACTCCAAGAATGTGGATTAGATGATAAAATGGCTATTCACGTTGTAATAAGATCAGTTCCTAGTGGTGGACATACTTCTAGTTCTTCAACAACTAATAATCAATTTAGTCAGCCTTTTCCACCAAATTTTCATGATGCAGGGATGAATCCTCTTCCACATATTGTTACACAAAATGTTATATATGGACAAGTGCCTTTTGAGCGAACACAACTTTTTAGAGAACCAAACAATGCTTTGGTAAGGTTTTCTAAATTATTATATTCAACATAGATTTGCATAGTTCCTTTAATCAGAGTCCATACCCCCAACCATTTTTTGAATATTCCTTAAATTTTTTTAAGTCCCTATTTTTACTTGATATTAAAGGACTATAGCAGTGATGGAAATGACTTAAATTTTTTATTTAGACAATTGTTGGTAATATTACTGAAAATTTACGAAATATTTACCAACTAGATGCCGAACAAACTCTTTTAATGAATTCCCCACGTAATAATGATTTCTTAATAAATATTACTTTTCGAAGTAATCGTCAACTTATAATTGATAGTTCTGCTTATGAAAGACTTGAATATTTAAAAAATTCTATTAAAAATCTTGCATGGCTTTTTGTTCTACTTAAGGTTTTATTATTTTTAAACATTTTTAATTAACAAAAAATACTTTAAGTCTCATTTAATTGAAAAAGTTGATTTATTAATTTCTGGCGAGGAAGTAGATGTTGAAAGGCAATATCGGAATATTGCAAATGTTTTGTGGGTAATGAATGCATTTAATGATCCAGATGAACAACAAATGCTTAATTTAATTCAACATGATGGTGATGTTGAAGTTCTTTCTTTAATTGAACAATTAAATGAATGGCAAGTACCTACTGATAATGCTCATATTCAAAATATAAATCATTTAAATCAGCCAGCTATTATTAGGTTAGTTTATTTTTATTTTAAATATTTTATTTCAGCAATTAATATATTTTATTATTTAATTGCAATTCTTTGAACTTTGACACGTTTATAGTGTATACTACTCCCAACCATTTTTATTTTTAAAATTTAACAGTTATTTTTATATTTTGTGAATATTAAAAAACACATTAAATTTCTTTTTCGTATTTTCAAAAAAAAATTTTCTCTGTTCGTAAAAATTCTATATTTTTTAGGCATGTTACTACACATGATTTGAGTAATTTTTTAATTATATTATCTGTTATTGAAGCAAAAATTAATGAACATTTAATGAATCGTTATTATCGAGTACTTGCTTTAAATAATGTTTTTGAGGTTTTATTTAATTTTTAAAAAAAAAAATTTATTTTTAAATAATCAAAAGGAGAATTCTTATGCTCATCGTTTACTTACTTATTTTTGTAATGGAATTAAACGTATTCAACATTTTCGTTCAAATATTTATTTGGGTATTGGCTCTTTTCAATTACGTTTTAATCAAAATCAATATAATCGTTTATATTATCCACTTCTTGATGATTCTAGTAGAATAGAAGAACCTTTACGTGCTGAAATTTCTTTTTTGTTTTCTGATTCGTCTACAAGTAATTTTTATTTATTTTTTGGATGAAGGTTTTTTTTTATTAATTTTTGTTTCCCAAAAATTATTTTATTCTGGAGATAATGTTAAAGCAAACTGCTAGATAAATACTTTATTTGGCTTTTGTTTTAATGTGTTTCCATGACGGACACATTTTTTACTTTAATTTAAACATTTTTTTTAAATTTATTTATTTTTTATTTATTTCTAGACATTGTTAATCAAAATACTCATCCACCATTCCAAAATCAAACAACAACAACACAATCAACTTTAAATTCAGAACAAAGTCAAGCACCACGCAATGTTGGTTCAGGTACTCTAAGTTCTGTTATTAATGGATTTACTCAATTTGCACAACAATGTATTATATTTAAATATATATATTTTTTTAAATTTTGTTATTTTTAAAGTTATTTCTCGTCAATCACAAGATGTTGTTAACAATAACAACAACAATCAATCAACAACAACAACAACTTCTGTTTCAACAGGAAATTCTTCTGTTAATTTAAATGAACAACAACAACAACCAAATATTATTCCTCCTCCACCACCTCCTAATTATCCTGTTTTACCATCTAATATTTTCAATATTCCTCCAAATTTTCAACAAGAAATTGTTAATCAAGTTCAACAATTATTACCACCAAATGTTACTTCAATTGGACAGCAAACTAGGCCGACTGAATCTCGTCCAACTGTTTGTTACTTTTTTAATTGAAATTTATTTAAGGAGTGAAAACTCTTTTTATTCACAAAATGATCAAAGACAGAATGGTCAGATGATAATATTACTGTTTGACCATTATGTCCATTGCCCATTTTTTAAGTGGAAGAAAAATGACAATAAAAATATTTATTTATTTTACAACATATTTTTTAAATTTTAGCCACGTAATATTATGTTAGTTGGTGTAACTCAATCGACTACAGAACCGGTTATTGCTCCATTTGTAGAGGCCAATTCTGTAAATATATTTTTTTACTTTAATATTTTTATTTTTTAAAGGTAATTACTACCAATTTTTGGAATGATCCACAAACAATTGCTTTGGGTCTACGTCCTCCCCCTCCTTTATTGCCTCATCAAGTATGGCAAAATCGTTCTCGTGGACCAAATATTTCTTCATTAAGAGGGGAACAAATTGCTAATGTGTTTAGTGAACATATTAGAGTACGTCCTCAATCAAATGCTAATGGACAAGCTGTAAGAGGGTTTTCTTTTTTTTATTTAAAGTTTTTACTAAAATTTAAAACAAAAATTTACAAATAATTAAGAAATTGGGAGGTTTTAATTGAAATTGAATTTTCTTTCTTAAAGGTATTTAATGAAATGGATCAATTCGCAATTTTTGTACGTCAAACACTTGAATCAATAGTTAATTGTATGGCACAACATGATTCAAGTATTATACGTAATGAACCACCAATAAATGAAAATAATTCTGAAGGAGGTAAAAGACTTGAAATAGGTTTTTTAAATTAATTAATTATTTTTTAAAGTGACTACTGAAAGCAATATGGAAGAACATTAAAATAAATATTGTTAAAATTGTATTATGCCCAAATTTTTTGATTTAAATTTTTTTTTGATTATATACGTTTTTTATTACAAAAATTTTATTTCCTTTGATAATTCTCTATTGAAAAAAAAATTATTTAAATAAAATCTTTTTCAAAAATTTTAAAACATTTAAAGAATTGTTTGAATATTTTTACATTTTTTTTTATTTTTTATTAATTAATTTTATAATGTTTTTTTGTAAACTTTAATGTTAATATTTTTAATTTGACTAAAGAGATATGAACAAAATTAATTTATTTAAGTACTTTTTGTGGAAAAATCAAAATACCCTTTTTTAATTTTTGGCAAATCCTAAATTTTTATTTTAAAAATTAAGGGAAATTGAAAATATCTGTCCGCAAAAAGTACCTAAAAAACAACTTAATTATTACAATTTATTTTTTTAATTTAATATTTCTATTTAGTTTTAATTTATTATAATGCAATGTACTTCAAAGGATACAAAATTACCATCTTCAGAACTAATTAAAAAACATCAAAAAACAAATTTAAGAAATAATCAAATATTAGTCTCTGCTTTGGTAAAAAATAAAAAAGAGGTTTATTTTTAATTAAAAATTATTTAATTAAATTATTATTTATAAAGCAAAAACATTTATTTCATAATTGGCTTGAATTTGTGTCAGTAGAGGATCATATTTTAGAATCTGTTTGTAGACATGAAGATATTAAGGAAGGGGAGGAATGTCAGGTTTATTTTTTAATTTAATTAAAAAATTTAAATTAAGAAAGAATTTTTTGAGTTACCTTTTTTTATGTTTTGTTTAACATTTTTTAATTCATAAAAATAAGTTGTATTTATTAATGTTCTTTAAAATTTTTTAATTTTATTCTTTAAGAATAATATGTACTACTTTTTAACCAATTAATGTTTACAATTAATTTTTTTTAAGCTTTGTCGATTTGAAAAACTCATTGGTCTACCTCATTTACCAGAAATGATTTTCCCTTTTAATCGAATTTCAATTTATTTTAAAGGGAATTTAGTAATTGAATTTAATGCTTTTGATGCTCTTAAAGAAGTTAATAAAGAACAATTACCTGATTTTAAGGTTTAATATTTACTATTTATTTTAGGTATATATTCCTCTTTTAAATATTTTGTTAATTTTTTTATTATTTTTTAAACTTTAATTTTCTTTAGGTAGGCCCCAGTACTGTTTGGCAAAATTCCCGTCCCGAAACTTTAAGCAAAGAATCTCAACAACCTTTTGATTGGACATATACAAGTAATTATAAAGGTAAAAAAAGGGGAATTAAAATAATTTTTAAAAAATAATAATTTATATTTTTTTTAGGTACCTTAGGACAAAAAATAAAAATAGAATCAACCAATAATGTTTTTATTAATTATGAAAGGTTAAAACGTAAAGATCCGATACAATTTTATTCACAAATTATTTTATACGAGGATGAATTAGCTGATAATGGATGTGCACAGGTTTTTATTATTTTTATTATTTAAATTCCTAATAAAATTAATAATTAAAAAAGAGTTAAAATAAAATAAAATTTTTATTTTGTTAAACATTATTTTTTTTTTAATTTTCTATAAAAAAATTTTTTTTTTTATTCAAAAAACTTGTTCTTAAAACTTTTTATATATATTAAGGATATATAAAAAAATAAGCATTTTTTTTTTAAATAAGTTTTCTCTTTCATTTATTTTTTAAAAAATTTTTCTTTAACAAAAATTCTCATTTTTTTTTAATTTTTTCAATTTTTAATATTTTAAGAAAAAAAACTAGATGTATAAAAAATAAAGATTTTTTTCGGAGACAAAAAATAATTAATATTAAATTAATTTAAATGTTTTTATTCATTTAAAAAAAAAGATGATGATTAGAATAAGAATTATGCCTGACACTTGGTTTGTTTTATGTCGTTTTTATCTTCGAGTTGATCACGTGATGGTTAGAATTTTAGATACACGTTTATATGGAGAGGGGGAAAACGATGAATTTATGATAAGAGAATGGACTAGAAAAGAGGCTAATTATTCACAATTAAATAAAGAGGTAATAAATATTAAATAGTCTTTCCATTTATTTTTTTTTTAATAAATAGATATATTTTTTTTTAAGACTCTTAATTATATTTTGGATCCAACAGAATTGTCTAATCATTTGCCTTTAATTGAATCTGAGACTTCAAAAATATTTTATAAATAAAAAACATTTTTTAAAGAAAGAAATATTTTTTTTTTAAATTGAAGTTTATTTTCCTTTATCAAATTAAATTTAATTTTTAATTTGTATATTTTAATTTAAAAGAATTATTTATATACGTTTTAAAAAATTCCAAATTCTTACTTTTAAATATTTTAAAAAATTTAAAATTGATTTTTTTTAAAAATGTTAACCTTTTATTCTTTTCATTAAAGAAAAAATTTAATTTAATTATTTATTTTTCTTTAAAGTTTATTAAACTTTAAAATAAACTTTTAAATTTATTTTAAAAGTAAATAAAAAAAATGTTATTTTTTTTTTAATTAAATTTGTATAAAAGATTATTTAACCTATACATTTTTAAGTTTGTATTACATAAATTCTTTCTTTTTTTTTTTTTTTGTTTATTTGCTTTTTGCTCTTTTTTTAATTAATTTATTTATGTAAAACAGAATGAATTCTTCCTCTCTTAAAAAAAACTTTTTAACTAAAAAAGAATAAAAGATTACTTTTCTCACTTTCTTTCTTACATCATTCATTGAAAATTGATCTAAGTTTAGATAATTTTATTTGAAATCAATCATTTTTAATTTTATGACAGTTGCCTAGCGACAGAATTGTGTTTTTTAATTAAAATTAATTAATTACCACCTTTTAAATGGGCTAATTAATTTAGTTCGGTCTATTATATTCATATTTGGAGATCAAGTTAGGTAACTTAACTTTATGGTTATAGTTCGGAACGGTCCCTTGTTAGTCTATCGAAATGTTTAAAATCCAGTAGACAGGAAAAGATATTTTAGATTCGCTTCTAAATATTTTTGACCGTTTTGTTCTTGGCAACCTGTCTTTTTTAAAGGTCATTTAATAGTGGCCTCTTGAACGTTAAAGTAAAAGCGACTTTCTTTATTTCGAAACATTAATTTATTTTATTTAATTTTAATTAAAAGATTTTTACAAGTTAATTTTAATTAATTTTTAATTATTTAATTAATCACTTCTAACAATATGGATGTTGATATCGTTCCAGGTTTTTTATTTATTTAAATAAGAACTTCTTCCTTTATTTTAGAGGCAAGAGAACAAACTTTTCTATTTACTAGTGAATCTGTAGGTGAAGGCCATCCTGATAAGATGTGTGATATGATTTCTGACGCTGTTTTAGATGCTCATTTGGCACAAGATCCCAATGCAAAAGTTGCTTGTGGTTAGTGAAATACATCTATTTTTATTTTGGGAAAAACTTCTTTGAGTGGTTGATTGTTTCTTTAGAAATTTATGATTTTTATCGTCCCCATTTTTTAAGTTTTCCTTTATAGAGGTTGTTACAAAGACGGGAATGATCTTACTTTGTGGTGAAGTGACCAGTAGAGCACATGTTGACTATCAAAAGCTTGTAAGAGAAGTTGTTAGGCAAATTGGTTTTGATGATTCTAGCAAAGGTTTTCTTTTAGATAATTAGCTAATATTCTCAATTTTCTCTGTTAAGGATTTGATTATAGAACCTGTAATGTAATGGTTGCATTAGAGCAGCAAGCATCAGAAATTGCTGCAGGTGTTTGGGAAAATCGATGTGAAGAGGATATTGGGGCGGGTGATCAGGTTTTTTTTTAAATAAATTAATTTTGTAAATTTTTTAAATAAATTTTTTTAAACAGGGGCTCATGTTCGGTTATGCAACTGATGAAACAGACGAGGCTATGCCGTTATCTCTTCTTTTAGCTCATCAATTACAAGCTAAATTATGCAAATTAAGAAAGGAAGGAGAGATTGATTGGTCTTTGCCTGATTCTAAATCACAGGTTTTTTCATTTAAAATTTTTTCTTAACAATTTTTAGCTTACCGTTGAATACAAATTCAATAATGGAGCTTGTATACCAATTAGAGTGCACACTGTGAATTTACTTTAATTTATTATTATTTTTTTATTTTTAATAGGTTGTAATGTCTGTTCAACATAAGCCATTTGAAAACGATTTGGAAATTATTCGACAAGATTTACTAGAAAAAGTTATCAAAAAAGTCATTCCAAGCAATTTATTAGATGACAAAACTATTTATTATCTAAATCCATGTGGTAATACTTTTTGTTTTTTAAAGGGAATGGGTAAAGCATATTTTCTAGCGTTTACATTAAAAAAATGTTTTTTAGGCACTTTCCATGTTGGAGGACCTCAATGTGATGCAGGTCTTACAGGACGTAAAATAATTGTTGATACTTATGGAGGTTGGGGAGCTCATGGTGGTGGAGCATTTTCTGGCAAAGATCCATCAAAAGTAGATCGTTCGGCTGCTTATGGTGCCCGTTGGGTGGCAAAATCGTTGGTTAAAGGAGGCGTATGCCGTAGATGTTTAGTACAGGTTTTTATTGAATTTTTAATATGCAAAATTGTATATTTTTTGCTTCTAAAGTCAAAATTTCTGTCCGCAACTTTTTACACTAGTGAAAAAGATAGTGATTTAAGGTGCGGACTTTGTCTGTAAATGACGTGCTTAAGAATTTGTCTTTTTTTTTTGTTTTTTAACTTTATAATTAAAAATTTTAAAATTTAAAGGTATCTTACGCAATTGCAATTTCACATCCTTTATCTATTGCTGTAATCTCTTATGGCACAAGTCCTTTAACAGAAGCAGAATTGCTTCAAATAGTTAATGATAATTTTGATTTACGTCCAGGAGTTATTATTAGGTTTCTTTATTTAATTTTTAAAAGTAAAAAAAAATTGTTTTTCAGAGAACTTGATTTAAAACGTCCAATATATTCTCGTACTGCAGCTAATGGTCATTTTGGACATTCAATTTTCCCTTGGGAAAAACCAAGACAATTAAAAATTCGTCCAGAATTGGCTAAAAAATTAGCAGATTTTAAAAAGGAAGGAGGGAATGGGCACTTACCTAATGGAGTTTTTAAACATTAAAAGAAAGGGTGAAAAATAAAAATATTTTTTTAAAGGTATAATTAATTAATTAGAATTTTAGAGAATTTTGTTGTTATCTATTGTGCCTTTTTTAAAGTTACAAGATCCTTAAGTGAATCCATAGAGCTTCCAATAGAAACAAGTTGTTATTTTTTTATTCTAAAAATATTTCCTTCTGTGGATTTGTTTAAGGGTGTATTAATAATTTTGGTTTATTTTCCCACTTCTTATCATTATTTATCAAATGGTTTAGTCCTCCTCCCTTTTTTACAATTTTATTATTTTTGCATTTTTAAATAAAAAAGGACAGTTTTTTTTAATTCAATTTACTATTTTGTTCTAATCTCTTAAAATAAATTTTTGTATTTGTTTGAAATAAAATATAGATTAAAACTTTAAAAAAATTGTTTTTATTCATTTTATATCTATTAAAAATCAAAAACAAAATGTTGGAGGAAAAATATCTTAAATTATACTACTACTTTCTTTTTTCTGACAGGAGCACAGTCTAAAGCTCCTCTTACAATTTTGCATTTAACTCCAATTAAGTCCCTTTTCCGTCCACCTCTGACATGAACCTTCAAAAGTAAATATTAAAAATAAATTTAAAATATAAATTAATCTCTTTTTATTTTTGTAAGATTTACTAGAAGTTTTCAAAGTCCCGGATTTACTTACTTAGAGTCCATATCTATTAAATCTCTTGAGCTCCTAAGGTTTTTCAGACTTAAGTACTTTCTGAAGCTTAGATTAAAAATATAGTCCAGGTAGATAAGTTATATCCTGTCCCAGTCCCTAATATTTTAAACCTCAACATTTCTGTAGCCTACTTCTCCCTTAAAAATCCAAAAATATACCTGGCTATGTTCTTGTAAATTATGTCCTTCTCCAGGAATATAAGCAATGACTTCTTTACCATTTTCCAAACGAACTAGAGCACATTGCTTATTTCCCGAGTTTGGTTTTTTTGGATGCTTTATTAAAGCTAAATAAATATATTAATTCAAATAAAGAAAAAAAACAAACTTTTCAAAACAACTCCTTTAATATAATGCCACCCTTTGATTGGTCTCCTGTCTCTCGGTTGGTGTTCATATTTTATTGGCCAATTTATATATTTATGCTAAATTATATTTTTTACTTTAAAATCAGGTAAAGAAGACCCAATAAAGGTGAAAAACTCTTGATTTTGAGGAGCTCCACTAAATGGACTTTTAATCCAATTGTAGATCTGCCTAGGATTGGACGAAAACCAGGCTTTTACTACCCAAGACCAGACTTGTTTGTGTCGTGGATTTTCTGCCTAACTCTTGTAAGTCCAGATAGATAAACCTAATCGAAAGACCCAGGATGTTTAACAATTCCTATTCCTTTAAATAAACTCCTCAAAATAACATACATCTAACAAACCACTCCAAAAAAGCGGAAAACTTGAATGAATTGTCCTCTTTAATCCATATTCTAAAGAAGCAGGCTTTTCCACAGAACTTTTTAACAAATTGAAAGCAATTCGAAACGAAGAAAGCATGAAGGAGGGCAATAAAATACAAATATTAAAATTTAAAAGAATCAATGAAAAAAAGTGTTGGGTTATAAATCCACGAAGGAAAAACGAAAATAAAAAAAAACAATTTATCTAAATGAATACTTTTTCTTTAAATCCAAGTAAATAAATAAATAAATTAGAAATTCAATTTTTTTTTAAATAAAGCTCATTATATACCAAAAAATAAACCAAACATAATATTAATAAATATACTATAGAAGAGATCCTTTACCAATTATTTTCTCTTTTTTCCAAGTTTTACTTCTCAAGCAGTACGAAGGAATCGACGAGGAAACTTGGCAACAATGTCAGGCATTTCCATCACAATTCCAGGCATATTCTTTGGTGGAAGTGTTGCGTATGGTGACGAAGAGCAACGAAGCATGAAATCACGAGTATAAACAATACGAAACGGCATTTCCTTCGGCTTTGTCTGCTTTCGCTAAAAAGGATAGTCAATAGATTTGACAAATGTTAACCAAAAATTGTTCTCGAAAACTGTTTGTAAAGATATACAAGTACAAAAGCTATTACAGGTCGAGCTCTAACGGAACCTAAAAAATAAATAAAGAAAACCTTAACATAAGCATATCCATCATCCTTATCAAGCAACGTTCCAATGACCATACGAAACTTTTCTACCGCCTCTCTGCGCTCATTGCGTTCAGCATCGACCATATTCATTTTTTCCAGTTGACGGGAAATGAGTTCAGAAAAATCCATATTTAAAAACTAAAGAGATTATAATCAACAAAAGTAATAATAAAAAAACAAGTCAAATAAATTATGTACAAATTATCACATTAAAGAAATAAAATGATTAATTCAACAATTTATCTTAACAATTATCTCTCTCAAAATTATCAAAAAACCACACAATAATCCAATTGAAATTTCTAATTAAACACGATGCTTGATCCATTCGGTCAAAGGACCATGCTCTTTAATTAGTTTGCAATGCACACCATCAGGAACAACACGCCCTTCTTTTCGATAATTCTCATAAACTTCACGGTCGAATTGTGTAAAACCCCATTTGCGTGAAACAACGATATATTGACGGCCAGGGAATTTAAACTTTGCACGACGGAAAGCTTCTAGAGCATGAGCTTGGTGCTTAAAAGATGAGGGTTAATAAGAAAAGGTTCGAAGTAAAAACCTGATCACGTACGCGCACAGACATCAAAACTGAACCTATTCCAACACGAGCTACGAGTCCTTGAGGTTTACCAAAAGCTCCACGCATTCCAGTTTGAAGTCGATCGGCACCGGCACATGACAACATCTTATTGATGCGAATGACGTGGAATCTTAAAAAAGAAATGTGATATGGCAAGTAAAAGAAACTAACGGATGAATCCGTACACGCATATGAAACCCATCTTTTCCACAATTTTTGACCATATATTTGTTAGCACAAATACGAGCTGCTTCCAATGCCTAGAATAAAAGAAATATCTAATAAAATTTATCAAAAAACCTCAGAGGAAAGATGCTCTCTTTCGTTAGAAATCATATGCACACAACAAGGAAATTCATCAACGGTAGCACGCTTTCTGCCAAGATCAAAAATCCTAATTTTAGGATCAGGCACTCCTCGGCAAAATCGAGACTTTGGATAGGGTTTATTTTTTATGTAACGATAACAACGAGCTGGACGTCGTCCCATTTTACTTAACTAAAAAAATGAAAATAAGTAACTATGTATGAGTAGTCAAAAAATTTAGAATTAATTTCAAAATAAATAAAAAAAAATTTGTGAATCTCTAACTGCCTCAAAATAGTCATTATGCTACAATTTTTACTCTCTTTCTTTTCTCGCTCTCTTTTTCAACACATTCTTTAATCACTAGGATTTTTCCGTACCGCCACTTCCGCACCAGATGGAAGGTACAGTTAATATTTTAAAATATATTTTAAAATACTAATTATAACATTGGATAGAGAATGAAAGAGCTACAAAATACCAAAAAATTAAAATTTTTGGAAAAGTACAAAAAAAGTTACGTTCGAAAAACCTCCAAAAGATAGAACTTTCCTTATATGACCAAAGGAATTCAAATTACTACAGAATATTCGGGATGATAATTACGTTCTTTTCTTTACTTAACTTTTTGCCTAAAACACTGCTTTTATTTTAAGTTTTATTAACATCAACTTTTTTTTAAATTAAAAATAAATAATTAATTTCTAAAACTACTTTTTTATCGGTAAAAATGAATCTTTAAAAAAATGGGGTTATATAATAAAAATAAATTAAAGTTGGATTATAAAATAATATACATAGTTTTGATGAATATTAAAGTTTTTTTTTGTTTAAACTTTAATAGTACATAAATTTGTATGTAAATATCAAGGATTTTGCTGATTTAATTCTCGAAAATCAAGAAAAAAAGATTTTTTTATCAAAAGGAATGTATAGAGCTTTGAGAACTGATAAACTGAACAATCAACTATATCTTTAGTTAATTTAAAAAATTATTAGTTTGTCAATAGAGGTAGAAACTAATTAATAAGTATAATCAGTAGAGGAATTCATCTTTTTCATTTGTATATTTCCTTTTTTTTTTAAAGCATTTTCTCAATTGATTATTAGTATGTTATAAATGTTTTTAAAAGTTAACTGTTCAGTTTTTCTCGAAACTCTGAATTTAATAAATACTTATGTAAATGCCGCTCTAATATATAAAAACTTTCTCAATTATTCAAAAAAAAAATGTTTTATTTTTCTTGAAGTAAAACATTAATTTAGAATTATAATTGAGGAGTAATATTCTATTAGAGATAGCATTATGTTATAATAAGGTATATAGGTTTTAAAATATTTACACAGTTTTGAATTTTTTCCTCGTATAATTAGTGTTTCCCACCAGCTACATCTTCTTCTTTTGGTTCAATAAATTTTTTCACTGTTTCAATTAAAACATTCTCTGGTGATTTTTTTTCGTCCTTCAATATTTTATGTAAATAATCATGCGCTAATTTCATATTTTCTTTGTAACTAAATAAAAATAGTATTGAATTTTTGTCTATTTATTTGCTTTAAAGAAAAACGAAAATAGAAAGGCTTTTATAGTAAAGTTTAAAACTTTAAAATAAACTTTTATTCACAAAATGAAACAATTTTTACTTACATAACATTTTCTTCATTAATCAATTTTTTTATTACATTTTTAACATCCATTAGGTATGTTGTAGTTTCTTCAGCTAATTTATTTAAACTTACAGATGGAGCAATAATATTTTTTTCGGAAGAAAATTTAAAAAACTTTTTTTCATGTTTTTTAAGTTCAGGATGGTTAAGTTGTAAAGCTTCAGAAATATAGAATTGATCCTCTTTATAAGGTAAACACAAAAGTTGAACATTAGCAGCAATTGCTTCAATAACTTGGTAACCACTACAGTTGGTTATTAATAAACGAGTATTTCCTTTAGCTTAAAAAATTAAACTTTACGAGATAGTACATAATTGTTAAGAAAATTAAAGAGATTTTGTCTAACCATCCCTTATACTTTAAATAACTCTATTTTTTTTTTTTGAAAAATATACCCAATTCTTTTTGCATATTTTCTATTTTTTTAACTTCTAAATTATATTTTCTCTCCTTTTGTTCTATTTCTTTAATTTTTCTTTTTAAATTATTTTCCCTTTCTACCCTTTTTTTTTCTTCTACTTCGTTTTCTTTTACTTCTTTTTTCTCCTCCGTTAGATCACAATCATAAACTAATTTAAATTTATCCTTTAATATTTGATCAAAGGCTTCCTCAAATTTATTCCAAATTACAATATTTTCTTCATCAAAAAGTAGTACACAATCTGCAATACTCATAATAACTTGACTAGTTTGATGATTATTTTTTGATTGTGTCTAAATTAAGGAGAAAAATAATATTATTATTGGATATTTAAATAATAATAATAAAACAATTTACAAAATAAGACTTATGAAAGTATAATTAAATAATATAACAAATATATGTAATATAACGGGACACAAGTTAAAACAAAAAACCACACTCTGGATTTATTGGCACTACTCCCTGTCCCCTTTATTTAGAAATTTAAATTTTTATTAAATATTCTTTAATTTAAAAATTAATTAATAACTTTAATTATTAATTTTAAAAAAAAACAATTTACCTCAATTTCCTCCTTCAATTCATTCAAATGAATTCCACCAACATAAAAAACATTTGCTGTTTTATAAAATTCTTGAAGTGGAAAATCAATTAATTCAAAACTATTAAGGAAAATTGCTTTAACTTTTTTATATAATTCAATTATATTTCCATCCTATTAAAAAAAAATTTTTTTTTTTAATTAAATTTAAATATTTAATTTTGTTTGTATTGTAAAAGTTTGTGGTAAGTTTTATTCCGCTAAGAAAAGCATCCTTTAATTTATTAAATGGAACCCGAGATCAAATAAAATTAATTAGCATATGTAGAGTTAAAAGCTATTTAATTTGTGCTTTTAATAAATAGAGTATCTTAAGGTCTATACTTCGCTAGACCGAGGTTTCGGAAGTCTTGATCTCGGTTCGAAGTCTCAAATAACCCTACAGTCGAGATCTTGTTTACCTCAGATATTTTTCCCGATTTAATCTCGATCTCAACTTTATGGGTCAACCTCGATATTGGTATCAAAACCTCGACCTCGAGTTACTCTAAGAACGTTAATAGAAGTCAGTAGAGTTTCACTTAAATAAATACAGGTTTTTTATATTATTAAATTAATTTTAATATATAAAAAATACCAAAAAGTTATAAGAATATTCAAAATCTGATATTTCGAATTTATATCTATTAATTATTTTTTTTTTCCTTCCATTAATTAATTTACTGTCACCAAAAGTAGCAGAATAAATTTCTTTTAAATAAAATGAATTAATTTTTTAAAATTTATTTTTATTTTTTTTTTTTCATGTTATTTTATTTAAAAAAAAAAAAATATTTTAATTCTTTAAGAATTAATTTAAATAATTATTATTTCCCCCCTCTAGTTAAAACATATAATTTATAGCTTTAAATTATTATATTTACCTGGAATATTTTTAAACATTTCAGGAAACTTTTTTTTACCCAGAAAATATTCAACCAATTTCTTTTTTTCAGATAATCCATATTTTAATTGAAAAGCATCAAGTTGAATATTATTAATTCCAAAAATATTTTCAATTTCCAATTTATTGAAAAATAAAAGTGCTCCAATGTTCCAAGTGTCAAAAAATGCCATATTAAAATTTTTTCCTTTTAATTCTTTAATAATTTCTTCTTTTTCAATTAATTCTAAAATTTATTTTAAAATTTAAAAATTATAAAAAATAAAAAGAAAGAATCTTCAAAAATCTTTTATGTAGGTTTAAGGTATTGATTTATGAATAATAAATAAATAATTAAATTTTACTTTTAAATACATCGGCTTCATTAAATCTGGGAATATGACGATGCCTGTGATGACATTTCATTATGAATTTATTGTTTACTCGTTCAAATACATAAGATAATCTTTTGACAAATTTTTCCTTAAATTCAACAATTTTATAGTTATTTACTGTAACTATATTTTCATTTATTTTACTTTCTATATTCTCTTCTTCCTCATTTTTTGTTTTTAGAATTAAAAGAAACTATAAATAAAATTAATTAAAAAATAAATTACAATTATTTGTTGTGAAAGAATTTGCTAGTTTATGTTTGTTTGTTTTTTTTAATCAAATAATTTAAAATTAATGCTTTTATAGTAAAGTTTACAACTTTAATAAGTATTTTATAATTTTTTTAAATAAAATTTAAATTTAAATTACTTACCACATCAAAATGTTTAGCCAATAAATTAGAAAAAACAATATTCAATTTAAAATGTTCATCAATTGAATTTGTTATAGTAATCAAAGCCTTTTTCTTTTCTCCTGTTACTTCTATTAAAAATAGAAGAGAAATAATAGTTAGTAATAAAAGATAGTGAATAAGAAAAATTTTATTCATTCTCCTCCAAAAAATTAAAAAATTTTAAATAAAAAACAATTATTTAGGTACTTATGAGGGAATTTTAAATAAATAAACTTTTATTAAGATATTCAGATAAAATAATTTTAAAAATAAAATTTATTAGAATGATTTAAAGGTAATATTCTAATAGATTTTATATTAAGTTAAGTAGGTAATAATGAGTAAGGTAGGGTTATATTAATTAATTTATAGATTAATACAATACACGTATATACCAGGGATGGGGGCACTCGGAAAAAATACGGGAACGGGAAAAACGGAAAGACGATAAATACGGGAAACGGGAACGGGAAATCTTCATCCCTGGTATATACCCGACCAATTAATTAGATATATTTTTGATTAATATCGAGAATTCCCGACATTTTTGGATTGGAAATTCAGGAAATATATTAAAGTAAAGCTTATTTCAGTAGTTAAATTTATTTTTTCTTGATATTTACTTAATTTATATGTACAAAAAAAAACTAAAGAGAAATAAGAAAAAAAAAATAAAGTTAAAATCAAAAATTAAAACTTTCGAGACTCACGAGGCTCGAATGTCGGGAATTAAATTTTCTCGACATTTATAGAAAGAAAGGATTAGTTCATTCTAGGGTAGCACCCCGACCCTTAAGCAAATGTCGGGGAACGGGGATTAGGGTTCGCATACAGGGAGACGGGGGACGGGGACGGGGTGCTACCCTAGTTCATTCAATTAATTATCTTTCCTTTATTCATATTACTTTACCTTTATTTAAAAAAGTGCATTCACGCGTTTATTAATTAATTAATTGAGTGGGAATTTTAAAAAGGCATTTAAAATTGATTTTTTAAATAATTTTATTTAAATTAAATATTTATTTTCTAAAGTTAAATAATAAAAAAAAAAGTTGTATATTTGTTTGAAATAAAGCATACCATCGGTAATCGAATGTTAACAATGCTGGGGTATTCAATATTGATGTACTCTACTTTAATTCTAAAAAATTTTGCTTCCCCTACCAAGACCTAGTATTTATTCTCGGGAGGGAATTTTGCGTTCTAAAAGATTGCGCTCGTCTACCACCTGCTTCTAAGTTTCCGGGTTCGACTTTTTTGTACAATACCGTAAAGGTTCTAATACAAGCGAATGCGCAATCAATTACTATTAGTAGTAATTTTTGTTTTTTCGTTATGCAAAAAATCTTCTTGCTCCGCCTTTTTCTCGTATTGAATGTGAATATAATTTACAATTACGCAACTTTTTTTTCGTTAGTCGTAAAAAAGAATGACCCTATTTTAAAAAATTTATTATTATTTTATAAAAAAAATTAAGAAAGAAATTGGGGAGATCAAAAAAAAATATAAAAATAATTAAACTCTCAGAATTTCCATACTTTTATTAAAACAAATGCTTATCCATTGGTGAAAATTACTTGACCAGTGAATTTGATTAATCTAAAAAATAAAATTTAAAAAAAAAAATTTTTTTTAACCTCTCCTTCAGCAGTATATGCAAGTATTGGTTCATCTCTATTAAAATGATTCATTTGCCAAATTAATGCCTGTCGATCACTTCCTGCTGTACAAATATGCACTGTTGAATGAGGTGCCCAAGCTATTCCATTTATAAATCCTCTATGATTTCCAAAACGTGCCAAAGGTCTACAAGGTACTCTAATATCCAAAATTACTACCTAATAAATTAGAATAAATTCAGTTTAAATAAAAATAACCTCAAAAGATTCGTGTGCAACAGTTGCCAATTTTGTATGTTCTCGTTTATTCCAAGCTATATGGTTTAACATTCTTTTTTCTGAATCTTCATATAAAATAGTAGAATGTTGAAGAGACCGAAGGTCAAAAAGGCGAACACTACCATCCGCACCTGAAATTTATTAGTTTTTAAAAATTGCAAGGAAATAATATTAGAAAAATAATTTGATTAGAAAATAATAAATAAAGGTATAGGGAGAGAATATATAACCCTTTTAATTAAAAAAATTGCCTGCAGTAGCAAATTGGTCTCTGCCTCCACTATCTAATCTAGCAAATGCAATGTCATGTACAGGCTTTTCATGGGCTATTAATTGAGTTTTTTGTGATCCTTCAATAGCCTTAACCTGACCAATTTGTTGAACAGTCTAAAAAATAATATTAAATTAAAATTATTTTTAAAGCCTTAAAAGATAACCTCAATACTCCAAACAGTGCAGGTTGTATCAATACTACACGTAGCTATTAAAGTTGGATCAATTTCATTCCAATCAAGACCAGTCAGAGGAGCAGAATAAATACTTGATTTAGTCTAAAAAACATTCTTGCATTATTTAAAATTTAATTTTAAAATTTACAGAATTTAATTCACATTCCAAAGTAATTGGAATTAAATTAAAATCCCTTTCTGGATTATAACGAAAAATACGTAAATGGTTGGAAGCTGTAGCAAATAATTCTGGTTGTGAAGGATCCTAAAAAAAAGAATAAAAAAAATTAAAAATTAAACCTGATTTGGAATAAATTTAGTTGCAGAAATAGGATAACCATGTGGGAATGTTGCCCTTCTAACAAGCTCTCCAATATTTTCATCTAATTCGATAATAAACACCTTTAATTGAATATAAAAATTACTTGTAGGTAAAAATAAAAATATATTCCTATTAACAAATTATTTTTCTTTTTTCCTTACACCATATGGACAAAAGACATAATGGTCAGACAAAATAGAAAAATAAAAAATTATATTTTCCTAAATATTCCATCAATATACCGTAGTACTCTAGTAATTAACACATGCAATTAATTACACTCTTCAACAAAAAACATACCAAGGGTAGTTACTAGATTAATACCTTAAATATGAGTTCTGTCCCTCGACCATCATTAAGTTAGTAAAAACAGAAAGGAATAAAATGGTCAAAATAATTTAAAAAATAAATTTTAAATAAACCTTATTATTTACAATCTTTTCTTCATCTAATAAAGTCCCAGCAACCAGTCTAAATCGTCTATCATCATAAATTTTATTTGACCAAGCAGCCGCAAATAAAGTATCTTCACATGTATATCTATAAATTTCTTTTCTCATTTTATGTATTTGTTGGGAAGGATTTGTTGTAGTGGTTGTTGTAGCTGAACTTTTTAATGTTGTCTGATTAAAAATCATAGGTTGGACTAAAGCTGTTGTACTTGTATTTTGTAATATTGTTGAAGGTAGTGGTGGTTGTTGTTGTGAAGAAGTAATAGAAGAGGAGGAAGTTGAAGATATAGACATATGTAAAATATTTGAAGGAATAGAAACATTTACAGGATTAGTTGTATTAATTAAAGTAGATGGTGGTGGTGGTTGTGTTAAAGTGGTGGTACTATTAGGTGGTGTTGTTATTGCAGTAGATAATGAAGTTGGAGTTTGATCCATTGGATAGAAATTAAATTTAATTACAATTCTGGAAAAGTTTAGGAAATAAATAATTATTTAACATAAAATTGGTATATTTTAATGATTCTACAAAAAGTCCGCAAC
Organism: Meloidogyne graminicola; assembly: GCA_036172905.1. Taxonomy (NCBI): domain Eukaryota; kingdom Metazoa; phylum Nematoda; class Chromadorea; order Rhabditida; family Meloidogynidae; genus Meloidogyne; species Meloidogyne graminicola. Next base: position 1,651,577 of record JARPZY010000007.1, read on the forward strand.
AATTGTCCGCAAGTAATAGTTTTATTTAATAAAGAGATGCGGACAAAAATTGCGGACTTTTGTAAAAATAATTATAAATTTTGCTAGAGAGAAAAAAAATAAAATATATTTGAAAGATTAAAACAAATAAAAACAAAAATGGCATCACTTTAAAAGAAAAATTTATTAAAAAAACAGTAAAAAACTAAAAATAATTAAACAACAAAAAAAAAATAACAAAAATAAACCTAATTTTCATCATCTCCTTTGTTTTTTCTTCTCCTTTTCTGGACTAATTATACCATTTGCAACTTTCCAATTATAAATAACTTCATCTTGGATATAAGGCTCAACTGGTGTATATCTTTTAAATTCCATTGTAAATTCACCTTTAAAAATAAAAAAAAATTTTAATTATAATTAAAATTCTTTAATAAAAAATTTAAGAAAAATAAAGCTATAATCATCTTTCTTTAAAATTTTTTAATTAATAGAAAAAATTTGAAAGCCTCTAACAATTTATTATTTATCTTCAGATATTTCATTCATTTTGATCTTTACCTAATGAAAATAACGGAAAATAAGAAAGAGCAAAATACGGGAAAAAATAGTGAGAAAAAATGATTTTACCAAAATAATTTTAAAACAAAGCAACAACTATTTAACTTTAAAAAAATAACCTTTTCCCTGAGTATTTGTTCTTAATGTTGTACTATATCCAAACATTTCACGAAGAGGAGCCTAAAAAGTGTTAAGTAAAAGAATTATAAATGTTAAAAAAAAAAACCTCGCATTCAATTGTAGAAAATTCAGAACCAGTTGTTGTACTTGTAATTATTCCTTTACGTTCCATTAAAGTTTTAACTACTTGACTCTAAAAAATTATATAAATTTTAATCTAAACAAAAACCTCAAATTCTGAAGGAATTACACAATCAATTTTAACTACTGGCTCTAATAACATCCATTCAGCGCGATCATATGCTTCTCTCATCATATTCATCTAAAATTTAATATTATTTTAAAAAAAAAATATTAAATTTTATTCATGTTAAATAAATTGTTAATTTTCGATACATTACAACCTTGAAAAATTGCCGTCTTATTTTATTTCCTTAGCAATTTTACATTTATAAAAACCTAAATTCGGGTTGGTGTTATTGAATAGTACACTATAATTACAACATAGCAATCATCAAAAATTAATTTAATCTTCGTTTTTACAAGATCTACAAACTCTAAACATTTTTAACTATTGCAAACTCAAGGTAATAAATTGTTTAAACAACAAAAATTCTTTAAAAAAAACTAACCATAGTAACAATCATTGCTATATCGGTAGTATCAACAATATGCGTTTTTCCATCTAAAAATATACAAACAATTCAAAATTTAAAAAATTAATAACCTTGAAGTATAACTTCAATTCCAGTTACTGGAGCTTTAATTAAAGGACCTTCTTTTGTAATTGCTTCTAATCCCTTAAAAAATAATTTTTTTTTAAATTTTATTAAAAAATAAACTTTTTTAAGTGAGGACATAAATTTCTTTGGAACTCCTTCACCAACAGAATTATCAGTAAATTCAACAATTGTATTCCTTTCTGGTGGTTGTGGTCTAATAACTCCTTCAATTTCACCAAATTGACCATGACCTCCTGTCTGTTTTTTATGACGAAAATTAAATCTAAAAAAGAATTTATTTAAAAAGTGTTAAGAATAAAATAACTTATAAGGAGTTTTTAACGTTTCTTTATAAGAAACGGATGGTTGTCCTAATTCTACAGAGCAATCAAATTCATTTTTCATTCGTTGAGCATAAATTTCCTTTAAAAAATTATTTAAATTTTTTCAAAAAAATTTAAATTTTGTCCTATTTAATTAATAAAAAATTATACCAAATGTAATTCACCCATTCCACTTATTATCGTTTCTCTGTGATCTTTTCTATATTCCATATGAAATGTTGGATCTTCATTTGAAAAACGTTTTAAAGCTGCCAAAAAATTATCAGAAATAACTTTAGATGTTGGCCTTATTGCCATTGAAATAACTGGATCAGGAATAAACATTGACTCCTAAAAATAAAAGAAAACCTCAGATTATGCTCAAAAACTGTTCAAAAAAAATTTAAACTTACACAATGCACATTCATACTCGGATCTGAACAAAAAGTTTCACCACTAGCACATTCCAACCCTAGAACTGCACAAATATCACCAGCATAAGCAAAATCAATTTCCATCATATTATTTGCATGCATTCTAACCAATTTAGATATTTTTACCTAAAAATTTTAATGAAAATATATTTAAAAATCAAATTACCTTTCTCCCTCCTCTAGTAGCATAAATAGTATCTCCCTTAGCCAAACGTCCTTGATAAATTCGGAAAAATGTTCGTCCAGCCTAAAATAATAAAAAATTAAAAAAAATTTAACAAAAACCTCAAGTTTAAAAGCCATTCCAATAAAAGGTTTAAGAAGTTTAGGGTCTGACAACCTTGAAGGATCCATGACAATTTTTTCAAAATTTTCTTCCGAACTAAATAAAAAAAATAAAAAAAGAAAATGATTTTAAAAAAATTAACTGATATAAATTTGCAAGGTTTTCAACCTCTGATGGATTTGGAAGGTAATGGACAATAGAATCTAAAATTAAAATTTAATCAAAAATAATTTAAAAAAACCGATCATTTGCTGAACGCCTTTATTTTTCAATGCTGAACCAAGTAAAACAGGGACAAAAGTTCTTTTAATAGTTGAACGTCTAATTGCTGATTTAATTTCTTCTGGTGTAGGAGTTTTATCTTGTAAATAAATATCAGCCATTATATCATCACAATTCGAGAGAGATTCTAAAATGTATTTATTAAAATATTTTTTAATTTAGAATAAAGATAAAGTTTATTAAAAAGTCTGGGATTCGGCTTGTGCAAGGGATGATTCATTGAAATGCGTTGAGTGCTAGGACAAAAATGCCAAAAGACAAATTAATGGTAAAAGAAAAGGCCAAAACCTTCCAAAAACAACTCCATCATTATTTAATACCTAATAATTGTTGACGCAAATCAGAAGCTTCTGATCTTAATTCTTTTGGAATTTCTTCTGCTCTAAGCTCAGAACCATCTTCATTTGCATTATAAACTGCTTGCTCATCAATTAAATCGACTATTCCGTTAAATTTTGATTCCAATCCGATAGGCATTTGAATAAAAGCAGCATTATGATTAAGTTTTGAACGAAGGCCTGAGAGAGCATTTTGAGGAGATGCACCAACACGGTCCAATTTATTTATAAAACAGAGAAATGGAACATTGTAACGACGAAGTTGACGATTAACTGTGAACGTTTGGCTTTGAACACCTCCTACACCACATAGAACAAGAACTGCACCATCAAGGACTCGTAAGGCACGTTCAACTTCCACAGTAAAATCGACGTGACCTAAAGTTTATTTTTAATTCAAAGATATTAAAAAAAGACCTGGTGTATCTATAATGTTTATATTAGTTCCATGCCAATCAACATAAGTAGCTGCAGACTGTATTGTAATTCCTCGTTGACGTTCCAATTCCATAAAATCCATAGTAGCACCAACTTTGTCCTTTCCTTTGACTTCATGCATTGCATCAATTTTACCAGCATAATAAAGAATTCTTTCAGTTACAGTTGTTTTTCCGGAATCAATATGTGCAGATATACCTAAAAATAAAGTAAAATAAAAAGAATTAATTTAAAACCTATATTCCTAATTTTTTCTACTGGAGAAACATAAGCAAGACCAGTAAGATCTGGTTGACGAAATCCATCAGAAATAAATCGATATAAAAAAAACTTTTTATTTATTTCAAGCAATCGTAAACTTCTGCTATATTTTGTAAAATACATCTAATATAAAAAATAAAAACAAATAATAAGTAAAATTAACTAAATTGTAAAAAAAGTTACAAAAAAATTGACAAAGGTACTCAAACGTCTTTTCATTTTCTAATGACCATTTTGTCTAAATTTTGAAGGGACCATTTTGTCTGAAACGACTAGAGAATGATGAATAAATTTTTCCAGACAGTTACACGGCGGGTTAAACGGGAAATTCATGTGGCAAAATGAATTTATTTATATAGAGTACGCCAAAAAGCTTAAATTCAAATTTACACATTATTTCATCTTTCTTTTATGGTTTTCTATCCCAATTGAGTCTAGATAAGAAATAATAATTAAATCTTTATTAAAAATATTAATTGAAAACAAAACATATTAAAATAATAAAAGGATACATTAAATAATAATTTTCTGAAATGTTCCTCTATCGTTGAGAGTATTAAGAAGGGCTTGATGTTCCGCCATCTTTTCAGCCGTTTTATTTTTATCACCAGTGTTGCAGTATTGGACAGCCTACAATATTGATTTCAAATATGGAAATTATTTAACTTACAAGACGATTGTATAATGAATGTAGATGTTCTATCCCTTGTTCAGAAATAAAAGACCACCATCCATTAGTTTCAGCAAATTGAGGAGCATGAGCACAGAGCATGTGGAGTTTAGGTGTAGGTTTAAAAATTTTTAAATGACCACCAGCTAGACGTCCTCTTAAGTTAAGATCTTCAAAACGGGTTCGGAGTTTCTTAAAATAAAGGGTAAAATTTTTAGACTAAAAAACAAACCTGAATATCATTATAAAGATCTGTTGTTATTTTCTTTAAATGTTCAATTTTGTCTCTGTCAAGGAATGACGCATCTGCAAGACTATATATTTCCTTCATTGTATCAAGCATTCGGCAAAAAATAACAGAAGATTGTGTTGTTGGGAGTAATTTCTTAATTTTTTCATTTGAAGGACCAGTAATTAGATTGTATAAAGCAGCACCTGTAAAATTGATAAATATTAAAAAATATCTAAAACCAGTAAATGTCCGTTTCCTTGGATCCATTTTAGCATGTGCTTCATTAAAAATCTCTTGTATCGATTTGCCAGAATGTTGGGTGTAATCTATAATGGCATCGATGATTCTTTGCGATATACCATGGATTAAATGAAAGCTTGGTGGAATTATTTGAGATGGAGAAATTTTCATAAGGGGGTTGGCAAAGATCGAGTTTCTGTCATGAAAAGCATCAAATGATAAGCCTTGCAGTGTTCTTGGTTCTCCACAAGCTGTACCAAGATTTTCTTTTAAAATTAAACATTTAGGGCATGGATTTCTAGCACTAGAACCCCTATGCCCAAAAAAGGCGCTTGTAAATTTTAAATCAGAACATAAATACCTTAATGTAAATAGGAAGAAAATAAGATAAAAAACCATTTTACGCCTAACGTCACTTCTACACCTTCTTTATCAAAAGTAATACTTTTTAATTGTTCTAATTGAAAAATAATTGGTTTGATCTTCGTTTCTAAATTTTGTCTATTGTCATCACCATCATAAATAGCCAATAATGTAATATTAAATGGACTGTTCGGTTTTTCAACATTGCCAATAACAACTCCAAATTTTGTTGATTTTGATGGCCACTCTTTTCCTCCCTTATCCCCAAGAATTGTAAGAATTATATGTCCGTTGAATTGTTCATGCATTTTTAATTGTTCTAATAAATCTTGGAATATTTAAAGAAAATAAAAAAAACTGTGTTTTGCTAGAGTGCTCAATCTTGTTGACAATACTTCAGCCACATTCAAGCAAATAAATGAATCATTTTGCCATGACCATGAAGCAATTTTTTTCCATGATTTTTTTAATTCCTTCACAGACGGTGTGGAAGCCATTCTGTCACAGCCTATTGAATAGAAACAATGTTTTAATTTTTCACGTTGTTTCGTTGTCAGCCCAGAAGCCAAAGTTGCAGCTAAGTCTAATTCTGCGGATATTCTCCAATTTTTTGGTGATAAATTCTTCTCTACTCGCATTAACAATTGACTATGAGATAAACCTTCTGGAGTGGCTTAAAAATAAAAATTTTATTTATTCACTTATAGAATTCATACTTGGACGACTTATCCGGATTTCATTAGCAATTTTTTTTGCTATTTGATTCGATCTCCTTGTTGTTATATTTTCAAGGGCTTTTAATGGTTTTTGCCTGCTTTGTTGCCTTAATTCTTTATTCTCTGCTTCAAGCTCCTTAATTTTTCTTTGCAATTTAAATAAATCAGAGACTGAATTACAGATATTAAATTTAGTAAAAATCATACATTGGTCTAGCCGAAATTCTGTGACTGTTTGTGTTGACTGATCAACTTTAGTTACGCTAGGAGTTTGGGTGGCCTTTTTATTCACTTTCAAAATTGTTTGGGTATGTACAGACCTAGTTTTCAATGAGGTTTGAGTAGACACATCATTTCCTGCCGTCTCAAGTGATCCCGCTTGAGCTACTAATAATAAAAATAGAAAGTATTTACAAAATAGAAAACCTTGTTCAGGAGTAGGAGAATGTTCTTCTTGTTGTTGATTTTTGCCTGCTCTTGCTTTTGCTGCTGTCTTTGACCCTTTTCTTTTTTCCTCACGAGCATTTAATAATTTATCAGAAATATTCTTATTTTTTTCTTGTTGTTTAGCCCATCCTTTCTCAGCAGCAAGGCTTTTCTTTAATTTTTTTGCTCTTGTATTCATCTAAAATTAAAACTGCATTTACTCTCTCGAATCTGCATTTCAGCGTAGGAAATTTTTCCCATATAATCCTAAACTAATTATCTATGAAATGGTAAGACAGATTTAAAATCGTATAGATGGTTTTCGAGATATTAAATTTTAAAGTTGGTAACCTCATTTTTTGAAAAAATTGAAACGAGAGTAGTGCTTAAAATGAGAGGGTAATTTATAGAAAGAGAGAAAAGCGAGGCACTTCGCTAAGTTTGATTTAATCGCCGTGAGACAACTAGATTTCCCGTTTAACCCACCGTGCAGTTAGCTTTGGATTAAGAAATTTTTGTTTTTCCTACATATATTTCTATATATTTCTATTTTTACTATTTTTTTAAAATCATTTTAAACATTCTATTTTTTAGTGATATTTATAATTTTGATTTATTTTCAAATTTACTCAATTCTACTTTATTAGAATGCGACAAAAAACATATGTATTAGCAAAGGCAATTTTGGAAAGGAAAGACATTCTTTTTGGCTCAAGTGAAAATGTATTCAAACCTCAAGCTTTAAAAGAGAAGGAAGATGCTTGGGAAGCGGTTAGAGTGGAAATGATTGAACAAGGTTTTTTGAATTTTGAACGTAAATCTTGGCGAGATGTTCGAAATCATGATTGGCAATATTTACGAAGATCTGCTGTGGCTAAATATGAACATAATCAAAAGTCTGGAGTTGAAGAGATACCTTATAGCGAGGTTAATTAAATTTTTATTTTCAGTAGGGGTTGAGAAGATTTCATTTATTTGTTTTTTTGATATATACAATTAGCCTTTTGTTTAAAAAATCTAAAAATTATTTGGCTTTAGATTTCTTAATCTCCATAAGTTTTGTTTATAAATTAATTAACATTTCAATTTCTTCTAAAATATTAATTTAAAAAGGTTGACAAAGTTGTTTTTGACATAATGGGCAATGAAGTTCATTCATCAGCACAATTTGACACAACTAATGGTTCACTTTCTTCAACTTTTAACTGGATGAAGAGCGAAGATCAACAGTCTCAAATTGGATCTGAAAGTGCTGATTCTTCGTTTATTTCTGCTTTAAACATTCCAGCGGTTGAATTGAAAGCAGGTTTTTAATTAGAATTTTTTTTAATCAGAACCTTTTTGTTAATAAAAATTTTTTCAATTCCATTTTTTGTAAAATTTTATTTCTTTTTTTATTAAATAATTTATTTAGATCAACAACAACTTAATTCAATTTTGAGCTCTGCTTTGGCTGCCAGTGCTTCCTATCTTAGTCGTAAAGCTTCCTGGGAGGTATTAGGTTCTCCAATAGAATCTCCTCGAGGAGAGCAGCCACCACGAAAACAACAGCGTATTTGTTCTATTACCTCTAAACAAAGCCCTCAAAACAATGGAATCGAAAATTTTACAGTTGATAAAAACAAAGGTTTGGCAAATAATAAAAATTTTACGTTTCTATTTTTGGAAAGGCTTATATTTATTTTGGGTTTAATTTTTTTAAAATTGTTATAATAATTTTATAAATTTATTTGATCTTCTTCTATGACATAATAGTCTTATAAAAAAATAATATAATTTAAACTTCTAAGAAAAATTATCTTTTATTCTCTTACTAATTTAATTTTTTAGACAATGACATAATTAGTATATCAGAATGTCCAGTCAATACAACAAATGCAGAATTGTTTGTACAAGGCATAATTGATGCTTCAAATCAAACTCACAACAATTTACCAATTTTAGAGAATAATAATAATGAAATTCGTTCATCAATTTATTCAAGTGGTGTAATTACATCAACTAATACAACAACAACAATAACAACAAATAATAATAATCGAAAACGTCAACATTCTTCTTCTTCTACTACAAATTTTGCTTCAAAATCAATTGAAGATGAAACACATGAAGCAAAATTGCGTTTAATAAATTTACAAATTAAAAGGGAAGAATTACTTTTATTACAAGAAAAGTCAAAATTATTGCAAGAAGAAGCTAAAGTTAGACAGGAAAATGCAAAAGCTGAGTTATTGGAACGTCAATTAAGTAGTAAAATTGTGGACGGTTAAAAAATTATTTTTATTTTTTTAAATTATTTTAATTTAAACGAGAAAGCCTTATGTGAAAATGCACGGAATTATTAAGCATTAATTTAATTTTAAAGGTTTAAAAAAAAAATTTTTTTTTTGTCTTTTCCACGTTTTTTTAGCCATAATTACATTTTACCTTTTGTTTAAACATTTAAATAAATTTAATATTTATTTAAATAAATTAGTTAGAATATTATTTTGGTTATTAAAAGGAACTAAAAATAAAAGAAAAGGAAAAAGTTTTTTAATTTTTATTTTGATTTAAAAAAATTTTTTTTTTTTGTAAAAATTCCGTGCCTTTTCCTCCAAATAAAAAAAATTTTATTTTTGTTTAATTGATTCTCTTTTACTGCACCAAATACCTCTCTAAATAAAATATTTTCTCTCCCCATAACTAATTATATTATTTTCTCTAATTATTTGTCTAAAAACCAAAGATAATTGCTCTTCTTCCCTTAATTATTAAGATACTCCATCATTCACTTTTATCATTTAATTTTCACTTTTGTCACCTATAAATTTAAAATCTCATTATCTAAAGAATAACCCCTACTGTGTTAACCCCTAACGATCAACACCTTTTAAAAAAACTTTGAGGATCTAAACATTCAAGTATTTAAATATTTAATTTAAATTTTGGTCTTTTTGCTTAGTTGATCTTTTGACTATTGACCTTTCATGTAAATTGATCTTTTGGGTGAACTCTTTTAGATAAGATAAGAAAAATTGTTTTAAATATTTATTTGTTTGTTTATCAAAATATTCGACATATTGCCATAATTTTAAAAAATTATTTTCAATTTTTCCTTTTTTTTTTTAATCCATAAAATGCTTATATATAATAACTAAACAAAAACGTTTGTTGTGTTCTCCCTCCGCAATAAAAATAAATAAATATACTAATTACCCTATTTTTTTTACAATCCAATTTTACACTTTTTTTTTCTGCGCGACACTTTCACTCTATTTATTAATAAAAAGAAAAGAGAAAAATAAATTATTTTTTTTTCAATTCGTCAAAACAAAAAAAAAAAATAATTTTTTTAGTTGAACATTAAATTTAAAAAAAATTTTTTTGTTTGAAACCGGTTGAAAAACGTAATTTTTCTCCCTTTTGCCTTTATTTTTTTGTGACCTTTTGTTATTGACAGAAAATTGGAAATTTTTTTTTAATTAATTTTTCTTTTTTTTGTGCATTAATTTTCCTTTGCGTTTTTTGATTTTTTTTTAATTAAAAAATTTTTTGTTGCCCTTAAAAATTTACGAAAAATCGTTTAGAAAAGACTCAAAGTATATCCAAATAATTAAAGAAAAAATTCTTAACTCTTTGAACGCAAAAAATAAACCTTAAAAAATATTTTAAACAAATTTTCTCTCTTCTTTTAATTTTTCTTTTAATTTTTCAATTTTAAAAAATGCTCAATTTTTTTTATTTTCAATTAAATTTTGTCTTTTTTTTTTAGCTTTAAACAAAATTTTAAAAAATGTTAAAAATTAAATACCCTTTCTTCTCTTCCCTTACAATTTAACTATTTCTTTACGTGTCTTTTTTTCCTTTTTCGATTTGCACATAAATTTATGTAAAAACTTAAAAAAAATTTATTATTTGTAACTGAAAATGGAATTAAATATATTTTATTGATTTTAATAAAATAAATCAAAAAATTGTTTATAAGAACGTTTCAAGGCTTTCCTTTTTACTCCTTACATTAATAAAAAAACATTTTTGTTTTTTCTCGTGTACTTAAATTTTTTTTTTTTCAATTTTTGCATAAAATAAATTTATTTTTTTAATTTTTCTTTTTTCAGTTTAAAAAATATTTAATTATTTTTAAAAATATTTTTTCTTTTTTTTTTAATTATATTTTAAACATCAAAAAATGTATCAGAGATTAGTAGAGGAAATGTTACCACTTTCACCACCTCTTAGCCCTGAAAAATCAAATGAGGGTACTTCTTCTAATTTAAAAAAGTGCACACTTTCTGTTGAGGGGATGACTTGTTCTTCTTGTGTTGTAACTATTGAAAAGGCAATTAGGCAGATACAAGGTTTTATTTTAACTTTTGGAAATTTTTTTTAAATTTAATTTTTTGTAATTTTTTGGATTTTTCGGAGGGTTTTTTTTTATTCTTTTTAATTTTTCCTGATTTTTAATTATTATTTTTATTTTTCTGGTTTCCTTAATTGGGCAGATCCTATGGACCAATACAAAAATTTCCAACCTCTTTTTTTAGTATATCCTCAACTATCAACCACTTTCCTTTTATTCCAACAAAATTATCTTAAAATTAAATTTTAATAGGAATTCATTCAATTACTGTTGTTCTAATGTTTATGAAAGCACATGTTATTTATGATAGTTCAGTTATAAATGCGACAAAAATAGCTCAAGAAATTGATGATCTTGGTTTTGAATGTCAAGTACTTTCTGATTCAGCAAATATTAATGAAACTGTGCATTTATTGGTTTTAATTTTTAATTATTTTAATAAATATATTAATTAATTTATTTCCTTCCCCTTTTATATTCTAAAATATTTTATTATTTATTTTTTAATTTATTTCAAAGTAAAAAAATATTTTTTTAGTCCTCCAATTCCTTAAAGAAAAATTTATGATTTGCGGATTAAATTTGCGGACTTTTTTTAAAAATTTAATTTAATTTTAAGATTGATGGAATGACTTGTTCTGCATGTGTTAATAGAATTGAATCTCATGTAATAGCAATGAGAGGAGTTGAATCATGTAATGTTTCTCTTGAAACAAAACTTGCAATAATTGAATATTGCACAGCACAAATTGGTTTAAGAGATATTGTTAATAAAATACAGGTTTAAATAAATAAATAAAATTCTTTATTGAATATTAAAATTTGGATTTTTTTTGTTTTAATTTTTTGAAAAATGCATTAGTTCAATTATGCAAAAATTTTCATTTTCTTTACAAAAGAATTTTTTACATAATACTTCTACTTTAATTAATTAGAATATAATTTTTTAAACATTTTTTTCTTTTAGTCACTTGGTTATAATGCCAAATTAGCCACTCATGATGATCGTTTAAAACGGTTAGAACATTCAGATGATATAGCTAAATGGAAAGCTTCTTTTTTTATTTCTTTAATTTTTGGCATTCCAGTAATGGCTTTAATGATTTATTTTCATTGGTTTTTACAAACTCCTATGCATCCAGAACGTCAAATACCGGTTTTTGTTAAAGCTTTGTCTATGGATAATTTAATTCTTTTTATTCTTTCTACACCTGTTCAGGTTTTTTTTAAATCCTCAAATTTTAATTTAATTTAAATAATTATTTTTTCCTGACTTTTTTAATAATTATAACTGAAAAACCCCTTTAATAGTTATTTTTTCTTCTGATTCTCTTCTTTATTAAAAAAAAATTTTTTTTTAATTTTTAGTTTTTTGGAGGCTACAATTTTTATTCTCATTGTTTTCGTGCTCTTTCACATAGAACAGCAAATATGGATTTATTAGTTGCATTAGCTACATCAATAGCTTATATTTATTCAATTTTTATTATTTTAATGGGTATAATATTAAATTGGCCTTCTAGTCCAATGACTTTTTTTGATGTTCCTCCAATGCTTTTAGTATTTATTTCACTTGGAAGATGGCTTGAATATAAAGCTAAAGTAATTATTTATTTAATTAAATCTTTATAAAAAATATAAGACAAAAAGGTATAATTTATTGAAAATTGTGGAGCTTCTTTTATTTAATTTACCTTTAAGAATTAATTTTTAAATTAATAAATTAAGAGTAATTAGTATTAAATTTGTTAGAGAAAATTAATTAAAAAAAGGGAAATAAAATTTAAAAAAAAATTAAATAATTTATTTTATAAAGGAAAAAATTAATTTAAATTAATTTTTTTTTTCTTTAAATTATTAGAAATTTGAATTAAAAAAAAAATTATTTTGGAAATTAAAAATAGAAGAAAATAATTTAAAATAATTAATTAATTTTAATTTTTAAAATAAAAGGGTAAAACATCAGAAGCTTTAAGTAAATTAATGTCAATGCAAGCTAAAAATGCTATTCTTGTTACAATTGATGAAAAAACAGGACAAATAACTAGTGAAAGGGGAATTGAAACAGAATTTGTTCAAAAAGATGATTTAATTAAGGTTATGCCAGGGGAGAAAATACCTGTTGATGGAATTGTTTTTGAAGGAAAATCTTCTGCAGATGAGTCTTTTATTACTGGAGAGTCTATGCCTGTTGTTAAAAAACAAGGTTTTTTTTAAATTAAATTAAATTTTTTTGAGGAATTTTAAAAGAATTTTCTTTAAGGGGTTTCTTAATGAAAAATAATTTTTTTTTAAATTTTCCCTTTTTCATATTATCTCAATAGGTTAAGTTGATCATCTGAGTTGACATTATTTAAATAAATGAATTTTTGTTTTAAGGTTCTCCTGTCATTGGTGGCTCCATCAACCAATTAACACCTTTAATAATTAAAGCGACGCATGTTGGTAAAGATTCTACATTAGCACAGATTGTACGTTTAGTAGAAGAAGCACAATCATCTAAGGTTTTTCTTTAAATTCTTATTTTTGTGGTCAACCCTGAAGATCACCTTCCTTACGGCCAACATGTAAATAAGTGTTGATCTTTTGGGTCACCTAACATTCATTATAAATTTTTTTTTTCAATTTAATTTTTTTCTAAAGGCTCCAATTCAACAGATGGCAGATAAATTAGCTGGTTATTTTGTACCATTTGTAGTATTATTATCAATAATAACTTTTATTGTTTGGGTATTTATTGGTTTAAATAATTCAAATATTTATCATGGAGGAGGACAACATTCTTCCTTAAATTCTTCTTCTTTAATTAATCAAAATAATTCTATATTAACTGATTGGGAAAATATTTTAAGATTAGCTTTTAATTATGCAATTACTGTTTTGGCAATTGCCTGTCCTTGTTCTTTAGGACTTGCTACCCCAACTGCTATAATGGTTGGAACTGGTGTTGGTGCACGTAATGGAATTTTATTAAAAGGAGGAGAACCTTTGGAACAAGCACAAAAGGTTTGTTTAAAATACTTTTAGGGTTTTCTATATCTCACTAAACTTTAATTATTTGTCTTTTCATCATTAATTAAAATTCTCTTATAATTAATTATTTTCTCTCTAAAATTTATATATTTTTTAAAGATTAAAACAGTTGTTTTTGACAAAACTGGAACTTTAACAGAAGGAAAGCCTAGACTTGTTCGTTTATATTCAATACTTCCTTATACCCATCTTTCTCTTCAACGGCTTGTTTTATTACTTGGAACAGCAGAATCTAATAGTGAACATCCTTTGGGTACTGCAATTGTTTCCTTTGCTAAAAATGTTTCTTTTTTAATTAAAAATTGGTTAACCCACTTGGTCAACACTCTTTTTGTCAATCTTTCCAATTGTCATTTTGGTGTTTGTCCGTGTTGACCACTTGTGGCTGTTGATCTTTTGGCTTAACTTAATTATTTTTTTAAAGTTTCTTAAAAATGAGCATTGGGCCTCAGTTTCAAATTTTCGTTCAGTTGCGGGTGCTGGTATTTCTTGTGAAGTTTCAAATTTGAGAAATGTAGAGGCTTCAATAATTTCAAAATCTTCAGCAGAGGATAATGATGAATGGCCTAAAGTTAAATTAATTGGAATTGTTCCTTCAGATACTATAGAGGATGATGTACATAAAAATGTTGAATTTTTGTCATTTAAACAGAATAAGGTTTGAATATTTTTTTAAAAATTAAAGGGAAATATTTTTTAGCTTCTTCCCTTTTCTGAAGATTTAAATTTATTAGAACAATATTCTGTAGTTATTGGTACTGAAAATTGGATGTCTGAAAATTCTATTTTAATTGAAAATTGTGTTTCTGATTGTTTATCAAATGAAAGACAATCTGGAAATATTTCTGTTTTGTGTGCTATTAATGGTAATTATTTTTAAATTTTATTATAAAGGAAAAAAATATCGCCACATACGTGTTCCGAACCTTCACTCCCTTTAATTATTCGACCAACTTAACCACACCACACCTTGACTTTTTTTCTTTATATTCTCTCTTATTATTTTCTTTAAAGGAAGAATTGTCGCAGTAATTTCTATAGTAGACGAAGTAAAAAGGGAAGCTTCATTAGTTGTTTGGGCATTACAGAAAATGGGAATGCGTGTAGTTTTATTAACTGGGGATAATGCAAAAACAGCTGAAGCTACTGCTAGAAAGGTTTTTTTAAATTCTATTTTAAAGAAAAAATTTATTTAGTTTTAAAGGAAAAATGCTTAAAAAAGAAAGGAAAAAATAAAATTAATTTAAAAAAAATAAAATTTGAAAGAAATGATAGTTATAAAAAATAAATGGAAAAATAAAAATAATTTTACAAAAATAAAATATATTCAGATTGGAATTACTGAAGTTTTTGCTGAAGTATTGCCAAATCAAAAGAAGGATAAAATTCAACAATTTCAAGTTAATTTTTTTTTTCAATTTAAAAAATAATTTTTTTTTAGGTCGATGGAAATATTGTTGCAATGGTTGGTGATGGAGTAAATGATAGGTTAATTTTAATTTTTAAATATATTAATTAATTTATATTTAGTCCAGCACTTGCAGCTGCAAATGTTGGTATAGCAATTTCACATGGTTCAGATGTTGCTATTGAAAGTGCTGGAATTGTTCTTGTTAAGGTATTTATTTTTTAATTTAATTTATTTTTGTTATAAGATCTCCTTTAATTATTAAATCCTTTGCATGTCCTTATAATTAGAATTCAATAAATAATTTTATTTTATTAAAAAAAAAGAATAATCTTGTTGATGTTGTTGGCTCAATTTTATTATCAAAAAAAGTTGTCAAAAGAATTAGAATAAATCTTTTCTTTGCTTTTATTTACAATTCTATTGGTATTCCTCTTGCTGCTGGTGCTTTTAGTCATTGGGGGTTTTACATACAACCTTGGATGGCTGCTGCGGCAATGGCTCTTTCTTCTGTATCTGTTGTTAGTAGTTCATTAATGCTACATAATTTTAAGTAATTTTTTAAATAATTATTAATATTTTCCCAGATAATTTGGGCATTTTGTCTATTTTAGAATATTGGACATTTTGTCCTAGTTCTAGAAATGGTTATTTGTGAGTCTTAATTCTTTAAATAGGGGAATGTTTAATTATTAGAAAGTTTTTTAAATTGTTAGCTAAATTTTATTGTTTTCAGAAAACCAACAGAACGTTCTCTTTCTAATCCAGAATTTAAACGATATAAACGAAGATTACCTCTTCAAGAAACTATTAATGTTTATAAAGGATTATTACAATTAAAAAAACAAAAGAAAGGAATAATTGAAACAACAACAACAGATTTTTCAATTTTAGAAAATGGAGAAAAGAAAAAGAAAATTAAAGGAGGAGGAGGAGGATGGTTTAGAAAAGGAAGAACAAATATAACAACAAGATCACCTCCTCCTTTAATTGGTGGAAATGGAAGTGAAAAAGGAGGAATTAAATGTTTCGTTGATAAAGATGCTTCTGAAAGGTGAAAAATGTTTTATTTTTTATTTTGTTTTTAAAATTATGGAATGAATATTTAAAATACTTGTTTTAAACGTTTAGAAGAAGTTTTTTTTATTAAAATTTTTCTATTAGACTGACGAGTTTATTTAATTGTAGTAATATTGATTTTTTAAGATTTCTTTCATCAGATAATGAACTTAGTGATGATGCCGAAGGAATGGAAAAATGTGGAGCAAAAAGCTTTTCAATAAAAGCTTGAAAGAAAATTTTTTTCATTATTTTATACATTCCATTTTATTTTTAATTTCCGGTGTTTTTAATTATATAATTTTTTAGCCATTTTTGTTTTAAAATTATCTCTAAATTTACAATTTTTGAATTTTCAACAAAGTTAAATATTTAAGACAAATAAAGTCATGATAAGAGAATTAACAATTTTCTTTAATCTTTTCTTATTCTTCAACCTCTCTATCCCATTCATCTTCAGCATAAACCTCATTGAAAGAATTGTTCATAAACATTAAGAGGTTAAATTTGAAAGAATCTGACCCAAAATTCATATCTACCGAAACGGAGCGAAGGCATAAAATAGGTTTGAAGTTGCCTATATAACCATCGACAGAAACTGACTTCCCTAAATAAGATTTAGAAACTCAATGAAAAGCATTAGGCAACGAAAAATAAAAAGAATTAATAAACGAACCTATTTTAACTTTATTAAAGGTAAAGAAAATGTAGGAATTGTTTTGGCCATTCTGTATACCCGGAAGCACAATACCGCACCCAATTGTGTCATCTACATTCAATGGGATCTCATCGACATTGACCGTTGCTGCATTTGCTCCATCTCTTAAAAAGTCAATTCCATAACCATTATCCTTTTGAGATTCCGAACTATCCTCCATTTCATATTCGTTTCCTTCATTATCAAAATTTTCGCCCAATTGATAATCATGCTTGTTGCTTTCAATATAAAGTTTGACGCAACAATTATCAGCTTCAAGCCCAATTTCTAATTTGAATACAAAATCCTCATCTTGTAAATGTTTAATTTTAGCCTCGAAATAGTACATAGATTGCTTGTAAGGAAACATCGGTAAGAAAGCGTTCTGACAAACAAGTTGAATTTCTTAAAATTAAATTTAGTATAGAAAAATTTGATTTTTAAAAACCACGAATTTTTTGAAAAGTACTTTATAACTCATTTACTGTAAATAAAACAAACCTCTGTTGACTTCACCCTCATTATATAACGCAGTTTGTCCACCGCCACCAATGGAAACAAATCCACAGTTGTTTTGACAAGCGTCATTCAATAAAATGCAATTTTTTTCACAACAGGCTCCGTTCGGTAAAAGAAGGTTGTTTGTAATGTAAATAAATTGCTGAATTTATCTTTAAACTAGATATAGCAAAAAATGAACCTTAACATCAGAAAGTTCCTTCTTAATAGCAGCATTCTCCCTTTTCACTTCAGAAAGTTCGTTTTCCAATTGCTCAATCTTAGCAGCATTCTCTTTTTTCACATCAGAAAGTTCCCTCTCCAATTCCTCAATTCTCTTTTCAACATTTGCCATGGTTTGTAAATATATAGAAAAATAGCTCTAAAATTATAATTAGAAAAGTAAATTTAATAAAGAATAACAACGTAAATTAAAAAGGATACATTTATTATTAAAATAGAATTTAATGATAAATAATATGAAAATGATTAACTCTAAATATGTTAGTTTTCTAAATTTCTGTTTAAATATGTAGATATCACTAATATTCTCGAAAAAATTTGATTATGTAGTCTCTAACATTCTTACACTCTCTAACGATCTTTATTTCAGATACTATTTCATTTAATTTCTTGCGATTAGTTGGACCTTTTAGACGAAATATCCCCAATCCAATTATTACATAACGCCAAATTTGAATCCAGATTTGGGAACGGTTAGGAACTTCTAGGTGTTAAAGATAGAGCGTGAAGTTTGCTACAAAATACTAAGAAACCAAGATTTTCGGTTAAATGCAAAAAAAAGTTATGTTGAATAACTACAGTTAGAAAATTCGAGATTTTTTGGGGGATTTTTGACCTTAACCAAATGTTCCTGATTTATAAGTGACTCAAATTATTTCTTGTTATATTCCTGATGCTTTTTGATTTTTAAATTAAAAAGAAAAAAATGTTTAAATTTAATATTTCTATACAATTTCTAAGACTCAAATAAACTCTTCATATTAATCAATTATTTACATCGAATCCATCAAATTTTTATTTAAAAAATTTATTTATCATATGTATTTAAATAATATCTTTTATTTTCCTACATTATTAAATATATAAAAGACCATATTCCTTACCTTTCTTTCTTTAAATATTCCTCCAATAAAAATATAAAAAACTTTTGAACAAGTTAATATATTTATAGCATTATAACAATACTTTTTAATTTGTTGTTTAATTTCTTTAATTATTATTGTTTCCATATCTATAACTTTAATTTCAAATTTAAATATATCAATTAATAATTCTAATGGAATTAATTTTGTTGATTTTTTATTATTATCCATTTGTTGTTTTACCTATTAGTTTAACTAATTAAATTATTTTTAATTAAAAATTATATATTAAAGAATCTTCACAAGTTTAATGATCCCGGATATTTTAAAAATAAAAAAAAAATAAAAAGTTTGAAGCATTTCTCTATTCGACATTTAAATTAATATGTAAAATGTAATTAAAATAAAATGATTAAAGAGAAAATTGGTAAATTATGTTTGAGACTTCTTTGTTGATAAACTTTATGAAAAAACATTAAAATTATGATTTTTATTTATCAAAATTCTGATATTTGTAATCCACAAATGGTTAGCAGACTGAAATTACCATTAATGATTGTAAATGAATAAATTAAAAGAGTAAACAAACAAGAAAATATTTAAAAATTTAATTTATTTAATTCGACAAATATTCAACATTTTAAAATTATTTATTAGATAATTACTTAATTTCTACAATATTTTTTAATTCGTTTAAAAATGTTCTTTATAAGATTTTTAATATTATTTTAGAATTAATTACCTCCATTTTTTGTTGAGCAACAATATTATTTAGTATTATATTCTGGTTAATTTTTAACCTTTTATTTTAAAAAATCCTTAAAAATAATTATATTGTTAGTAAATAATGTGAAAATTAATTTTTTGTGAAATTTTGAATGATTTTTAAAATATATTTTTTCATTTTAAAATACATAGTTATGTATATATTATTATAAAAAATTTTAAAAATGCTATTCGTCTAGTTTAAATACTGTCTTATATATGTATGTATATTGAAACACAAATGTTTGGGAAATTAGCCTTATTATTTTTTTTTAATAAATTTAAAAATTACTTTAAACGCTTATTTTCCTTTAAATATTTTTTGGTTTTTTACTTTCTAAATTATAAGTATTTATATTTTTTTTTTTATTAGAGTCCTTTTAAACTAAAAACTATTTTAGGGGAAAAAGAAAAGTCTTTTATAAAAATAAACTTTGATTTAAAACATAACTTAAGCTTAAAATTAAAATCTGAATTAAATTGTTAAGATTATTTACTTAGATTCGATTTAAAAAAATATTTCGCCAGATTAATCTTTTTTTTCGTTTTTTAATCATTAATTTTTAATTAATAATTTTAAATTTCTTTCTAAATATTTTACACAAATAGTCTTTTGTCGGTTAAAACTTTATTTATTTACCCATATTAAAAAAGAATTATTAAAAAGTAAACCTAGTATATTAAGGTTATCTACTTTGATTAATATTTAATACAAAATATTGAGTATATATTTTGTGTTAATCTGTTTTTTTTTTATACCAAATTTAATTAAAACAAATGAAAGGAAATTATTTATTAATTTTAAAAAATTCAAAAAAAAATTTATTTTATTTAAATTCAACATATTAAATAAAAAAAAATTAATTAAAATATTGAAATTTCAAATTCTTTACAAATATCATTAATTAATCCATTTTTATTGTAAAATTCATTAATTATTTTTTCTTCTTTATTTATTTCGATTCTTTTTTTATTATAAACAAAATTCCTTTAAAAATAAATTGTTTAATTTTCCCTTTATCTTCTTACCAAAATTGTTTACTAAAAATATAAAATGATTTTGGTGTTTCAAATCCATTAAAATTACTAGCTGCAACATTTGTATATGCACCCATATTTTTATAAAAAATCCAATCACCAACTTCCATTTTTGGCATTTTTGTGTTTTCTTCTATTTGGTCTAGACCATCCTTTAAATTAATAAAAATTAAAGTTCTAATGACCCCTTTTAGTAAATATTTAAAATTCTTACACAAGTTTGCCCCCATATAATTGTTGGAATGTAAGAAGAAGCGTTATTCTCATCATTTCTTTTTTTAAACAAAGGTTGGCCCCAAGGATGGAAATGGTCAAAAAGAATACAATTGAAAGAACCATACACTCCATCATTTATATATAACCTTTAAATTAAATTTTATAAATATTTTTATGTAAAAAGGTCAAATAGAGTCTCGGCTATTTTCTAAAGACTTTAATTAATTTTTAATTTCCAGACTCTAATGAACTGGGCAATTTAATAAACAATAAAAATAGAAACAATTTTCATACATTTGCCCCTCTTTATTTGAATCTTCCAATCGTTTAGTTACTCTAGTGGCAGATACTTTAGTTACAGAAATTAAATTAGCACAGAGTGAAACTGGAGCAGAAGCAAAATAACGACCCTTAGAAATAAATTATATTAAAAAAATTAAATTCTTTACTGGTTCAGCAATTATTTCAACATCATTACTAACTGGAAAATGTTCATCCAGAGAACGTTGAATAATTTCTACAATCTAAAATAATATTAAAAATAATATAAGAAAAAAATCAGAAATAGGATCGAAATAAAGTCAGAACAAGGATCAGAATTAATTCAGAAAAATCAGAATTTATCTCAGAATAAACCAGAATAATTAAATAATTAAATCAGAATAATTATTTAAAAATCAGAATAAATTTAGAAATCAGAATTAAATGAATAAACTTAGAAAAACCAGAATTAAATCAGAATATATTTATTACCTCTCCAAAACTTATTTGTTCTGTATCAAATCCAGGAAATCCCCCACCAATATCCAATAAACTCATTGGATGTCCTTGCAATATTCCAAAATCAAAAAGTTTTTTAGAAGCAGAGATAGCCAATTTAAAGGCTGTTGGATCTCTACAACCACTACCAACATGAAACCTTTGAAAACAAAAAAATTAGAAAAAAAAAACTAAAAATTATTTACGAAATTCCAATAATTTGTAAATTAATTTGTTTAGCTTGTTTAATTAAAATAGGTCCTTCAGTTAAAGGATCACAACCAAATTTTGTAGCTAAAGGACATTGAGCTGTTGGATCAGAGACAGAAATACGCAAAACAAGTCTAAAATTATAAAATAAATTAATTTTAAATTCAATTAAATTCTTTTTATAAGGACAATCTTAAAAAAAAAAAAGTGGGAAAAAGAAGTTGTCTTTATACATATTTATACTTATAAAAAGAATCATTTAAAATTTTAAAAAATAATTTAAAAAACAAACTGAGGAGAAGAATGATTTTCTTTAATTTTTAAAAGTTCTTCCAAACTATCAAAAGTCATACGACGAATACCTTAAAATTAACACAATTAAATAATCAAAATTATAGAATAAAAAAGATTCAATTCAATTTTCAAAAAATATTTTAAAGTAGAATTCCCCTCTCTTTCTAACCATTTTTGTCTGCATGTTGAATATATGAACGAGTTTTGCAAGGATTTGCATAAATTATACGTTCACAAGTTGCTAATCCTTCTGAAATAATCTACAAAAAAATAATATTAATGTAAAAATAATAATAGAATTTTTCAAACTTGGTCAATTTCTCCTTTACTAGCACAGTCAAATCCTTAAATGAAAATAATTAATTATTAAATTAAATTCTAACCACATCCCAAGTCTGATAATAAACGTAAAAGTATTGAATCATTATTACATTTGACTGCATAAAATGGCTAAACAAATTAAATTAATTTTTATAATTAATTCTATTTAAAAAACCTTTACACGTGGAAGCAATTCCTTCCATTGCAATAATCGTTGAACTACAACATCCAAATTGTATAGAGAAAATGCATCATCTATTCCCTAAAAATATTATAAAATAATTATTTTTATTAAAGAGAATGTTGTGTTTTTTGAATTTTGCAGTACTTCACAATTGAAAAGTTTAAGTAATTACAATTATAAGTATCCCTATTTCTCCAAATGTTACCCACTTAATCCCCTATTAAGAAAGTATTCAGAATTTCAATTAGAGTGAAAGCGGGAAAGAATAATGGCAAAAACTTGTGCAATAGTTATAGCAACAAAACGTCCATGTTATCAAATGAATTTAAATAAATATACCATAATAATGAAAGTTTATTAATTTTACAGCGCCAATTACATAAAGAATGTAAATTCAATTTCACATACCTTTGCATCCATTTCCATTGTAAGCCTTCTACAAATAGCCAAAGAAGCCATTTCCCCTCCATTTTCATGTAATAAATGTTCAAAAATTGCAATTTCCTTTCCGGCCATAATTTCATAATCAACAGGTTCAAAAGCATTATTCATAATCATTTTTAGTTAATAAATCCAAGGAGGACCACCAAGGCAGAGCCTTTTAATTTTACAAACAATTATTTACATAAATAAATTCAATTTCTTTACCGGCACTGGTTGCCCAAGCTTCTGCGGCGAAAAGAAACGAGTAAATTATATGAGCCGATCTTGATATCGGCTTTTCCCCGTCTGCTCTTGTGTAAAACCCGGAAACAAGTCGACAGTGGAGGACTTGTTAGGGCAAATTTAAATATTTAAAAAAAACCTGAAAAATAAAATTTATTAATCTTTTTCCAGAAAATGCGTCTTTGGGCTTAAGTAATTTCCGGAAACACGTTCAATAATTTAAGGGGAAAGATGGGTAGAATTTTTTATTTTAAAAATCTAAAATTTTTTAGAAAAATAATATTTATAAATTAATTAATTAAAAATTTAATTAATTAACAAATAATTTTAATTAAATATAAATAAATAATTTCTGATAAGAATAAATATTAAAAATAAAAAATTAAATGGAGTAAAAATTAAATAATATATTTATGAATAAAATGATAAGACCACAAAAACAAAAAAAATATATGGAGAATTGGTTAAAATAGAAAATGAATGAATTTTGGGGAGAATTCCCTACTCTAGTTTATAAATAAAATCGAAAAAAGGCGGGGAAATATTATTAATATGTTGAAAATATAACAAAATATATATAAGGTATGATTATTAGAAAAAAAAAGATTGAATAAAATTAAGGTTTCAAAGTTAAATGATGTTATTTTTAATGTGATTTTTTATTTTATTGCGTAATTAGACTATACGGATCGAAAAGCAATCCACACACTCACCAATCAATAAAGAGAAAGAGGAAGAGAAATATAACAGGCAGACATAAACATTAATTAGAGAATGTTTTAAAAAACATTTCTTTGTTTATGTTTTTGTGTTTGGTTAATATGTTTTTGTTAATGTTTTTTTATATTTTTTTTCTTTTAATGTTTTGTTTATAATGTTTTTCTTTTTGGGGTAGCTTATGTTTTTGATTTATTAATATTTTTACATAAAACATATTTCTAAAACAATTATAGTATATAAGTTAATAAAACATTTAAATATTCAAAATTAATTAATTTTATATAAATAAATTAATTTTTTTTATCTCTTTAAAATTAATGTTTTAATAAAAAAAAAAGATCAAATTAATAGATTATATTTAGTTTTAAAATTTAATACAACAAAAGAATGATTATATTAAAAAATATAATAAACTACTAATCAAAATACATTAAACTACATTTATTTATTTGTATTTCTAATTAAAAATCACAAAGTAAAATTTAAAGAAAAAAACAATTTAATATAATTAAATGTGTATAAATTTAATTAAAAAATTAAAATTATTTAAATGGATTAATTTTTAAAAAATTAATTTAAATAATATTTCATTCAATTTATTTATTTTAAAATAAATTAAAAAATAAATTATTGAATTTTTAAAAAGTGATGGAGTAAATGATATATTTATTTTTCCTAATTATAAAGCAAATAGAAAAATTTAAAAAGCAAATAATAAATTTTAAAAAATATATTAAAGTATTTCTAAATTTAAAATTATTAAAAAAATTTAATTATTGAATTTAAAAATATTAATTAAAAGATATTAAACAAACAAAAAATATATTTTTTTTTAAATTTTTTAATAAGTGGAATGTAAAGAAATCAGAAAAAAAATTCAAAATATTTTTTATTTTAAATTTCAAGAGGAATTTTATTTTATCAAAAAAAAATATTTAAATAATTCAACAAACAAAAACAATAAAATTTATTTCCTATATTAATTTATTATTAAAATATATTTATTTTATTTTAATAAAATGTACATGAAAAAGGGTTTAATAAAAAAATATATTTTTAAAAATAAAAATATCATAAAAAAATAATTTATTGAGTAGAGGAACTATTAACTGATGCAGATGACCCTGCCCTTTGCTGACAACCTGAATCAAATTTCCCACCTTCTTTTCTTGCTCTATTTTGAGCATGTCGATGTCTTGACTCATGTAAATATTTCTGAAAAATAATTTAAACAATAAAAATATAAAATTAAGTTTAAATAAAATCTCTTAAGTTTATTAACCAAAAATATCAATAATTAAATCAGAAAAATATATTTATAAAGAAATTGGATATTTCCGGAAAACCTGAGCAAATCAGAATCCGTAAAAAACAAATCGAAAACTTAAGGCTATAACCAAAACTATTTTTTCTTTAAGAACCGGAAAACTTAAAAGAAACCAGAATTTTTATTTTCTGATATTTCCGGAAAACACAAGTTTTACAAAAATTTCTAAAAGATCTCAGATCAGAAAAAATTTTTACTATTTAAATAAAAAAATTAAACTTACTCTTCTTTCTTTTGGAATTCTTCCTTCCATTTCAAGTTTAGCTCTTGCAGCTCTTCTTTTTAAAATTCGAGTATATTGTTTTTCATTAACATAAATTGGTTCAATTTGATTTTGTTGTAATGTATTATTAATTGTTGTATTATTTATTAAATATTCATTTTGTTGTTCAATATTAGGAGGATCAAATGAAGTTGTTGGAATATTTATTATTGAATTTTGTTGGGAAGTTGAAGGAATTGAAGTAAAATTAATATTATTTTGAGGAATAAAGTGTGGAAACTTAAAAAATTTAAATTTAAATTAATTTATTTTTAGAGATTTTCTTTTGCAAAACCTTCAACAAATGCTAATTTTTATTATTTAAAAAAATCGATAACACCTGTCCCCCGGTAATTGATGTCCCGTCCAATTGAATGAGTGCAGTACTTCCGTCGCTAAGACTCATCACTTGAAAGGGAACTGCTTGCTGCTCAGAGGAAAATGTAAAGTGGTTATTTGAAGTATTTAATATTCCAGTGCTTTGCTAAAAATTTAAATATATTTTTAAAAATTAAAAATATTTATCTAAACATTATTTGCTAATTGAACACCCTCAGGCAATTGAAGAACAAAATGTTGTTGAGATTGTTGAACAAGAGTTTTTTCATTAGATAAAATTGAAGAAGAATCAACTCCAAGCATCTGAGCAGATTCGGCAGGAATTTGAACAAGTTGATAATATTGCTAAAAATATTTAGAATTTAAATTAAAAAAGAAAAGAAAAAAGAAATTTAATTTAAAAAAATAGTACTCGCTGTTGTGGTTCTTGTTCAATTATTGTTTTTTGTTGTTTATTTGGTATGTTTTGGGTACTTTGAACAAACGAGGAAGTAGTTGAAGAGGAAGAAATATTTTTTGCCATTTCTACAAAATGAAGTTGACCATTTTGACAATTTATTGGGTTTTGTCGTGGTGAAGAATTGCTCATCGATTGGATTTTTAAAAAATAAAAGAGGTAAGACGTTAGAAAAAGATAAAGTAATAAATAAAATTATTTAGGCCCAAAATTGATTTTAAAATAAAATTTATTATTTAAAATATACAACGACGCCAAAGTTTTTTTCGCGCCGAAATGTCCCGCCAAATAACATGAAAGAAAATAAACCACTCAAGGGAATAAAAAAAAGTAAAAGAATATTTCTTTGGGCATTTCTGAATGGGTGAGTGATGAAAGGAATAAAATTGTTGGTTGAATAAAAAAGAAAAAAATTGACAAAGTAACTATGTATCAAACAAAAATAGTTTTCCCCAATTTTTTTTTTTATTTTCGCCGTACGCACGCATATCCAATCAACGAATTCATGCAAAGGCGGCCCAAAACATCTAACGAATGGATGTGGGAACTGGAATGAATATTATATAATGAAAAATTAAAGAAATAAAAATATTGGAAAAAGAGAAAAATAATTAAATAAGCAGAAAAAATTAAAAAAATTTTTTTTATTTGAATTTATTTGTATTCCAGCTGTCCTATTCGAAGTAAAAGCGAATAAACGATGCATAACATGTATAAAAATAATGGGCGAATCCATTAGTAAAATAAGCAAAGGAAAAATCAGGGAATAAAAGGGGAAGGCGCCAATTAAGGAAACAACGTGCGCCGAAATGACCCTTAATTTAAAAATTTATTTTCTCAAATAACTCTTATATACTATTGCTTGCAGAGGAAATAAATTCTGCATTTTAAATGAAGGACAAAACAGTAAAAATTGAAAAATCGAATGAATATTTTTGAGGGATTGTGTATGTGTAGTGTGCGAATGAATATATAAAGAAGAAATAGGCTGAATGGATGGCTTAGTTGAAGTGGAAAAGTGACATCGACGAATGTGTGGTGAGAAGGCTAATAGTAACGAAAAGAGAAAAGAAAAAAAAATTCTCTCTGTTGGTGGAATATTTTCGTCAGTCATTATTCAGCGATAGACAGAGAGGGGGATTGCCTCTATTACTTTTTTTTTTTAAATAGGCTCTCCTATTTTTATTTATTTTTACCTTTTGCTTAAATAAAAAAAAATGTTAAAAAAGAACGTCCTTGACTCTGTGTGTGTGTGTGTATGTGTGCTGAATATTTTATATTTCCACACCCTTCTCCACTAATGGGCGATAGAGGCGGGACTATTAGGGAATGGCTATGAACGGGAAATTAATCTTTTAAAATACCGAAAATCGATTCAAGCAATTGAAAAAATTTAGAAAAAGAATCAAACAATATTTTTGAATTATTATTAAAAAAATTAAGATTTTATAAGTTTGAGCCAGTTAAATAAATTCAAAGAAAAAATAACAATTAATATCACAATTTGCTTTTTTAAAATTTTATTTAATTATAGCCAATTTGAGGGTTTTATTTTTGTAAATAATTTTCAAAAATATAACGCTTGAACTTCAAACAACTAATCAATTTCTTTAAATTTTATTTTTTAATTAACTTATCCTTTTATTATTTGTATCATTTCGTCTGAAAAATTGTAGATTAACGTATTATCTATGGCAATATCATTGGCAATTTTCCTTTTTATATATTTCAGTTCAAACCAAATGTACGCTGAAAAGTTGATCTTCTGGGTTGATATCTTAGAAAAGTGTTCTCTCAGTTTTTTTAAGAATTATAACTTGTATCGTCTAGGATGTTTTCTAACTCTTCAATTCTTTTTTGGAAGAATTTTAATACTTTCAAATATTTAATAATTGTTTCATATTTGTATTTTATATCATTTGTTCAATTTTACAATTCTTCATTATGGTTTTGAAATTTTTTGATTTTTATCTGTAAGAGTTTGAAATTCTTTCTTAACCGTTTAGGATATTGGCAATAACCTTATTTTTTTTTAACGTTTTGGCCTTGGCTTGCTGCGTTCGTGAAGGTAGGAATATTGTTATGCGATGATTTTTCCGCCAATAAAAATTTGGAATAATTTTCTGATTGTTTATGTGAGTTTAAACATTTAAACCTTCTTTTTTAAATTTTTTTAGCCCAATTAATTGCATTAAAATCTGTGTGATAAAGTAATATAAATTTTACTTATGAGTTTTTTTTTTGATTATTGTTTATTCTAAATTAACAATGAAGAAACGAAACTAACTAAAGTAAAATAACATTCATTAATTTAAATAAAACTTCAACTTATAATCTGTTTTTTATTATTTATTTTTTTTTTATCATCCTTATATTATTCTTTTAATTCCTTTAAATTCTTTTTTATTTAGCTTTATTATATTAATTTTATATTTCCAAAAAATAAGAAAAATTCGGGACTCCCAAAGAATTGTGTCAGTATTTAAAGTTTTAAGAAAAAGGAAAAGAAAAGAAAATTAAAAAATAAAATATTATTTTAATTAAAAGTCACATGTTCCTCCGTCTACTATACCAGTTGGATTGGTACATTTCTTACCACAACAATCTTCATCAAATTGACAAGGCATTCCTTTAGTTGGACAAGATGTACAAACATAAGTTTTTCTTTTATCATTATAATCAGGAAGTGAACCAAAACAGCATTGCCAAACATCTTTAACAGCCACTAAACCTCCTACTGGAACACAATTACCTTTAAAGCATTTAAAATGACGAGAAGGTGTATATTTGCAATTTAAACCAGGACAACATTTATTAGCTCCATTATCGCAATCAGTAGTATTTCGACCAACACAACCTAATTAATAAAAGTATTAATTAATAGAAATTTATTATAATCAATAAATGACCCGAAATCTCAAAAAGTTCGAACTCTAGTACTTACCGTTGTTTGGTTGTAATAATATAAAAAATAAATAAATAAATAAATATAATTTAATTAAATTAAATAAAACATTTCTTTTTTTAATACTTTTTTTTTTTACAATAATAATTTTCTTATCCTTTTAAATACTAAAATTTTATTACTTAAAAAATAAAATTAATTCAGCTGTTTATTTAGAAAATGTTCATATTTAAAAATAGAATCAATATTTGGTTAGAAAGAATGTCTATCTAAACTTAATACACTCAAGTATGTACTATTTCTTCTTTCTATGACTTTTTTTTAAAGTTGATGGAGCAAAAATTATTTAAATATGATGGCAAATATTAAATTATTTTAAAATTTAGCTTTAATAAAACAGTTGATAAAACATTAAACTAAAATTAAAAACTCTAATTTTGTAAAATTGGAAACTAAATATGTATGTAAAAATGAACCTTATTGAGAAAAATTAAATAAAATTAATAAAATAATTTTTATAGAGAATTTTTATATTCATTAAATAACTATGAGTTCTGATCTTTTTTACAAAAAAATCTAATATTTAAAATTTAGGTCTTTAGAAAATAATATTTGAGGTGTTTTTTCTGCACATAGGTAATTTATTTTTTACTTGGCTTAACTAAAGGAATTAAAAAAAAAGATTTTAATATTTTTCTCAAATCTAAACAAAATATAAATTATTTTTCTATAATCATTAACTCAGCAACTTTGTTTTTACATACATTTTAGACATTTGTATCTATTTAAAACTAAATTAAAAGGTATGATTGAAAAATAAACATGAAAACCGAGAAAAAATAATATATAAGAAAATTAAAAAATAGAATTCGACATTTTGCCAATTTGGCCGATTTTAGCGGTCGACCTTTTGGCTGATTTTAGCTGAGGCGACATTTTGGCGTGTTGACGATTTGTCCTGACACGGTTTATTTCATTCATTCTTCAAAGGATTTACAGAAACAATACATTGTAGTTTTAAATTTGTCTTAATTTTAATATCTTTATGGCATCTGGATCTTTTGTTGGTATCAAATTCTGCCCAGAATGGTATTGCTTAATTTTAATTAAAATTAGATTTAACAGCAATAATATGCTTTATCCTCGAGAAAATAAAGAATTTCGTCGTTTAATGTATGTTTGTCGAAATTGTGAACATAGCCAAATTGCTGATAATCCATGTATTTATGTTAACAAACTTACACATGAAGTTGAGTTAGTTTATTTTTTATTTAATTAAATATAATTTTGGTCATTTAGTGAGTTAACACAGATTGTTGCTGATGTAGTTCATGATCCAACATTGCCTAGAACTGAAGAACATGAATGTCCAAAATGTGGAAAAAGGGAAGCAGTGTTTTTTCAGGCACAGTCTAGGAGGGCTGAGGTCATCTTTTTTATTGATATTCTTTTAATTATATTACTTTTAAAGGAAGAAATGCGTCTTTATTTTGTTTGTGCAGGATGTCACCATCGTTGGACAGATTGATTTTTTGTTTCTTTTATTTATTCGTTTTTGATCTTTTTTTAAAATAAAATTAAATAAAACAGACTTTTCGTTACCTTGTTTTATTTGTTTATTGTACATTAATATTTAATTCCTATTTATTAAAAAAAATTTTTTTTTAGTGTTAATGCTAAAGACGCGTGCCTTAGACTCATTTTTAGGACAAGTTGTCGGAGGAGCTGTTGCTGGCATTGTTCTTTTTAATAAAGATGGTATTTTGATTTTATTAATATTCTAAACTTTTTTAACGTTAAATAACCAAACAACGATCTAACAATTTTATTACCTAGGACTAACAGTTTCACGAGCTCTTGATCATTCTCGTGGTGGTGGAAATGTATATTCTGCACTATTAGCAAATATTTGGGAAACTTTTGAACGTCATGGTTAATTTCTAATTAATTTAATATTTTTAAAAATTTAATTTTTTATGTGTTCGAGACGAACTAAAAGAAGTCGTTATTGGTTGTGAAAATGGAACAGTTGTGTTAACTAGAGTAGCTTCAATGCTTTTAGCAGTTTTGGGGACTAAAGATGCTCCTCTTGGTGTACTTTTAGTTAAATTACATGCATTGGTTGATCAATTAAAAGTTCCACTTGGTGCCATTTCCACGTGATCTTTAAATGTTTTTTTTTTTTGACTTTTTTTAGACGATTTTCTTTTATTAATTAAAAATTCTCTTTTTAATTTTTGGAAAATAAGATATTTAAATTTAATTTATTTAAATTTTATTTTTTAAATTTTTTTCTTTTTTAATATTAATTTTATAAATTTTCTTATAAAATTTGGAAATTCATTTTTTTGTTTATCGATAAATTTTTATAATATTATTTATTCTTTTCTGATATTAGAAAGGCTTTCCTTTTTAATATTTCATTTTTTCTAAAATTCTTTTTTACTAATTAGAATTTAGACTTTATATTAAAACAATAGAAAATGTCTTCTACATTTCCGGAAGTAATAGAAGATCAGGTTTATTTTTAAGATGATTTATGGTTAAGTGGGTTAAGCTCCTTTTTGTTTCTTTATTTTTGCTTAAAAAATTAATTCCGAAAAAGAAAAATTAGAGTAAATTTTAAGATTTTAAATTTAATTATAGTTTCCATGCTAGCTATATTAATTTTTTATATGGAATTTTAATATTTTTTTTATAACTTTAAGGTAAATGCAGTGTTGTCAAAACAAAAAGAAGAAATTTTGAGGCTTCGTTATAATTTTGATTTTGAACCAATTTTTGGTTAATTTTAAATATTTTACTTAATTAATTCCAATTTTAGAAGAACTTTGTAAACTTTTACCAACTGCTAAACCTGAAGATATTCGTAAAGAGCTTGATTTACGTATTTTTCTTCTCCTTGGACTTAACCAAGTTGTGACAAGATTTCCACCTGAACCCAATGGTATTTTACATATTGGACATGCAAAGGCAATAAATATTGATTTTGGAATGGCTAAGGTTTTTTTTTGAATTTTATAGAAAATAAGTAATTTTAATTATAATATATTATTTGAACTTACGTTAAATTTTTTGTCAGGAAAATTTTTAATATTTTAAGGCAAAAGGTGGAATAACTTATCTTCGTCTTGATGATACTAATCCTGAGGCTGAAGAGGTTTTTTACTTTTTTTTTACAAAATTTTTGTTTGAAACGCCCTTTAAAGTAAAAAAAATGTAAGGAGTAGTACTCAACTTTTAAACATTTTTGCATTTAAAATTTGTTTATTTATTTAATTTAAATTTTAGGAGCATTTTGTATCAGAAATAATTGAAATGGTTAAATGGTTAGGCTTTACTCCATACAAAATTACCCATTCTTCTGATTATTTTAATCAATTATATGAATGGGCAATTGTTTTAATTAATAAAGGTTTGGCTTATGTATGTCATCAAACAGTTGAAGAAATGAGAGGTTTTGATCCTCCACCTTCCCCTTGGCGTGATAGACCAATAGAAGAATCTAAATTACTTTTTGAAGCAATGAAGAATGGAGCTTTTAATGAAGGGGAAGCTACTCTTAGAATGAAATTAACAATGGAAGATAGTAAACAAGATCCGGTTTGTTAAGTTTTAATTAATTAATTTTATTTTTAAAAATTAATTTATTTAAAAAGAAAAATTAAATTTTTCTTTATTCACTAAACCCAAAGAATTTTTTTTTGATTTATATTTTTTAAATTAAAAATATTTTTAGGTTGCTTATCGAATAAAATTTGTTCCCCATCATAGAACAAAAGACAAATGGTTTTAAATTTGTTATTTTTTTAATAAATAATTTTTTTTTTAATAAAAAGGTGTATTTATCCAACCTATGATTATACTCATTGTTTATGTGATAGTATAGAAAATATTACACATTCTTTATGTACTAAAGAATTTCAAACAAGGTTTTTTTTTTTTAATTTAATTTTTTTAAATTAGTTTTTAATAAAAGGAGAAGTTCCTATTATTGGCTTTGTAATTCTTTAAATGTTTATTGTCCTACACAATGGGAGTTTTCTAGATTAAATTTATCTTATACTGTTGTTTCGAAGAGAAAATTACTTAAATTAATACAAAGTGGAATTGTCAGGTTTTTTTTTTAATTTTTTTGTTCGTCAGACATTTTGGTATTCGAAAATAAATTAATTTTTTTTATAATTCCAAAAATCTTTTCGGTTATTTTTAGCTTCTCCTCAAAATGTCTTTTTTTTTTTTTTTGAAAATACTTTATTTTTGAATTAATTTATTTTATTCTATATAAATTTTTAATTTTCCTTTTTTCAGTGATTGGGACGATCCTCGACTTTTTACCCTTACAGCCCTTCGTCGACGAGGAATTCCACCTGAAGTAATTAATAAATTTGTTGAATCATTGGGTATAACTGTTGCCCAAACATTAATAGATCCAGCAATGTTAGATGCTTTTTGCCGTGATTATTTAAATTTAACAGCACCAAGGACAATGGCTGTATTAGACCCTTTAAAAATTTTAATTAAAAATTATGAACAAATTGGATTTCTTCCTGGACATACTTTAAAGGTTA
Organism: Meloidogyne graminicola; assembly: GCA_036172905.1. Taxonomy (NCBI): domain Eukaryota; kingdom Metazoa; phylum Nematoda; class Chromadorea; order Rhabditida; family Meloidogynidae; genus Meloidogyne; species Meloidogyne graminicola. The sequence goes on from JARPZY010000007.1 coordinate 1,685,145, forward strand.
AACATTTCCCAGCAGATCCTAAATGTTGTGAAGAATGGGAAATTGCTTTTGATAAGGAAATATTTATTGAAAAAGCTGATTTTAGAGAGGTTTGGAAATTTAAATATTTTTTTTAACTTTTCAAGAATAGAGAAGAGAATGCTTTTCTATAACAAATTATTACAAAAATAAATTGAAAATACAAAAAATGTTTTTTTTCTAATATAAACTTGAAAATACACAAGACTTGTTTTTCTATAAAAGAACAAAAATACAAAAACATTTTTGTATTTTAATTTATTTTTGTATTTACTAAACTTAAGTATTTTTTTTAAATTAAAAAATTTATTAAGGAAGCAGAGAAAAGTTATCGTCGTTTAACTTTAAAACAACCAGTTGGTTTACGACATATAAATTTAATTATTAAAGTAGAAAGTATAGAAAAAGATGAAAAAACTGGTGAAATAAAACAATTAATAGTTAATGCTGAAATGGCTTTAAATAATTTAATTAAACCAAAAGCTTTTATTCATTGGGTAGCTAAACCTATTAAATGTCAAGTTAGGCTATATGAAAAATTGTTAAGTTTTTTTTTTAATTTTATTTAAATTAATTCCATTCCTTTCAGATTTTTACATAAAAATCCAGAAGATCCAATTCAAGTACCTGGTGGATTTTTAACAGATATAAATCCAAATTCATTAACTATATTAAATAATTCATTAGTAGATGTTAGTATTGCAAATAATGCAAAACCTTATGATAAATTTCAATTTGAAAGGAATGGATTTTTTTGTGTTGATGCAAAAGAGTTGGATAAGGGAAATGTAATTTTATTTTTAAAACATTTAAAAATTAATTTTAATTTAAATAAAAATAATGTTAATATTTAGAGTATTTAATCTTTAGGGTTTTATTAACAAAAGAAATTTAATTTAATTAAAAAAAATTTAATAATTAATTAATTAATTAATAAAATTAAAAATTGTTAAAAAAATTAATTAAAAATTTCTAATAATTTTTTTTATTTTAGTTAGTATTTAATAGAACAGTTTCATTACGTGAAGATGTTGGAAAAAATACATGAAAAGAAACGAGAAATAAAAAAATTAAATTTAAAATGTTATAGAATATTATAAGAAAAGATGTCCCAGTTGTTGTTGATTTATATATATATTTATTTAAAATAAATTAAAATAAAAAAAATTTTTTTTTGTTATTTTTTTTTAAATTTTTGCGTGAATAACATTTGACATTTTAAAATACATTATTTTTTTTTTCTCATTTTGAAAAAAAATATTTTAATTATCTTCAAAAATTTAAATATATTTCCTCAACAACGGCAAAACCCATACCCACAAGACATTCCTATACAATCTTCTTCCTCTGTAGCCTTAGTACAGGTTTTTTTAAAGCAAAATTTTCTTCTTGCTTCAATTAATGAAGCAAAGCCCGCCGCTCTATATGCTGAAAAAATATTTGACTAAAATTAATTAAAAAAAGAATTTTAATTAATTTAAGCAACCAGCTTCACAATTACAACGATTTGTTCTTTTATCACATGCTCCTTTTAGAAGGGAACATTGAATATCAGTTGAGCAACGTCTATTTTGTATGCATTGACACATACACTTTCCAATAAACAATCCTACACATTTACCTAAATAAAAATTATTAAAAAAAAAAAAGGTAAAGTTATAATAATAATATTATTTAAGTTTATATACCTCTTTTAATTTAATATTATGTAAAAGTTTAAGAGATAAAAGAAAAAATAAAATTAGAAAAAAAATAATATTAATAATTATATAATTTAAAATTATCCAATAATTAAATGTTAATACCTATATTATTTTCATTAATTTTTAAACTAAACGAAGAAAATAGATTTAATAAAAATTCTGGAAATTAATGAAAAAGTAAAAATATAAAAAATTACCCTTAACCCCACAATGATCATTTGATGTACTAAATTAATTTTTGAATTTTATAAAACTTGTTTTATATATTAACCAAAGTTTATCTGGAGAACATTTTAATTCAAAAGAATTGAATATTGGCAAAATATTAAAAAAAATTAATAATATTAAAATAAAATTCATTACAAGATTTTTTTTTTGATTTTATAAAATTTATTTAATTAATTTGCATTTAATTACGAAAGAAATTTTTTAAATAAAAATCTACGAAATAAATTATTTGACCTAAATTAATATGTTTATATGCAACAATAATAATTGGATTTTAATTTGAAACAAGTTTAAATAAAACATAAAAAAAAAATTAAATTTAAATTGTTCTAGAATATTCTAAGAAAAAGTCCCAATTGTTGTTGTTGATTTATTTAAAATAAAAAAATTTTTTTGCTGTTATTTTTTAATTTTTAGGGATAACATTTTGCATTCAAAAATGTATTATTTTTTTTTTTCTCTTCTTAAAAAAAATATTTTAATTATCTTCCAAAAAATTTTAAAATATATAAATATTTTTTATTTCTTTACTAAATCTTCATTTCCAGATCCTGAAGGTTGACTGTTATCTCCACTACTAGTAGAAGGCTTGGGGTTATCTAAATATTCCTTTACTTTTTTAATAAATAAATTTTTTGGTGAATTATTTCTCCATTCTTCATGTAAATAAAAGAAAGCATTTTGCACATAATTTTGATTTGTTCTTAAAAATTTAATTATTATTTTTTAGTTAATTAAAAAGTAAATAATTTACTCAATATTAAAAGATTTTCTATCTAACTCAAACTTAGTTTATATTCACAATTACAATTACAATCTTTACATATTAAAATTAAATTAAGTTTACAACACCTTTTATATAGTAAAATAATTTAAAAGGAAAAAGAAAAGTCGGTTTTTATATTAATCCTTGAATCAAGCTTGAACTTAAAACTTTTATATATAAGATTATTGAACATGTTCATTTTTTATTAAAACATTTAAAAGTGAATAAAACTTTTAAAAAAACTTAAGTATTTACTTTGATGAAAACATTGTAAATAAAGGTTCTTTAAGCCTTTCATATTTATATATATTATCATTAAACATTTCAACTTTAAAATTAAGTACTATCCATTCAATTTTCTTCATTTCATTATTTAATATATTTATTTCTCTTTGTAATATAGATAATATAATTTCTTCAATTTTATTATTATTAAATATTAAATTATTTACTCTATTAAAAACATCATCATTAATTAATTCATTTTGTTCTAAATCTTCAATTAATTCAATTATTTCTTGATTTTCAATTATTTTCCCATTTAAATTAAGTTCATCTAAAACTATATTTATTGTAGACCTAATAATTTTTGTTTTTTCTTCTTCTTGTAAGTTAATGTCTACTAATTGATCAAGTAAATTATTTATTAAATCATGAAACTTTTCAATTTTTTCAATTAATAAATCATTTATTATAGATATTATTAATTGTTTTAAAGTTAATTCAAATAGAGAAGGAGGTTTATTTAATTGTAAAGAATTTTGTAAAATAATTACATTATTTGTAAATTCTTTTTGTTTAAATTGTTCAATCAATTCTTTATTTATTAAATATTTTCTTTCTTTTTTAATTAATTTAAAATACATATTTTTTAATGTGTTAACAATAAATTCATCATTTGGATAAAAACAAATAATTTGTACATTAAAAGCTAATGCTTCAATTATTTGATAACCTTTACAACTACTTATTAATAAATAAGTTGTTCCCTTTACTTAAATAAATAAATAAATAAATTATTTACAATCTTAAGAATGATTAGGAATTTTTAAGTTAATCCTTAAATACTTAAGTTTGCGATTTTCTTTTAAGTTTTCTATTATCTATTTAATTAAATTAATTATTTAATAATAAAATATTTTTAAAATAATTTATTTATTTATTTAATCTAAACCTAATTCATTTTCCATATTTTCAATTTCTTTTATTTCAATTTTTTCTGATAAATTTAAATAATTATTTGGTTTTTTACAATTATATATTAATTTAAATTCTTCAATATTTATATTAACATAATTAATTTTAATAATTTCTTCAAAAGCTTTAATTAATTTATTTAAAATATAATTGTTTTTCTCATTAAAAATATTTTCACAATTTGCTATACTCATAATAAGTTGTGTTTTCTTTTTAGAATTTAATTCCTTAAATTGATTTAATAATTATATAAAAACAATTTAAAAAATATAAAAACTTTTTTTTTTAAACAAATTATCTGCATTTTTTTTAATAACAAATAAAGGTTATATGCTATTTTTTGTATTGCTTAGAAATTGCCCCACTAATTTTTTGCATCTTATAAAAACTAAAATATTAAACTATTTCTATTCGTTTTTTTCTTAATTTTTATATAATTAAAATTTTTAATTTTTAGCTTTGAATTATTTTTAAATAAATTACCAAATTTTTTAAATGAATTCCCCCAACATAAATTAACTCAATATTTGGATTTTCAATTTTAAATTCTTTATTTCCATTCATTAACATTTCATCATTATTAACAAACATTGCTTTAATATTTTTGTAATAATTTTTAATTTTTATAAGTTGAGGATTTGTGTTAAGATTTATTTCATTCATATATTCAAATGGTAAAAAATAATTATTATTAATTCCAAAAATATTTTTAATTTGTAAAATATCAAATAAATAAAGTACTTCAATATTAAAACTATCAAAAAATGCTGAATCGAATTTTTCTTTTTTCCATTTTTTGATTAAATTAGAATTTTCTTTTTGAATAACTTAAATATTAAAATAAAGAAAATTAAATTTTAATTAATTATTTAAAGAAAGATTAAAAAATAATTAAATAATTTAAATTGAATATAAAAATTTAATTTTTACATTCTAAAAAAGATGTTTCAATTTCTCTCATTTCTGATTCAATTTCATTTATTGCTGCTATATCATTATAAGCTAATGTTTTAAAATTATTCAATAATTTTTTAAATCTTGTTTTCAAATTATTAGTAACATTAACAATTTCATAAGTTATTTGTTCAGTTATATTAAAGTTTTTTTCAAGTTTGGTATTTAATATAACAAAATGCTAAGAAATAAAATTATTACAAATTTAAGATTGTAATTTAGAGTAATTACAATTAACAAACTTAAGTTCATTAACCAATTTAATTATAAATCAATTCACAAACTTAAAACTTTGTTTTACAAACTTACAACATTATAATGTTTTGTTAATAATTCAGCAAACATTTTATTCATTTTAAAATCATTACTTCGATAATTAGTAGAAATAAATAAAACTTTTTTCTTTTCGTTGATTGATTCATTTATTTCTCCTTTTTTTTTTTATCCATTCCATTAATTAAAGAATTAATTAATAAAATAAAAATTAAATTAAATAATAACATTTATTTTTTAAAATGAAATTTTATAAAAAATTTTATTTTAATATTTATTTTAATTGTGAGGGAACATTGATTAATATTTTAATATTCTCTCTAAAATATATGTACCTTCTCTATTAATTAATTAGTATTTTCTATCATGTCTCTTCTCTATTAATTAATTAATATTTATTTCGCAATGTACAGGGAGACAAAAGTCTTGCGCCACTTTTTATTTTGGCTCTATTACAGTTTATAAGTCCAATCAAAATATGATAAAATTTTAAAGTTTTGAAAAATGGTTTGGTACTTGTTAAGATGAGGGGGCTCCAGACATTTATTCGCAGTCTGAATCCTTTTTTACAGTTTGCACTCAAAGTCTACATGTTCTTTAGTTTCCGTCTACTTTAAGTCTAAGGAGGTTGATTATATTTCTTAATGATTTTTTGCTCTCTCAAAATTAATTAAAAATAATTAATTTTTAATTCTTTAAATCCAATATAAGAAAATTCTATTTATTTATCTAGCCTTTATTTATTTATTTATTTATTTATTTATTTTCCTTTTTATATGTAAAGTATAATTTAGTTATTATTTTAAAAAATTATTTAAAATAAATATTTAATTTTATACAAAAATTCTAATTTAATTATTTTTATAATTTTGGGATTTAGAAATTTTTTGGTAATTATATAAAAAAATATATATATTTTAAAATTAATTTCAGGGTTCATTGTTATCATTAAATTTATAATTATCTTCTATTCTTATATTTCTTTGAGTGAGTGAACTTCGGTTTTTATTTTGATTGGATTGTAAATTGTGCTGAAATTGAATAATGTAAATTTTGTAAATTCTGAAAAATCAGAATTTATGAAAAATCAGAAATTCTGAAAAATCAGAATTTATGAAAAATCAGAATTTATAAAAAATTAGAAATTCTGAAAAATCAGAATTTATGAAAAATCAGAAATTCTGAAAAATCAGAATTTATGAAAAATCAGAATTTATAAAAAATTAGAAATTCTGAAAAATCAGAATTTATGAAAAATCAGAATTTATGAAAAATCAGAAATTCTGAAAAATCAGAATTTATGAAAAATCAGAATTTATAAAAAATTAGAAATTCTGAAAAATCAGAATTTATGAAAAATCAGAATTTATGAAAAATCAGAAATTCTGAAAAATCAGAATTTATGAAAAATCAGAATTTATAAAAAATTAGAAATTCTGAAAAATCAGAATTTATGAAAAATCAGAAATTCTGAAAAATCAGAATTTATGAAAAATCAGAATTTATAAAAAATTAGAAATTCTGAAAAATCAGAATTTATGAAAAATCAGAAATTCTGAAAAATCAGAATTTATGAAAAATCAGAATTTATAAAAAATTAGAAATTCTGAAAAATCAGAATTTATGAAAAATCAGAAATTCTGAAAAATCAGAATTTATAAAAAATTAGAAATTCTGAAAAATCAGAATTTATGAAAAATCAGAATTTATGAAAAATCAGAAATTCTGAAAAATCAGAATTTATGAAAAATCAGAATTTATGAAAAATCAGAATTTATGAAAAATCAGAAATTCTGAAAAATCAGAATTTATGAAAAATCAGAATTTATAAAAAATTAGAATTTATGAAAAATCAGAAATTCTGAAAAATAAGTTATTCTGAAATAACAAAATATTCTGATTCAAAAAATTATAATAATAATCAAAAACCTCAAAAGAAGGGCTTAAAGAATGTCTTCTTCTCCTTAAGTGTTGTTCACAATAAGGAGAAAGAAATTCATTAACATTATTATTGTTTTTATTTTCTTTTTTCTCTTCATTTTTAAATTTTCTAAATAAATTAAAATAATTATCTTCTTCCTCTTCTTCTTTTTTATTATTTTTATTTTTTTCAATTTCTGCTATTTTTTTATCTAATAAATTTGAAAACATTGAATATAATAATTTAATATTTTCTTCATTATTTTTAATTATTTCCTCCTCATTTTCTCCTTCTTCTTTTATTTCTTTTCCTGTTATATTTGTATTTATTGTCCAACAATTTCCATAACTTATTGTTGAACATTCTGATGATGGACTTGGGGCTGGTACTATTTTTCTTAGATTTTTTTGATTTAATTTTTTGTTGTTTTGACTATTTACACGAACAATTTGATTAGCCTATAAAAGAAAAAAAATAGAATTTATACTATAAACTGTTTTGAATAAAAGAATTCGCTCAAAGTTTATTTTTCAGAAGTTATCAGAATTTCTGAGTTTTCCGGAAAGAATTGTAGAAAAATAAACATTTTTCGATAAAAACGAACATTTAAATCTATTTAAGTTGTACTCTTATAGGCCTAACTAGAACTTATAAAACTCAGAAACTAATCCGGAAAAATAAAACTTGATCAGAATTTTTAATAATTAATTCTGAATTAAAGTTTTTTTTTTCTCAAAAAAACACAATTTTATTATATAAAAACATTTTAAAAAATTAAATTACCTCACTAAGAGTTATTTTTCTATAAGCTCTAGCAATAAAAGAAATATCTAAAGGTGTTGTATTTTGTTTATTTCGTGTTAAAATAGGTTTTATTTTTTTTGTATTGAAACGTTCAAAACTTTAATTGTTTAAATTTATTTAATAAAAAACATATTTATACCTATCCCTAACAGAATTTTTTCCTTTTAATCCAACAATATCTTCTAATCCAGACATTATATAATCACAATACTTTAATTATTTTATTTAAATTAATTAATTAAATTTACCTTTACATATACTTTCTCTGTCATTGTATTTTGTTTTTCTTTATCAATTTTTTCAACTTTTAATAAATAAAGTAATGGTCTAATTGTAATTCCCTATATAAAATTAATTAAATAAAAATTACTTTGTAGAAGCAATTCTTTTATAAGAAAATCTCCTTTTTTAAAGGGTTCTTATAACGAGGGTATTAAAATTTTAATAGAATTTGAACACTCAAAATAGAGTATTTTATATTAATTAATTAAATTATTAAATAATTACCTGAACAAATACAGTAAAGAAAATAACAGCAATACAAGTTGTTACAAACCTTTAATTTAAAAAACTTTATAAAATAATTAATTAATTAACATTTGTTTTGCAAACATTTTATCATCTAATGAAACAACTAAACCAAAAGCTATTGCCCCTCTAAGCCCTCCATATGAAAGAACAAATTGGTCAGAGAACGTAAATTTTCTATTTCTAAATTTATTTAATAATGTACATTGAACAATAACACCTTTTTATTTAAATAAAAAATAATTTAAATAAAAATATTAATTAACCAATAACTCTAAAAAGTAAACAAAATCCAATAGTAATTCCAATAAATGACCAATCTAAATGGTGATTATGTGAAGCTGTAGAAAGTCCAAGGAACATAAATATAACCTTTTTTAAAAAATTATTTTTTTAAAATTATTTATTTATTTTTTAACTGTTTCACTACATTGAGCAAGCATTTTAACAAAATATTTAACTGAAGCAGAAGCATCGTGAGTAAGATTTTCTTTGACATATTGCTTCATTCCAATACCACATGCAACTATTGCTAATATTGAAGAAAGGCCAAATAATTCAGCACTTAAATAGGCCAAATATGGAACAATAAATACAAAAACTGGTGCTAAAAGATGAATACGTGTTGCAAATCTTAATAAATAATTTTAACTAAATATTTTAATTTAAAAATTAACTTTGTTGCTAAAGATGCTACAACAGCGAATAAAAGACCAATAATTAAACCACCAATAGATATTACTAAAAAAGAAGCACAACCAGCAAGTAAATGCCAAAATGTGAGATTATTAATACCAATTATTGAAAATTTGCGAAACATTTGATAAAGGACCTTAAAAATGTTCAAGTTTATAGGGGTATTTCTTTTTTAATTTTTAAAAAAATTTAAAAAATAAAACTAACCACACTAACACCATCATTAAAAAGTGCTTCTCCAAAAACATTAATAAACAAAAAGGAATTAATATTAATTTGTTCAAAAACAGCAATAACAGCAACTGGATCGACAGCACTAATTAATGAAGCAAAAAGTAAAATTTGAAAGGGAGTAAATCCAACAGAAAATATTCCAAATTGAGAAACCCATAGAAGTGATAACCCTGTTAAAACAATTTGTTTTTAAACATTTGTAAAACACTAAAACAATTATTAAACATTTCATAAAAACATTATTCAAAACATTAAAAAATAGTTTGAGAAACATTTAGTAATAGAAACAAAAACACTTAGAAAAACATGAAATCAAACTTTAATTGTTCACAAACATTTAACAAAAAATACTCAAAACATCTAACAAAACCATTTAATAAAACATTAATTATTTCAAAAAAAACAAACCAATTGCTAGAGTATTCCAAATTGTACCACAGAAAGCAAATAATAAAACTGAATCTATATTATCAAAAAGATCACGGTTAGGCATAAAATAACCTTTAAAAATTAAATTCTAAAATAATTTAATTGAATAATTACCAGCTTCGAAAATAATTGGAGGTAATAAATAAAGAAAAAAAGAATCTGAGTGTAAGAAAAATAATTTTTCATCAACTTGAGCAAAACGAAGAACAGAGCCTAATAATAAACCTAAAATGATTAATAATGCAGAATCAGGTATAGCTTCGGCAAGCCGTTTATTTAAGTTGAATACTGTTAAAAAATAAAAGATTATTATCCGGAATAAGGGATAAAGTTTTAATAAAGTATGTTTTTCACATATTCAAGATTGTAAACAAAATTACAATTCCGGAAAAAAATCATTACAATTGTAAATATTTATTAAGAATTTAGACGTTCCGGAAAAATAGAAAAACATTTATTAAAACATTAATTATTTAAAAAAACTTAAAAATAAACAAACAAACGTATTTTCGCTATACAGGCTAGTAATACCCAAAGTGAAAGACCAAAAGGAACACTAACATGTTTCCAATTAAAAGTAATTAATTGAAAATTATTTTCTTCAAATAAAATTAAATTTTCTTGTGAAATATTTAAAGAATCATTTAAATTAATTAAATTATCAATTGAAGTATTTTCTAATATTTTTATTGTTAAATTATCTTCATTTAATGTTTGGCATTTAATAAAAAAATTATTTTTTGTTGTTAATAAATTTAATATAAATAAAATTAATATTAAAAAAAAATATTTATAATTTTTTAACAAATTATTTGACATTTATATTTAATTTAAATAATACTAAAATAATAAATTAAAAAAAAAAAGATTTTGTTTCATTATAAGAACATTATCTAGGAAATTACTTTTGTATTTTCTACATAATATGCAAAATAATGTTTTGGAAAAATATTAAAGTTGTAATTAAACATTCGTGTTTATGTTTTACTTAAGTTTGGATTTGTTACTAAACATTAATATGTACTTATAAAAATAAAACATTTTTGTCATTTTAAGAGAAATATTTAATTACAAAAAAAAATAAATAATTAAATATATTGTTTTAAAGCTTTTTCTATTCAGTACAGGAATAAAGGATTTTCTCTTTTTTTTTTTTGATGAATGCGCGAAAAAGGAAAAAGAAGAAAAAAAAACAAGTGAAACCATGGAATGTTTTTATTTTAATATACCTAATTGTTGATTATTGATTTAAAAAAAGAAAAAGCTTTTTTAATTATTTTTTTTTAAGTAAAAATTAATTTATTTTAATTTTTTTTTTTTATTTTTTTTCAAAAATTAATGAATATTTTTGAAAATTATTAGTTACGTTACAAATATAAGAAAAAAATGTTTTTTTTTTAACAGAATAAATTAAAAAAAAAATATTATTTAAAAATAAGTAATTTATTTTTAATTAAAAAATAGCTAACTTAAATAGACCAAAAAACTTTTATTTTTATTTTTGAGGATAATTAACTATAAAAGAATGATTTTTGGTTAGCAAAGTTTTTAAAAAATTTAAAAAATAAAAACAAGTTTTAACAAAAAAAAAAAGTTTTATTTTAAAGACCAGCATTGTTGTTAATGCGCATAAATAAAATAAAAGAATAAATAATTTTTTTGACCATTGAAAGGAAAAAAATTTTTTGTGCTAAGAAAAATGAATAAAATGAGAGATTAAAAAAAAAGTAAAAATAAGGAAAACTTGAATTATGCAAAATTTTTTTTTAATTTTTTAAAATTTTGTTTTAAAATTTGAAGGTCGATAAGAAATTTGCGGATGAAAATAGCGGATTGCGCACGATATATAGCAAAATTAAAATGACCAGAATTCTGATAATTAAATGTTCAAAAATTATATTAAAGATCAGAATATTAAATTAAAATTAAAATTTTATCAACTTATAGGCAAATTTCTGATTTGTAAGTATCAGAATTCTGATAAGTTTAATTTTTCTGAAAATTGCGCACCGAACTTACAATCCGCAAATGTTGCAATATTGTTGCAGTTAACTATAAAATGATTTTTTCTTATGAAAAATATCTTTATTTAATTTAATTTTAAAATATTAACAAATAAAAAACAAATGTACATATTTTTTATGTAAAATTAATTAAATTTGTCAAATAATTTTTAATTAAATATTTTTTTTAAATATATAGCGGAAATGTGTAAGGCTTTGAAGAGTATTTATCTACCTATTTTTTAAATAAATCGAAGTAGCTCAATACTTTTATTTTTCTTTTGTCTTTTAATTAAAAAAAGAATTTTTGCGCAGAAATGAATAATTAAAAAGAACTGACCATTAAAATTTGGAGAAAAAGAATTTTTTGAAGAAGATCTTACCTTTAAATATTTTTTTAAAGTAATATAATACTTTATTTTTGAAATATAGATGAAATTAAATTATTTTGCAAAAGAAAAAATAAATAATAAATAAACAAAAATAGATAATATTTAGTACTTTAATTAATGTTGTGTTATAATTTAAAGTTAATAATTAAAATTAAATCTTTAGAGAATATCTTTACATTAAATAAATTTTTAATGAAAAAATAACTTCCAATTTGATCTTTTGGGGTAATAGAATCTTTATGGTCAGTAAATACCAGTTTTTTAGGAAAAAAATTTTTTTTATGTGAAAAAAGAAGATTTTTGCTTGAAGAGCTTCAACAAATATAAGAAAATATATTAAACAAAAAGTTAAGTAAATATATAATAATAATATTAATAATAAACGGTAAATAAACTTAAATATATTTACTAATAAATTGTATTTAATTTTCAACAAGTTTTAAGGTTTAAAAATAATTTTTAAAAATATATTAAAAAATAGTGAGCAAACTTAAAAACTTAAGGCAAACAAAAATTTAGTTTCTGAAAAGTGAGTAAAGAAGATTTTCTGAAAAATTGATTAGAAAAAGTTGAAAAAATAGAAAAAGTTCTGAAAAAGTAAAAAAAAACTAAAGAGAAAAATCAGAAAAAGTTGGAAAAAGATGAAGAGAAAGTTTGCAAAAAATAAAAAGTTCTGAAAAAGTTGGAAAATTTTATTATTTTGCAAACATTTAGAAAATACAAAAAGTTTAATATTTAAACAAAATTTTAAATTTATTTAAAAAAAAAGTTGTAAAAATAAAATAAAAGTAAAAAAAGGTTTGAATCACAAAAAAGAAACAAAAAAGTTTTGAATCACCAATGAATAAATATAAATAAAAGAAAAAAGTTGTTAAGAATAATTGAAACTTTTTTTTTCTTTCGTTTTAAAATATTTTTTAGCAAAAGTTTTTTTTCTTTAATTTTTAAAAATTAATAATTTTAACAATTAAATAATACAAACAAAAAATGTCAAAAATATATATTCTTTTTTTTTTTTTTTATTAATTATTTAATAAATATTTTTGTTTAAATTTTTCTTCAACAGATTTTGAATAAATTAATAAAGATTCATCAGATATAGGCTTTAATTCTGTTGTAAAAATATTATTTTTTGAAAAATTTGAAGGTTTAAATTCAAAAATTGGTCCAAGTTGATAAAAATCTTTTCGAAAAGGTGAAGTTTGTGGTTGTGAAATTATTTTTTTATTTATTGGAGAAGATGAAGTAGATAATGATTTTTTATTTTCTGAAACTTTTTTGTTTTGTTGTTGTTGTTTTGTTGTTGGAGCAGAAAAGCTATTAATAGTAGATGAATTAAAAGTTGAAGATTTTAATTGTTGATATGGTGGGGTTATTGTATTAGACTAAAATTATTAATATTTAATTTATTTAAAAAAAATTTTTTAAATACTTTTTGTATATTTTTCAATGGATTAGGTAATTTCCAAGCATTTGATTGTTTTTGCCTTCTTAAATTATGTTTTTCAAAAATATTAGAAGTTGCCATAGAATATTTATTATATAAAGCCATATCTAATTCTGAAATAGCCAAAAGCCCTCTATAACCACCTGAACTTTTTTTTCTATTTTTTATTCCAAAATATACTTCTCTTGGTGATTTTAGTCCAGTATTTATATTAAATTGTTGTTTATGTATTTTTGGAGTTTTGGTAGTTTGTTTATTAAGTAAAGCTTAAAATAATTAAATCAGAATTTTAAGTTTTGCTTAAAATTAGTATAAAATATTAGAAATAAATCAGAATGTTATCAGAATATCAGAATAGTTAAAAAACAAAACCAGAATTTTTCAAAAACAAAATCAGAGTTTTTTTAAAAACAAAACCAGAATTTTTTAAAAACATCAGAATGTTTATTAGAAAATCAGAATATTTATCAGAATAATTTAAAACTTATTTAATTAACCAACCTTTAAATTTATTTAAAGGGTCATTTTCAACTTCTTCCGGAGCATTTTTATCTTCAAAAACAATTAAATCATTTTCTATTAATTTCTCTTCAGCTTCAATTGCAGAAAATATAGCTAAAGCTTCATCTTTTTGTTGATTATTTAAATTTAAATTATTTTCATTATCTAATGCAATTAATAAAAGTGTTTTTTCTTCACCAAAATTTTCTTCATCATCAATTTTTAATTCTTCAATTTTTAATTCATTAACTTCTTCAGCTAATTCATCTTCATCATAAAATAATAAAGGTTTTTTTCCTTCATCATTTAAAATATTTTTTTCTTTTTTTAAATTTTGTTTTCTAATAATGGAAGCTGTTCCGGAAGCAAAGGAAGAATAAGTTGATGTTGTTGTTAATTGATGATTAGTTAATTTATTTAAACGATCAGAAGGAGTAAAACAATTTTGTAGTGGAGGTGGTGGTGGTGGAGAAGGAGAATGTTCATTCTTTTATTTAAAAAAAAATTAATTTAAAAAATTTTTAATAATTTAAAATTAATTTAAAAAAAATAATTAAAAAAGTGTATTTAACTAAAAGATACTCAATAAAAATTTATTAAAAAATTTTTTTCCAAAAATAAATAAAAATATTAAATAAAAATTTTAATAAAACACGCAAACTCAAGGACAATTAGGTGCAAATTTATTTTAAAAAATTAAAATCATTTTTCCTTAAAAATTCAAAAAGCTTAAAATTTAACTAAACTTTAAACAAACATTTAAATAATTAAATTAAATTTATTAAATTTTTTAGTTAAAAAAATTAATAAATTATATAATAAAAATATAACTAATTAAAAAATAAATTTTTATTAAAATTATTATTTTAAAAGAATTTTAAAATAAATTAAAATAATAAATAAATTAATTATTTAAATTTATTTAAAATTAATTTTCTATTAAAAAAAATTATTTTTTATTTTTTTTAAATTAAAATTTATTTACTTTAAACATCCACATAAAAGATCCACTTCCTACTTGTTGATATTGTTTTAAACTATCTAAACTTAAAACTTTTCTTTGTTGCATTTGTTGTTGTGAACGTAATAATTGTTCTAAACTTGTAAATTCAGATGTTCGGTAAGTTGTTGAAAATAAATAATTTTTTAATAAATCT
Organism: Meloidogyne graminicola; assembly: GCA_036172905.1. Classification (NCBI taxonomy): domain Eukaryota; kingdom Metazoa; phylum Nematoda; class Chromadorea; order Rhabditida; family Meloidogynidae; genus Meloidogyne; species Meloidogyne graminicola. Next base: position 1,700,396 of record JARPZY010000007.1, read on the forward strand.
CTATCTTTTTCTTCTTCTTTTATTTCAATATTATTATTTGAAGTAACTTTAAAAAAAAAAATAATTTTTTTTTTTTTATTTTATAAAATAATTAATTAATTAAATTTAAAATAATATTCCCTACCATTTTTTAATAAATTATTATTAAATTCTTTATTATTATTTTCATTAATTAATTCTTCATCTTCATTATCTGAACTAACAGAAATTGACCAATGTAAAAATTGGTTATTGTCAGAATTTAAAGAATTTATTGGAAAATGTAAATAATGGTCAGAACCAATAGTCCAAATTGGAGGTAATTCTTCTTTAATACTGAAAATTGTTTTTTTTTAATTAATTTAAAAAAAAAAAGAATTCTAAATTTATGGGAAAAAATTAAAAAATGTTTCTAAATAAAGAATTTATTAAGACAAATAAATTTGAAAAAAAATATAATTCTTTAAAGAAAAAAAATTTTTTTCAAGTTTTCACAAATTAAAATAAAAATTAAATTCTAAAAAATATAAATTTAATTCAATAAATTAATTCAAAAAAAAAAAATATTTTTTATTTTTTAAATTTAAAAATATAATTTATTTTTAATAAAAAAAAATTCAAAAAAAAAAAGATTTATTTTTTCTCAAAACATTAATATAAAATAAATATAAAGACACCCACAATTTCCCACACTTTAATTATTATTTTCTTTTAAAAAATTAAATAAACAAAAAATTTGCAAATTATTCTTTTTTAATAGAAAAAAAGATTTATTTCCTTTTTAATTAATTTATTAAAAATTAATTTATTCCTTTTAGAACTTTTTTTTTTTTTTTTAATTACACCTCCACTTATTATTTTAAACAATTTTTTTCTTCTCCTCCCCCTCTTTTTAATTTTTTTTATTATAAAAGAAACAGAATATTCGCACACTTGTTAGTTTTTTAGTTTTTAAGTTTATGCTTAAATAAATCTAATAATAATTTATATTATTTTTTAATTTAAATTAATTTAAATATTATTTACTTTTTTTGATAATAAATTGAAAAAAATTTTTTTAAATATAATTTTAAAAATTAAATATTTTTAAATTATATTAAAATAAATTTAAAAAAAATCTATTTTTAATTAATTTATAAATTTTTGCAAAAATTAATAAAATAAAAATATTCCCTTTTTTATTTTCTATTAAAAAAAAATATATTAATTTATTAAAACCTCAAAAGCGCGAATTTAATATGATGGATTAAAAACCCCTTTTTATAACCAAATGCCTAGTCCAATATAAAAATTGACGTAATTTAATACTCTTTATTTTTTAACCATTTTTCAAATTTACAATTTTATTTCAAACATTGTTCAAAATTTTAAAAACATTTTTAAATTAGAATAAATGTTTAAACAAAATAATTTAATTAATTAAATAATTAAATTAAAGTGATAGAAAAATAAGCAAGAAGCCAAAAGGACTCGAACCTAAAACAACTAAGTTGTAAAACAAACACACTCCCATTTAGACTATAAAACACAATAAATAGGACATTCTTTTTACTTCTTAACAACAATTATAAACTTTTAATAAATTTTATTAAAAAGTTTTTTTAAGTTTTTGAGAACTAAAAATTTATTAATATACAAAAAATAAAGCTTTCTAAATATTTTATTATTTTTTTTAATATTTTTTAATTCCATTAATTTTTTAATTTTATCAAAATATTCCATTAAAAACACCACTTCCCCTTACTAATTAAAAAAAGATTTTTTAAAAATATTTAAACAAAACTTCTAAAAATAATTACTAGCCAAAGCTTATAAAACTTAAATAAAATTAAAAAAAAAAAAAAGTTTATTTACTGTTAAAAAACGGAAAACACATGTCAACTGCAATTAACGTTCTTAAGGCATTTAAAGCAATTTAAAAGTCAAAACAAATTTCAGGAGGTGTTCAACCATATTTTTTTAGTTTTTAAAAAATTATTTATTTTATATTCTTAAAAAATATCGCGTTAATTTTAAAAGCAATTTAAATAAATTAAATAATTTTATTTAAACAAAGAATTTTACTTTAAATAAACCTCTTTTTTTAAGAATTAATTTAAAAATAATTATCTCTAAAGAATATTTAATTTTTTAAGAATTTTAACATTTTTAAACGTTTCTAACCATTTAAACATTTTTTAAAATAAAAATAAAATTCTCGTTTATTTTATATTTTATTTTAAATAAAAGTCACAAGTCTGGAGAGTAAGGGTATTTTGGCTTTAGAAATTATAATAAATTAAATAATGGGTATAAATATTTTTGGTATTATTAAATAAATCAGAAAATTTAAAAAACAAAAAAAAATTTTAGAAAATAGAAAAGAATTAGTTAAGACAATTAAATGTTTTTTTAAAGGGCATATTTTCTGTTAAAAAAATTCAACCTTTAATCCAAATAAATTTTCTAGTCTTTAAACTTTCTTTTTTTTTTAAATAAGCACAGATGTTACAAAAAAAATATATATTTTATTTTTTTTTAAATATTTTTTTTTTTGATGGATGTTGGGGCAAACAGTTCATTTATTTAAATAGAGCTTAAAAAAATTTCTCTTTTTATTTTTTAAATTATTTAATAATTAAAAAATACAACAAAAAATAAAATACCTATATAAATAAAACATCAACTTTAAAAACTTCTTTTATTTAGAAAATAAACTAAACATTAATTAATTCAATGCAATTCTCTAATATTAAAACAACAACAAAAACAAAAACATCAATTATTGTTTTTATATTATGTTTTTGTTGTTTATTACAACAAATAAATACACAAATGACATTTTCTGATGGTTGGGGAAAACGTTCCGTTCCCTCTACTTTTGCTTTACGTTCACCCGGAAAACGTCATCCACCGCCAGATTTTGTCCCTCTTAGTGGAGAACGGGGGCCAGTTAATGATTTTTTGGGAGGAGGAGGTAAATTAATTAATTAAATTATATTTTTTTAGGGGAAAAATACATAAGTTAAACAAAAATACAAAAAATTAAAAGAAAACACAAAAACACATTTTAAAAATTTTGTGTTTGAAGTGTTTTAATTCGAAAAAACACAAATTGTATTTTTATATAAAACACAAAAATACATGAAAAATACAAAAAAAAAATTTTTGATGTACTTTTGTGATTTTTTCACTTTTCTTTTATTGCCGTATGTTTCGAAATATAAAATTAAAATAAATTAATTGTAGATGAGGAAGCATTAAACCCAGCAATGGAAGCTTGTCATGTTGGTTATGCCCAACGATTGGTTCAATTACATGAACAAATGCTGGTTAGATAATTTTAAAAAAGCAATAATAAAATATTTTTTTAATTAAAGTTCCTTTACGGTACATACCAACAATGTCAAATTAAAGCAATGGGAACACAACCAAAGGTACAGAAAAAAAAGTAAAATTAATTTAAATAAAAAAAAATTAATTTAAAGGCTGCTGCACCAAAATCTTAAAAAACCAAAGAAATAAAAAGTTAAATTTTTGACGAATCTCTCTCTCAAATAAAATAATTGAAAAAAAAAAAATAAAATAGTAAACCATAAGAATAAATAAATATTTGTCAAGAATAAAAAAATGTTCCCCCGCTGCCATAAATAAATAAATATTAATTATTAGAGATTGTAAGTATATTAAATACAGTAAATAATTATTTAATTTTTAAATATTTTTTAACATTTAAGTTTAAAACTAACAATAAGTTTTAAGTAAAAGTTAAGTTTGATAACAGACAAAAAAATAAAGAAAAGATTCAAAACAAATCAGAACAAGAGAAACAAGTTTAAAATTAAATTTTATTTTATTAATTAATTTTAAAAATAATTATTTAATATTTAAAAAAAAATTAACTGACCGATATGTTCCTAGAAACAAATTAATTCCATCTTGCTTCTCAAAGTCACTAAAAGTGTTGCTATAATAACGAGATAGTGTCTGAAGGACATCTCTGCTTCTTTCCTAAAATTTATTGTAATTAAATATACCTAAAAATGAGAATTAAAAAAACCACAAAATCAAAACCTGAAAAACAGCAGTTCTTTTGTATGTTTTAATTGAATGAACAAGTTGAGAACCAGCATATTGCCAAGCCTTTAAATTAATAAATATTATAATAAATTTTAAAAAAAAACCAAAGTATCTCCATGTTCATCATATAATTCTTCAAAACTTCGACAGAATTCATTATGTAAAAATTGTGGTGAAGGAAAATCTAAAAGTCCCATTGAGAATAATTGCCAACATAAAGCTACTTTCCCTAAACCAAATTGAGCTACCTAAAAATTTTTTATTTAATTTTTTTAATCATCAGTAAAATTTAAGTGGAAGGCAACGAAATCTAAAAAAATCAAATTTACAAAATTTCAAAAAATTTCTAAAATCAATGAATTTCTTGCGGACAAAAATTTGCGGATTAAAACAAAAGTGTTCAATACAAAAATAAATATATCCTTACATTAGTTCTATCTAAACAATCAACACAATTTGAACGAACAATTCCATGCTGCAAAACCATTCGATTATCTGATGACATTAATGGTTCAAAACGTGAAATAAATTCTTCTGCGCCAATTGGAATAGAATTTAAATTGGAAAAATTACAAAACTTAAGTAAAGGAAAACTCTGAACAAAAAAAAAATAAAATAAACTTAAATATTTAAAAATAAACTTGAAACCATCCAGTAGTTAAAACACGTTGACCAAGTTTGTCAAGTTGTTGAAGTACTCGACCAGTTTTATTGCAACGACTTACATCAAAACTTATATAATCTATACAACGACCAGGATGTCGAAATTGATTTAAATATTGAACTGTCTGGAAATTTAATTAATTTAATAAAATAAAAAGTAGACCAAATTTTAAAAAATAAATTTAAAAAAATAAACCTTAAAAAAAAGATCGTGAAGTAAATTTTCATTATGCTTTTGTTCCATTCTTTTAACTAAATTTAAAACAATTATTGGATGTCCATATTTTCGTCTCAAATCCTTAAAATGAATAGCTGTAGTTAATGCATTTGGTTCTATACGATCAATAACAATTGGAGGTTTTCCAACAACCTTAAATGTTTGTTTGTAATGTTTTAAATATGTTTTAAAGTTTATAAACATTAATAATTGTTTTTGGATGTTTTGAGTCTTTTAAATGTTGTTAGATGTTTTAATATATAGAAACTTATTAAAAATGTTTTTAGATGTTTATCTTTTGTATGTTTAAAATGTTTGTTTTAAATTATTATAAAAGGCTATAGATGTTTTGTTAATATTAAATTAATGTTTTGTTTATATTTTTAAATGTTTAAAAAAATTAAAACCATTGGAGCTCCTCTATGCATAGAATCTTGTGACCAAAAAAGAGGACAAGAGCCTCTCCTTTGAACAAAAGACGAAAACTTTCCTAGAGAGAAATGTTTTGAACTATTAATTTCCCAAACAATTTGTTCAGTTTCCACATCATTAGCAACACTACCGTTGTAATTAGTTCCTCTCTTTAGAAATCTTGTACCAGCAAATTCAGCAGAACGTCTAGCCAAAAGAATTAAATCAAATTTGGCACAAGGTAATTCTACTAATTGATGGCCTTAATAAAATAATTAAATTTATAAAAAAATCAATCAAAAAAAGACTACCAATATATCCATGTACAAGTTCAAGATACCATTTTTTGTGTACCTTTAGGGAAAATTAATTTAAAAATAAGAAAAATAAATACTTGATTTTTTCTAAAAGGTTCAAGAAGGAAATCATTCCAAACAAACTTTTTTTCACTATTCATATTTAATCCATAAACATTTTTATTCCATAAAAGTCCCTTCTCTGCTAAACAATTTTCTTGTAATGTTCGGCTAAGTTGATAGGTATAAGAAAAATAAAAATTTGTAGTAAAATCAACAGTCTAAAATAAACAAAAAAAAAATTAAAGTAAATAAATTAAAGATTTTTTAAAATTATGCAGAAAATAAAAGTCCGCAAATTCTGTCCGTAAAAATAAAAATATTTTTTAAATAAAAAATATAGAAATATCAAAAGGATTATTTTATTAGTAGATTAGAAAATATTAATTAAATACAATTTCATTTAAAAAAAATCAAAGGTAAAAATTTTTATTTAAATATATTTTAACAAAAACTATTCTTCTTCAAAAACAATTCTCTACAATTTTAAAAAATAATTTTTGATTAAAAAATTATAAAAAATATTATTAATTGCGGACAATCAGTTAAAATAATTTAAAAAAATTTAAAGTTAAACCTGAAATAATTTTGCATATTTCTGTTCTTCTGGAGATAGAGGAGTTGATGTTGAAGGTAAATAAATCATTGAAACATCTTCTACTTTAAAAATTGAATGTAACCCTATCTGACATATTTGTTTAGCTTTAGAGATTAACTAAATAATTAAATTTAATTAATTCTTTAAATTTAAATACTAAAAGATAATATCCATGTAAAAAGCGAACAGCTCCAATTAGTCCAAATGCTTTATCTAATGTTCGCAAAAGACCACCAGTTGTTGTTGTACTATTCCGTTTTCTTCCCCATTTTTCAGTAGGTGTTACAACTGACTTATAAAAGAATATATTAAAAAATAATTAAAAATAAACTTGAACTTGAAGAAACAGTTGCAAGAAGTTCACCAATATCTGCTGAAAAAAAAATTTTTTTTAATAAAATTGAATTTCTTTTATTAGAAAAATTAAATTTCTAAGCAAAGAAAGTTTAAACAAAAATTATTTTTTTAAATATAATTCTAAGACAAGTAAAAATAAATTAATTGATTGTGAATTATTATATCTTTAAAAAATAGTTAAGTTATTAGAGAACCCAAAAATATAAATTATTTTAATAAAAATAAGCAGTTTTTTGACAATTAATTTTCCCCTTAATAATTAAAAATTCCTTAACCATATATAAAATATAAAGGTTAAAAAAAAAATAATTTAATTCCAATTAATTTATTTTTTAAAAATTCTAAAAAATGGCTAATAAATTTTAATAAAAAAATAAACCTTTAGTATAATCATGATTAGTTTCTCCAATTATAAATTCATCTTGAGTAATTCTATCAATTTTAAGTACTCTAAAACGATTTTCAGTTGAATCAGAACCAATTAAGTAAAAATGAGTAGGTGTTTCGTAAACATTTAAAGAATAAATTTTATCCATTCTAATATTGTAAAAAAAGATAAAAAATATGAAAACAAAAATTAATAAAATTATTTAAAAATAAAATTTTATATTTTGTCATTTTGTCCGTTGACATTTTATCTTCTCAACATTTTTAAAATTTCTAATGTTTTTCTTTTGTTTGTTTTAACTATTTATATGTTTAAAATAAAAACATTGTTTTTACAAGTTTTTCTTTAATAACGTCATGTTTACTATTAATTTTTAAAACACATAAAACAAAACAACTTCTAAATTTTAAAATGGATTAATTTTATTTCTTTAATTTTAATTATTTATTTTCGTTTTAGTTAAACAGACCATTAATTTTTAATTGTTCTAAAAAAAATTTCCTTCGTACTAGATAAATACTAATTTATATTTTTAAATGTCATTTTTCTCTTATTAAAAAAGATTTTTTAAAATATCTAATTATAATATTATCACAAGTCCAATTATATAAACATATCTCAAGGGTATTTATTTATAAAAAAATTGTAGTTACTAGATTCTTTATTATTAAAAAAACATTCTTTTAAATAAACTTTTATATAAACAAATGTTTTTAAAATAATTAAACTTTAAAAAATAAAACTTGAAAATAAAAATTATCTTTAAAGGCGTTCTCTTCTTAAAATAACTACACAGAATTAGATGACTTATTAAAAAATCAGAATTCTTATACATATAATTATTTTACTAAAATTCTGGTTTTTGTTTAGTAAAATTCTGATTTTATTGTAAAAGCTCAAATGTTCTGTTTCAAGTTTTAACTACACATAAAATAAACTTGGTAACTTGCAAACAATTTTATTAAATTTAAATAAAACTTGAATTTATTTTAAAATACTAAAATCAGAAGAAAATACATACAAAATTTAAGTTTAAATTTTCTAAGCATTTTTGCAATTTTTAAAAAAAATTTAAGAAATTAAATAATTATTATTTTATTTCCAAAATTATTTATTATTAATTTGTTTAAATTTAATTAAAATAATTTTATTTTAATCTTTTAAATTTAATTGTCTACAAAAAATTAAAAAAAAAACAAAATATTAAATTATCTTTACTTGTAGTTAAGTCTGTTAAAATAAAACTTTTTTTTTTATCTAGGCAACCAAGTTTATTTTATTATATATAATTAAATAATATATTTTTAATAAATATATAAATGTTCACTTTAAATTAGTTTAGAAGAGAGATTTTTTGTTGCTAAAAAACTTGTAGAAAATATAATTAAATTAAATAATTTTTTTTAAGCAAATTATAATTATATTTATTTAAATTATATTATTTATATTTATAAATAAATGTTATTGTTTATAATTTGTAAAAAATATTTTGTAAGCATAACTTATTTATAAATTAAAAAATAAATTTATTAAAAAATTATTAAAAGATTTTTAAAATTTACATTTTTTAGATAAAATAAAATTTAAAAAAAATTTATTTTTTAATCCGTTATAAATTTTAAAGAATGAGTTACAATGAAGGGACGACTAATTTAGTAAGTGAAATTATATTTAAAAATTAATTATTTATTCAATTTTTATGAGTTAATATTTCAATGTTTACATAAAATCTTTTGATATTTCCGAATTTTTCTCAATGTTTCAGAAAATCAATTCCAGAAAATTCTTTTACTTTCTCAATGTTTCCGGAAGCATTACTCACTAATCTTTTTCTGAAAATTCCGGAAATGAAGTTTAAAGTAACAAAACATTCTGGTTTATTGCTTATTTGGAAAACTTTGTTTCTCAAAATAATTAATTTAAACTTCAAACTTTTTAATTAAAAAACATTAAAAACTTTGATTAAAATTTAGTTTTACGAACATTTCAAAGAAAATGGACTTCCTCTTTCTTTTGTTTTGCTAATTACTTTACGTTGCTTAATTTCAATGTTTGGATGTTTGCTAAACATATCATTAGTTTATATTACCATAAAAACAAAGTAAAATTTAATTAAAAAATTATTATTTTTTTTAAGATTATTTTTTATTTAATAAATTTTTTATTTTTAAAAATTAGCAAAATTTGTTTTATATTTTATTAAAAAGACAATAGAAATTAAATATTTTATTGTTTAAAAATTAAATTAATTTTTAATTAATTAATTATTTTATTTATTAACAAAAGGACTCTACATAGTACTTGTAATGTTTTAATTTCCATTAATGCTTTATGTACTGCAATTTTTGAACCAACATTAATTATTGGATTAATTATTTCTCTTTCCGGAATTAATTTTATTGATTTAAATAGTTGTTTCTGGTTACAAGTTTTACCCTCCTTTTTTGGAAATTTAACTTTATCAACTTTAGTAGCTATTGGATTTGATAGAGTTGTTAATATTATTTTATCTTCTTTTTGGATGTTTGCTTTTATTTTTTTAAAATTAAATTAAATTATTATTTTTAATTTTAAATATTAATTAAATTTTTTTAAAATTTTATTTAATTAAAATAGTCTACAAATTTCCATAAAATTATATTTTTTAATCAATTTATTAAATTAATTTTTTAAATATAAATATTTTAAAATTTTAATAAATAATTTTTATTAAACCTATTTAAATAATATTAGAACAATACAAGTTCGGCCATTACCTTACTTAACATCATTAATGTTTGTTTGTATTATTTATTCTTTGTTTTATGTTTGGCAATTGTTTTTAATTTCAAACGAACATCCCTATTTATATGTTATTTGCTCGTCACCTGGAGAATGTCAACAAGGAGAAAGAGGAAAATTTCTTTATTTAGTTAATTTGTTTATTAATATTTTTTTGATGTTTGAGTATGTATTTCTTTGGATTATTTTTAAAATATATCATCATAAACTTGGTAATTAATTAATTAATTATTAAAATTAATTTAAAAATAATTTAATTTTTATTTATTTAATAGCTCAAAATACATCCGTTTTTACTCGTCGTATTCTTCGTTCATTAACAACTTTAACTATATTAATTATTATTTGTTGGTTATTAAATAGTATAATTAGATTATTATTACCTTTAATTAATACATCACCTTCTGTATTAATTTATACAACTTTTTCTTTCTCTTTTCTTCCGATTTGTGCAATGGCTGCAAATGCCCCAGTACTTTTTTTGCTTAGGTAAATTAACTAAAATTATTTTTTAATCAAAAAAAAATTTTTTTTTTATAGTCACGAATATCGTCAAGCATATATAAAACTTTTTCCAAACATTTTACATTCTTATGTGAGTAGTTATGGTGATGGAGTTGTAGGCCCTGTTTCTCCTGTTTTACATTTAAGAAATGCTATTGTTGCGCCTTTACCTAATCAACATAATTCTAATATTAATATGCGTAATAGAATTGAGGAAAATTAGAAATAGAATTAGATTCTTTAAATTTGTTTTTTGTAAAAATTGTGTTTAATAAAATACAAATTTAAATAAATGTTCATATTATTTGTTTACTAAGTTTTTTTTCTGTTTTTGTTTTGTTCAGCTTACATTCTGATAACATTTTATTCGTTTATGTTCAGATTATGTTCTGATTTTTAAAATTAAATTACTTTCTAATATATATACATATATATTTCTACATTAATAATTATCAGAGTAATTTCTGATTTTGTTTAACTGTTTAGTCTTAAACTATTTTTTAAATGAACAAATAGAATAGAAATAGAATATACAAACATTTCAACAAAATAAAGATTTATTTAATTATTATTAATGACATTAATTGTTTTATTATTATTTCCTTTTGTATCTTTTTTTATATTAAACATCGTAATAGGGCTCACATTAATTACATTTTTTGGTTTACAGAAAAAGTTTTTAACTTCTTTATTAAATAATTCACGATAAAGACTACTGAAATATTTAAAATATATTATTTATTTATTCAAATATAACACGAACTAATTATTTTTTAAATTTAATTAATTTTTTACCTATAAATATAAAGTATAGGAGTTTCTGCTGATGCTCCAATATTTACAATAATTCCACCAAAAACATTTGCTGTCCAAAACTAAATTTATAATTTAAATAATTAATTTTTTAGTTGAATTTTACTTGTATATCATTTAAATTGAAGAAATGATTAATGATCACACGCCAAATATCATTTATTATATATCCACCTATAACAATTGAAATTATTAAAATGAGTGATTTAAGAAGACGAGATTGGATGTCTGGTTGAGCACTATTTTCTGAATAAAAAATAGTTAATAAACACATAATAATTCTCTAACCCGAATGAGAGAAACGAACAACAATCCAAACAAATATGTAAAATAAAACATTTAAAGCACTTAAAAGCATAGCAAATTTAAATATTATTTCCATATCTAATACCAATAAATCACTAATATGTCCAGTAACTGGAAGTGTTGGATATTTAATTGATAAATTAATAGCATTTATTGACATCCAAATACCACTAATTATAGCCAATAATGTATGGAAAAATAAATATGGATGTTTTTTTAAAAGTTTATATTTAATTGGAAATAAAACAGAAAAAAGTCTATCCGCTGCTGTTGAACACATTGTAGTCTGTGCTGCAGTTACACCAAAAATTGAATGTATTTGAAAATATAAAGCAGTAGAATAATTAATAAAATTAATTCCACTGGTTGTAATTACTAAGAATAAAAAATGTCCCGACTGACTAAGAATTTCAAAAAATGCAGTTAATGCTAATAAATAATTTGTTGGTCCTCTCAAATTTCTTTAAATTTAAAGTAATTTTTAATTAATTAAAAACAACTTGTTTTGAATTGTAACAAAAATTAAAAGCAAATTTGCAGTAATTCCTGCAATCCCAACAGCATTCAACACGACAGCAGGTATAATTAAATCAGAATTTGGACCAGAATTTTTATAGTTGACAAACAACTGAAATATAAGTTTATTTAACTATTTTTTTTATTGTTTTGTCAATGTTTTAATGTTTTTTAAAGGTTTTTTAATGTTTATTTGTTTGTTTTTTAATTTTTATTTGTTGTTTATATTTATTTAATGTTTTGATGATGTTTTGTTCATGCTTTATCAATTTCTTTTTTAATGTTTTACTAATATTTTTACAACATTATAAATAATATTCTTATTTGTTCTATGTTTTTAGTTTTTCTTCAAATAGCTACCATATGGTTTGGAAAATCAACAGTTGAATTATTATTTAGTTTTGATTCCATATTAATTATAATAATTTTAACTTCTTTGTTGGATAAAAAGCAGACATATTATTTTAATAAAATAAAGTGATAAAAATTGTTTACAATTTTATTTAAAAAAATGTAAATTCTAATTATTAATGAGGAATACAATTTGTACTTGCTAGTAGTTACCTCCTTCCCCCATTTTTCCCTTTTCTCATTCGGAGACAAAATGGAGGCACTGAATTTCAAAAATGAGCCAAAACCTATTAAAATTCAAATTTTAACATTTTGAAATAATTTTTATTATTTTGTTTTATTGATTAAATTAAATTTTAATGACTAAAATTAAATTAATAGTTAATATTTTGTGAAGCAGGAATAACAATTTTAGTAAAATTATTTTTAATTATATAATGTTTTGTTTTTCCGCTAATTCCCTCTTTTAATCCTCCATTACTGTTTATTAAACCAGGAATTACAGAAATTGTGTTTTTATGTGTTGTTTTGCAAAAACTTTTTTTAATTTGTTTGTTGATAACTTCACGATAGAGAGTACTATAATTAGAATAAAACATGTTTTTAATAAGTATAATTTACCTAAACATATAAAGTGTTGGAGTTTCAGCAGAAGCACCAATATTAAGAAACAAACCACCCAATACACTTACATACCAAACATAAAAATTAAAATTTAATTAAATTAAAAATAAATTTTAAAATTATACTTGAATATCATCCAAATTGAAAAAACGATTAATAATTAGACGACAAATACTATTTAATAAAAATCCTCCAATAACTATTGAAATAATTAAAACTAATGATTTTAAAAGACGGGATTGTTGATCAAATTCTGAACCATTTTCGTGTTTTGCTTAAAAATAAAAATGTTTTTTTAAATATTAAACCCTTTATTAAACAAAATGTTTTTACAAAAAAAACTTTAAACTCACTTGGATAAAAACAACGAACAACAATCCAAACAAACACATAAAGTGCTACATTTACTCCACAAAGAATCATAATAAATTGAAGCATAATCTCCATGTCAAGGGTTAAAAGATCACCAACTCGTCCAGTAACTGGAAGTGTTGGATATTTAATTGATAAATTAATAGCATTTATTGACATCCAAATACCACTAATTATAGCTAATAATGTATGGAAAAATAAATATGGACGAATTTTTAAAAGTTTATATTTAATTGGAAATAAAACAGAAAAAAGTCTATCAGCTGCTGTAGAACACATTGTAGTCTGTGCTGCAGTTAAACCAAAAATTGAATGTATTTGAAACTTTAAAGCAGTAGAATAGTTGATTAAATTAATTCCACTAATTGAAACAAATAAAAAGGCAAAATGCCCCGACTGATGAAGAATTTCAAAAAATGCAGTTAATGCTAATAAATAATTTGTTGGCCCTCTCAAATTTCTTTAAATTTAAAGTAATTTTTAATTAATTAAAAAAAACTTGTTTTGAATTGTAACAAAAATTAAAAGCAAATTTGCAGCAATTCCCAATACTCCAATAGAATTTAATAATACTGAAAGTGTTATTAATATTGAACTTTGACCAGCATTTTTATATCTTTCATACAACTGAAAAAAATAGATGGAAATAATTTTTCGAGTTTATTTTATTATTCTGATTTTTTGCTTTTACACTTGAATGTTTCAATGTTTTTGTAAAACATTCGCTTAGCAAAACATTTAATTAAGTTAAAAACACCAGAATTCTTATAATTATAAATCAGAATTACAACAAACAAGAATTAACTAAACATTCTGATCAACAAAAACCAGAACTTTCATGTTTAATTAAAACATTCTGATAATCTTCAAATGTTGCAAACAATCCTATACTCAAACACAACAAATTATTTTCCTAGTTTTTCCTTAATAAAGAAATGTTTGAAGTGTTTACTAGAGAAGAACGAAAGAGTTATTAATAAAACAAACATACCATATGATTAGGATAATTATTATTTAAAATATTTAATGTTTGATTTAATGAAGATTCCATATTTTTTTAATCAAAAATAAAATAAAAGTTTAACTAAAAATTAATTAAAATAATTAAATAAAACAAAAGAACTTTTATTTAAACAATTTTTTTTAATTATTCGTTTTTTTCTGAAAATATATTATTTGCATGTTTCATTTTTTAGAATAAAATTTTTAAATAAAAAAAAAGTTATATAACCTTATATTTACATTATAATTTATGCCTTAAGAAAAACACGTAATTTCCCAATTTTCGAGTATCTTTCGTGTTTATTTTCTAATTCACAAAATCTTAAATTAAAAATAATTTTTAAAAATAATTATTTGAAGAAAAAAACTAAAAATTAAAGTATGTAAAATTAAATAAATACAAAAAAAAAAATTTTTTTTTAAATTAATTTTAATTATATTAAAATTTAAAAGAATTATTAAAACATCTGGAATTTATTTTAATTAATTATTTATTTATAAAAAACCAATTTTTAAAGTATTAAGAAGAAAACCTAATTAATTTAAACAAAAATAGTTTTTTAAATTAATTATTAATTTAATTGTTAAATTAATTAATAGTTATTAAAATAATTTTTTTTAAAAATTATCTGCAAGAATATAAAATTATTTTTAAATAAATTTATTTTTAACATTTTTCCCCTATTTTTAATTATTTTATACAATTTTAAAAATACAAAATGTTTTGAAATTTAAAATATTTATTTTTATAAATGTTTAAAAAAATTTTAATGATATTAAAAAGAGAAGTAAAAATATAAAAAAACTTTTTTGGAAGTGAGGCAGGTTTAATAATTTATTTTAGAATGTTAAAAATTAATTTTTTAAGACAGGTGAAAATTAAAAGTAAATTTTTATAAATAAATATTATATTAAAAAAAAATTATTTAATAATTCAGAATTCTCCGAAAGGCTCTGTTCATTTAACTATTTCAGAACTTTTTTTTTTAATTAAATAAAATAATTTAATTCTTGAATAATTCAATAGTTCTAAAAATAGATAAAATTAACTGATTATTATATGGTCAATTGATTTCAAAAACATTTAGAAAATAAGAGGGGTTTTTATTCATGTTTGAACTAATGTTTATAATAATGTTAGTTAGTTTTTAGTTAATTAGCATGTTTTCCGGAAGAATTAATGTTTACAATAAAAAACCAATGTTTTCAGAAAAAATATTATTTTCCGGAAAAATAATTAATGTTTGGGATTTTTTATTCTCAATGTTTTGAACATTATTAAAAATAATTGTTTAATTTATAATTGCTAATGGTTTAATTTTTACATTCAATCTTTCACCACTACTGTTAAATAACCCGACAGGATTAGCAGAGATTGAAGTATTGTTTTTCTTTTTGCAGAAAAATTTTTTTAATTGTTTGTTAATAGCTTCACAATAAATACTACTAAAATAAATTTTTAATTTTATTTTAAATTTAATAAATTACCTAAAAATATATAATGTAGGAGTTTCAGCCGAAGCACCAATATTAAGTAAAATACCCCCAAATACATTTACGGACCATATCTAAATTTTAAAAAATTTTTAAATAATTTTAATTAAAATTTACTTGTATATCATTCAAATTTAAAAAATGGTCAATAATTATTCGACAAATATTGTTAATTACATATCCACCAATAACAATTGAAACAATTAAAATAAGCGATTTAAGAAGACGAGATTCTACTTGTGATTGAACATCGTTATTATTTTTAGTAGCTTAAAAAAAAAATAAAATTGTTTTTTGTTTGTTTGTTTTGTTGAAAAAAACATTAAGAGAAGAAAAAACATACCAAGACAACGAACAACAATCCAAACAAATATGTAAAGTAAAACATTTAGAGCACATAATAACATTATATAATGAAACATTATTTCCATATCTAATACCAATAAATCACTAATATATCCAGTAACTGGAAGTGTTGGATATTTAATTGATAAATTAATAGCATTTATTGACATCCAAATACCACTAATTATAGCTAATAATGTATGGAAAAATAAATATGGATGTTTTTTTAAAAGTTTATATTTAATTGGAAATAAAACAGAAAAAAGTCTATCAGCTGCTGTAGAACACATTGTAGTCTGTGCTGCAGTTACACCAAAAATTGAATATATTTGAAAGTATAAAGCAGTAGAATAATTAATAAAATTAATTCCACTTGCTGTAATTATTAAGAAAAACAAATGTGCTGTTTGATGAAGAATTTCAAAAAATGCAGTTAATGCTAATAAATAATTTGTTGGTCCTCTCAACTTACTTAAATATTTTTATTTAAAATTTAAATTAAAAGAAAAAAACTTGTTTTGAATTGTAACAAAAATTAAAAGCAAATTTGCAGCAATTCCTGGAATACCAGCAATATTCATCAAAACAGCAGGTATAATTAAAGCAAAACTTGGACCAGAATTTTTATATTCTGAATATAGCTGAAATAAAAACATTTATTGTTTTAAATGATTAAATTCAAATATCAAGAAAATTAACTTAAAAATTCTTACATTAATTCGAATATTAAAACTTGCTAAAACATTAATAAAACATTAAACTATAAAACATGAAGAAAAAAACATTCATTTAAGACTACAATATTCTAAAACATTAAACAACAATAAAAACAAAACATCCACGAATTTGCAGTTCCGGAAACATTCTTATAAAACACTTAAACATTATAAATGTAATGTTTTTGAAATTAAAAATTAAAACAGAAAAAAAAAATCCGGAAAAAATAATTATCAAAACATAAAAGTTTGAACAAAAACATGTTAGTTAAAAAATTACCATGTGATTAGGATAATTTAAGATATTTGTTGTGTTGTTTGTTGCTTCCATATTTTAAAATTTTGTAAATCAAATAATAAAACTCTGAATATATTAATAAATAAAAAAATTAATCAAACTTATTTTTAAAAAATGAATTTATTAATTTAATCTTACAATTTAGTATAAATTAAATTTTATTAAAATTTTGTTTCTAGAAATGTGCATGTGAGAACAATCTAAAAATGCCAAGGCTTGTACATTTTAACTTTTTTTTCTCAATAATCTTTATAAGAATACAAAAAAAATTAAAATAAAAAGAGTTTTTTGTTTAAACTATAATATTTTCATACCTTCAATTTTCTTGGTAATCTATATTAAAAATTTATTTTAATATCACATTGGTTTGAAAAATGGAGTAATAGTTTTAATCTAATTTAAATTTTTTAAATCAATTTTTAATAACTATTTAATAAACATTTTTAAAAGAAATTATTCTATATAAATAAATAATTAATTAATTTTCGGATTTTTTTTAAAAATAATGTTGGTTAGTTTATTAGACAGGTGAAAATTAAAAATAGAAATACATTTGTCTTTTAGAAAAATCTAAGGAAGCAAAAATTTCAAAATATTTAAGTAAATATTAATAAATTTTAAATTTTAGAGGTAATTTTCTTTTTTAGTTTGTATAAAAATAGCCATAGAAATTTAAATGAAGAGATTTTTATAGTTTAAAATGTTAAATCTTTAATTAAATATTTATTTTAATGAAATAATTTGAAAACTTTTATTTAAGGTAAAAACAAAACAAAAAATATATAAAATGCTTAAATTTACTTAAATGAAATTACAATAGGAAAAACATGTTTTAGAAAATGTTTTTTTCATAGAAAATACCAAAAAAACTAAATATTATTTTTGCATAAATGTAACATTTTGTTAGGAAAATATTTTTCACTAGTAGAATGTTTATATTAAAACAGCAGATGTTTTTATTAAAATAACCCCTTTTTTAATTATTTAAAATTATGTTCACATAACAAATGAAACTTACGGAAATTCCAACAATTGAACATAAATTAAACTTTACCAAAATAAAATTGAAAATTAATTGCAGATTAATATACTTTAAATTAATTAACTATTAATTTTCCGGAATAATATTTCAGAAATAATACTCTGTGAAAATGACTCCAAAACTTTCCTGTTGGTTTTCCGGAAGTTGTACTGTTTAACTAAAAATAAGTTTATGATAAGAAAGTTTTACATATAAAACCTAATTTAGAATAGTTCTTTCCGGAAAAATTTCTGAGGTAGAATTTTTAAAAAAGCTGTGAAGAATATTCCTGAAAGGAAAAAACATCTTGTTTTCAGAATATACATATAAAATTCTGATTAAAGTAAAAGAAACATCAGCTTATGTTTATTTCATTTTTAATTTTTTCACCTACAAAATTTATTTAAATATTATTAATTAATAATAAAAAGTTTAATTGTTTTTAATTAATTTATTTTAGAAGAAAATTATAAAAATAGAAACTTGAAACTTCTTATTAAAGTTAATTTGTCAACTGTATAAATAAAATAATAATTTTATAAATAAATCTTTAGCAAAAATAATACACGTGAAATGTTACTGATTACTTTTATTTAAATATTTTTAAAAAATATTTTTTATTTAAAAATTTTTTTTTTTTTTGCATGTTCATAATACATATAAATATTTTAATAAATTCTAAAAATATAAAATTTATTTGAACAACTTTATTTCTTAAATTGCATATAAGCAGCGTAAAGATAAGCAGAAAATAATCAAAAATAAAAAATACTCTTCATTTTTAAATAAATTAAAAACATGCAATTTAAATTATTTTTAGCCATTTTTATTTTTATTTCACTCTGTGAGACAATTAATACTTATAGCTTTAAACATGTTGTTGGTGTTGCAACTGATTTGGTAAAATTTATTTATTTTTTAAAAAATATAATTGATAAGGATTTGATTATTTTTTAATAAATTATGATTGAATTTGTTTAATCAAAATATTTGGAAACAATCTTTTTCTTTTAGGATAACAATTTTAAAATTATATAACTAAAAAATTAAACTTTTCTAAAGCCAAAAGTCCGTAGTAGCCGCCCACTTGTTGTTGAATCAGCAACAAAACATTCAAGTTCCTCTCACAAACATAAACATCATCATAAACATACTAGTCAATCAGAACTTTCAACAACTACTGAGGTATTACCTCCTTTGGAAGTTCAGTGAAGGAATATTAAAATATAACGAATGGGGGTTAAATTAAATAAATAAGTTCAATCGGGATTTTTAATTAAATTATTATCATTTGATAATTGATATTCTCCTAATAAATGTTTAATTGGTATAATTATTTTTAAAATAATCTATATATATAATTGAGAAGAGTTTGTCTGTTTGTTTGTTTGTTTGTCCTTTTATAGTAAGGAATTTGAAGTGAATGAAAATGAGGTTTTTTATAGTAAAGTGATCTGAGGGAAGTAAAAATGGGGGTTTTTATAGTAAAGTAAAAGAAGATGAGTTTAAGCTTAAAAACTTAAGTGTGCGAAATTAAGCATAAGAAACTTAAGTTTAAGTGTATGTATAGTATAAAAGCAATGCTTTTTGATCAGTCTTCAAATGCTAGACCGTCACAATAATAAAACGCTGTTGTTAGGTGTGACAAGATAGAGTGTGAGTTCTGTTTGAGTACAGTGCGTTGAGTAAGATCTTATGTCTGACACAAGTACTAGGACACTTGAGTCTTTACAAAAGGCATTTGAGTGGAAGGAATTAGTTATTTTTGAAGGGGATATTTGAGGCCGAATAAATGAAAAGTGATTTTTAAGTACGTGACGTTTGATTACGTATATTTGAGTTGGAAAATTTGATATGGGTTGTTTGAGTCTGAGATAGTTGAATAAGGTGTATTTTGCATTGTAATGGGATAGTCGAGGCGGGACAATTCGATATGGGTTGTTTGAGTCTGAGATACTTGAGTAAGGTGTATTTGAACTTGATGGGATATTTGAGTCCGGAAAAGGTGATATGGGTTGTTTGAGTCTGAGATACTTGAGTAAGGTGTATTTTGCATTGTAATGGGATATTTGAGTCTGAAGCAGTTTATTTGGATCATTGAGTCGAGGACACTGTAGCAAGGTGTATTTGAACTTGATGGGATATTTGAGTCTGAAAAAGTGATATAAGCATTTGTGTCTTAGACATAGTAGGGTGTAGATCGGATATTTGAGCCATATGGACATTAGTAATTAAGTTTGAGATAGTTGATTACCTGATATTAGAAGGTACATTTAATGATATTAGAAAACATTGCTATGAGTTATTTGAGTATTAAATTTGTATCTGTTCTAGAGAGGATATTTGAGTCTGGACATATGAAAAGGTGATATTTGAGTTAAAACTCTTGAGAATGTTATATTTGAGTCTGCGATGTGATAAGTGAGTTTTTGATGGAACATTTGGTTTGATACTTATAGTTTGTATGATAAAGTTTTAGCTTTGTTTTGATTTTGTTTTAGGTGTTTATGTTTTATGTTGTTGCTAGCGGGTGGGACGGCCGAAGGCCGGCCAACACCGCTAGTATAAATATAAATTAGCAAAAATTTTGCATTGACCATAGTATATAAAGAATTACACATAAAACATATAAATAATATTAATGCATTCATAAAACTATCAAACAATTAAAACATTCTGGAAGAATTAATTCAAACAATAAAAACATCTAAAAACATTTAAATATGTATTAAAACATTAGAAACTTAGATAATTAAAACATTTAATTAAAACATTCATCCTAACAAGACTAAAACATTAACTAATATATTAAAACATTTAGTTAAAAATTCGTTTATTTTAACTTTCATTTGTTTTTTTATAATATTTTAGCTGGGCAGATTGTTTACAACTTTTTTCAATATTTTAATTTCTCTATAATTGAAATTTAATATTAGCTTTTACTTTTTATAATTTTCCTACACATTTGTGAAACATTTATTAAACAAAAATGTTTTAATTAATTAAATTTTTATTTTATATTGTATAAAATAATTAAAATATATTTTAAATATATATGAGGCATTTTTTCAATTAATATTTTTAAGCTCCGCTAATTATTTAAGTTTCCTCAGATTGAATTCATTTCCTTAATTTTAGCTTTATAAAAAATTTAGTTAAATTTAGCTTATTTAAATTGTCGAAAAATTTAATTTAAAAACTATTATTTTTGTTACTCTTTCAACATTTTAATTATTTATAATTTAATTTTCATCTGATTTGCAAACAAATTAAGAAATTATTTTTTAAATTAACTTTTTTATGGGCATATTTATTTAATTCTAAAAGCAACTAAACTAGTAAAAAAAGAAAATTTTTAATTAGCAAAGATTTTGATTTTTATTTTTATTTAAATTAAATTGTATTAAATAATTGAAAATAATTAAATGTATTTTTTAATTAATTATTTTATTAATAAATTGTTCCGGAAATGATATGTTTAATTAATTCTTATTTGTTTATAATAATAGTTAATATAAAAAAATGACAATTTGTTTAATAAAGATTTTTCGTTTTTGCTATTTATTTTCATAGTGCATTAAGAATTAAGTTCATTTCATGCCAATTAATTTTAAACAGTATAAAATGTTTTAAAACTTTTATAATTAATTTAGTTGAACATTGGAAAATAATTAAATTGATTAATATGGGAACAACATCAAATCAAACATTAAATGCCGATTTTCCTAACGAAATGGTAAGTGGGATAAGTTTTTTTTTAATTTTTAAAGCTTCCGGAAGTAATTATTAATGCTTTCGGAAAGTTTTATTAAATGTGTTTTAAAGTTTTATTTAATAATCAGAAATGTTTTTTCATTCTATATTTAAGATGTTTTGATGTTTAATCAATTTAATGTTTTCAACATTATTTTTAATGTTTTTATTTCAGCTATATTCAGAATATAAAAATTCTGGTCCAAGTTTTGCTTTAATTATACCTGCTGTTTTGATGAATATTGCTGGTATTCCAGGAATTGCTGCAAATTTGCTTTTAATTTCTGTTACAATTCAGAACAAGTTTTTTTCTTTTAATTTAAATTTTAAATAAAAATATTTAAGTAAGTTGAGAGGACCAACAAATTATTTATTAGCATTAACTGCATTTTTTGAAATTCTTCATCAGTCTGGACATTTGTTTTTCTTAGTAATTACATCAAGTGGAATTAATTTTATTAATTATTCTACTGCTTTATACTTTCAAATACATGCCGTTTTCGGGGCAACTGCAGCACAGACTACAATGTGTTCAACAGCAGCTGATAGACTTTTTTCTGTTTTATTTCCAATTAAATATAAACTTTTAAAAAAACATCCATATTTATTTTTCCATACATTATTGGCTATAATTAGTGGTATTTGGATGTCAATAAATGCTATTAATTTATCAATTAAATATCCAACACTTCCAGTTACTGGATATATTAGTGATTTATTGGTATTAGATATGGAAATATTTCTTCGATTTGCAATGTTATTATGTGTTCTAAGTGTTGTGTTTTATATATTTGTTTGGATTGTTGTTCGTTTCACTCATTCAGGTAACAACATGTTTTTAAACATTCTAAAACATCTAATAATTTAAGCAAACACAAATGTTCAGGCTGATTGTCAATCACGTCTTCTTAAATCACTTATTCTAATAATTTCAGTTGTTATTGGTGGATATGTAATTGGCTGTTGTTTTCGTTTAATTATTAATCATTATTTTAATTTAAATGATATACAAGTAAATAATTTTAAAAAATTAAAAATAGAATTATTTAATTAAATTAGATTTGGTCAGTAAATGTTTTTGCTGGTATTTTTATTAATATTGGAGCATCAGCAGAAACTCCTATACTTTATATTTTTAGGTAAATAATAATTATATGTATATTAATTATAAATATTATTAATTTTAGTAGTTTATATCGAGAAGAAATTAACAAACAATTAAACTTTTTTAAAAAACAAAATAAAACTAAAATAAATCCTATCCAAGATATTGATAAATCTTTATTCCTTCAAAGAAAATATTGAGATATTCAATAAATTTTATTGTGATTTATTTATCATTTTAAAATTTATTTTTTAATTAAAATATTACGATTATTTATAATTAAGTTTTCGATAAATTTGTTTATATAATATTTTATTTTTTTAATAAATAATTCTGATTTTTCCGGAAAATACAAAAATTGTTGTCTAACAATAGTTTTTTTTAAATAATATATAGAATATTAGTAAACGTTTATTTTATTATTTCATCACCTTTTTCTATTTATTGACTAAATAATAAATAATTAATCGGCTGATCAATATGCGCAAATCACTTTATTGATAATTACTAACGTTAAGAAGTTTTTTGTTTATTTTAAAGTATTTCAAATTTTTAAAAATTAAGATGAGTGGGAAAAAAGGTGCAGATTGGTTTGAAGAATCAGAAAGGGACAAAATGAATATGCTAGAAAGTTGTAAACGTGGTAATTTAAATGAAGTTGCAAAATATTTAAGTGGAGGAATTGATGCTGATGAGGAGGATGATGATGGGGTTACAGGTATTAATTAATCATTAATTGTTTTCCGGAAAGGATATATAATATGTTTTTCTAAACATAAGTTCAGAGTTTATTCTGATCTTTTCCATAGAGTATGTCTTTCCGGAAAATACAAAAATTGTTGTAAAAAATTTCCGTTTCATAAAACATAAAATTTAAAGCGCTTCAAATTGCTGCAGCAAAAGGACATCGCAGACTTGTGTTTTCCTTTTAGAATAATTAATTTATATTAAATAATCTAAGGTTGAATTTCTGATAAAAGAAGGTGCAAGTTTGGAAAAGGCTAACTACGCTGGAATGGTAAATTAAGTTTTCTTAACCTTATATTTAAGTTTTTGTAGACTCCTTTTTTACACGCCTGTCGTGAGGGACATCAAGATATTGTTACTTTGTTAGCAAATTATGGTGCTAATCCTAACGTTTTAAGGTTAAAAATATTTTATTTAATTTAATAATTTTTTTTTTATTTTTATAATTTAATTTATTAATTTATAAAGTGGTCTTGGTCTATCTGCTATAGCTTTAGCATGTGCTGGTCGTCATTTAGCAGTTGTTCGAACATTAAAAAGTTTAAATGTTTTTGTAGATTTAAACAAACATAATGTTCGTATACATCAAATAGCACCTACACCTTATATGGTTTTTAAATAATTTTTTAAAAATATTTTTTTTTTGTTCTTTTAAGATTGCTTTTTTTGAAATGGATATTCAAATTTGTGGTTTTTTAAAACAACAGTAACTTTAAATTTTCTTAAAAAATTTAAAAAATTAATTTTCAGAAATGCTAATATTTGGTATCAAATTAAAAGGTTAAACGGATTAGACGTTGTTAGAATGGGGCAATTATTGGGATTACCTGAAATATTAATGAGGTTAAATTATACTGAAAATACATTACAAGAACCACCGAAAAAGGGTTCGAAAAAATAAAAAATAATTAAAATAAAAATTTAAAGTAGATATAAGATTAGTTATTCAATCTGGAGATGAAATTGAATTAACAAAATTAATTAAAGATGGAGAAATTCCAAATAATTTACAGTATGGTTTAACTCCTTTAATTTATGCTGCTGTTTCAGGACAATTACGTTGTGTATAATTAAAATTAAAATTAAATTAATTAAAATTTTTTTTAATATAAAGGCAGAAATACTTTTAAAGGTTGGAAAAGGAGGTGCTGTTGATGCTCAAGAAAATGTTTTGGGAATGGTTATTTATTTTGAAATTTTTTTAAAATTTAATTTTTAAAAGACAGCGTTAATGTTTGCAGTTGTTGCAGGGTAATTTAAATTAATTATTTCCTTTAAAAAAAAAAATTATTTAAGAGAAAGTTTAATGGTTCAACTTTTGCTTCGTTATTTAGCTAATCCACGAATTTTATCTACTACAAAAGAACCTTTCTCTGCTTTAGATTTAGCAATGTATTCAGAACTTAA
The DNA here is from genome assembly GCA_036172905.1 of Meloidogyne graminicola. Lineage (NCBI taxonomy): Eukaryota > Metazoa > Nematoda > Chromadorea > Rhabditida > Meloidogynidae > Meloidogyne > Meloidogyne graminicola. The sequence continues at coordinate 1,725,579 of JARPZY010000007.1, forward strand.
TAGAGAATGTATAGAATATTTATGTATTCAATGGTTAAATAAAGGGGGAAGTAAAATTTCTGGAATTATTACAAGACCACGTGAAGGTAGTGGAAGTAATCAACAAGTAATTAAATTTATTTAATTATTTTTTAATTAAAATTAAGCAAATAATTCCTTCCTATCGTGGGGCAATAACTCCAGCAAGACTTAGAAGAGCAATTGAAAGTATTGGAAAAAATTTAATTGGATTAGGAAATAATGAAGATGGAAATGGAAATAATAATAAGGAAAAAGAAGAGAATGGGGGATTAAATCAAAATATTCAATCCTCTTCAATGTTAAGATTAGCAGCAGAAAATGTTCATCAATTAATTGAGGGGCCATCACGTTTTGTGCTAGCAGAACATATTTTAAGGTTTATATGTATTGTGAAATATAAGAAGGAAAATGAAATAAACATTCCGGAAGATGAAATAAACATTCCGGAAAATAAATTCCGGAACATTAGATAAACATTCCGAAACTTAAAGAACATTTCTGAAACTTAAAGTTCCTAAACTTAAATAATTGAAATTTTATAGAGGAGATGCTAGGCCTTCTGGACCCAAAAAATCTTCAGCAGATGATCTAGTACTTATGGCAAGACAAATGGCTATTGTAATACTTTACAAAGCTAAAAACTTTATAATTTTAATTAGAGTTGGATGAGTAGAGGACATTCGTTAATACCAATAATAACAAAAACTACTGGCCGAATGCTTTTATTGGAGGAAGGAGATGAAAGGGATTCTGATGGTTTATATTCTGCTGCACAAAGAAATGCTGAAAAGGAGCTTTTTAAAACAGTAATTTTATTAAACATAAACCTGCTTTTATAATTATAGAAACATCGTTATGAACCTTCAAGAAAACATTCTTCTAAAAGTACAACATCTAGAGTTATGAAAAATGCTGCACAAAAATGTTAAATAATTATTTTTATAATTTTTTTTAATTAATTAAAGCTCCACAAATTGACCCCCAAAAAATAATGCGAAAAGCTCCCCATCGATTAAGTCAGCAAAAATCAGCACAGCAAGGTTTTGCTTCTGATAGTGGTTCCGGTACAAGCCTTAATTCTAACACTCAAACACAATGGTAAGGTTTATGTATTATTGTATTGACATAAATATAAGGACAATATATTTAAGTTTATAAGTTAACTATAAACATCAACTTTTTTATTAAAAGGGGAGCATCTTCAAGTAGTCAAGTTTTTAATAAACATCAAAATAACAACAATGTTGGGTATTCTACAACAACAACAACAACAACAAACAATCCAAACATTTTTTATATTCCCCAACATTTAACAAAAAATTTAGTAAAAAATAAATTAAAGGAATGGAAGTTAGAAGAACAATTTAATAAATGTTTTGTTGCTGAAGAAGTTGATGAATTAACTTTTGTTTATTTAAGAGAAGAAGAAGTTTATTTATTCTTTTAATATTTATTTATTTATTTATTTAAAAGGTTTGGCAAGTTTTATTATCTCAAGGATGTCAAAATCGTCAATTATTTAAACAATTCTTAGAATTAATTAAAGAAATTAAAAAATGTACTGCTTCTTCTGAATTACTTTGAAAATAATATATTATTTCTAATGAAATAATAAAATTTAATATTTTATTTTTTAATGAAAAGAATTATTCTTTCTATAAAATTGACTAAGACCTCTCTAATAATTGGAACCTTTTTAATAATAAATTTCAACTCTCTCCAATTATAAGGTCAAAATAATAAAGTCCTTTTTAATTAAGAGACACTCTCTAATAAAAATCCCCTTTTCTAATAATTTCTTTTTCTCTAATAATAAATCCTATTTTAATATTATTGAAAACATCCTTCATTCTTTAAAAAATTTTTTTTCATCAATAATTTAATATATTAATCTAAAAATGTCCTTTTTTATTTAAAATTGTCTGTCGGAAATAGAAAAATTATCTTCTTATAATAAATCCTCAAAACAGCTCAAGGATTGGACAAGCAACGTAAATAATTTTTTTTTCTTAAAGAAAACAGTCAATTTACACATTAAAATGAGCTGAAAGGGATTAATAAAGATTTATTAATTTTTTTAAATTAATCCTTATATTTAAATAATTCTTTATAAGTACATTTTATTTAATAAAAAGTCTTCTTTTCGTCTTAAATGTTTTAATATTTTTTTAAAAGTTTTTCTTTTTACATAAAATAATAATTAGAAAATAATTATACGTTTATAATGAAAAAATATATATAACACCTTAAATTATAGTATTTGTTTAAAAACATTTTATACAAACATTGTTTTCGAGAATTAAGTTTAAATTTAATTCTGGTTTATTAAAACATTTTAAGTTGAGGTGACATTAAGTTCAAGAATAAGTTTAATTTTTTGATGAAAAACAATTTGTGTTTTTCTTAAGTTGTAACTAAGTTTCTGATTAAGAAAAAATAAATAAACTTGTCGCAACATTTTTAGCTTTTTTATTTTATAAATATTTTAACAAAAAATAAAACAAACAAAACAAAGTTTTTACTTAATTTTTTTATGTTTAAATATTTGAGTAAGGCGGAAAAAAATTAAATAGTTTCTTCTTTTTTTTTTTATTACAATTTATTTATTTCTAAATTTATACATACATATATGTATTTAAAATAGTTTACTCCATTTATTTTCACATTTTTATTTAAATTGAATTATAAAATATTTAAAAAAAAAGAATTCTTGTTCAAATTTTTGCAAAATATATAAAATTATATTTAAAATGTACATAAAACACAAACTTCTCTTTAAATAATTTAATTTATTTTTATGTAACAAAGTTGAGCAATTTGCATTAAATAATTGTTAATAAATATTCTTACCATTTTCTTTGTTCCCAATGCGTAAAAATTTTATAAAAATAAATAAATTATACATAAAAATTGCTAACAAACTTAAAGAAACTGTTAAATAAACTTAAAACAAGTTTCTTTTTTAATAAACTTTAAAAAAGTTGAAAACAAATTTTTTTAAATAAAACTTAAAATAATAAACTTGAAACATTTGTTTCGTATTTTTAAAGGCTCCACCATTTTAATATTTAACGTATTTTATCTTTTATTCTATCTAAACAAAACATTAAAATGTATAAAAATACATATGTTTTAAAAGTGCATTGTGTATTTTTTTCTCTTCATAAAATACTAACTTTTTTAATTTATTATTTATTTAAATTTTAAGTGAATGACTTGTGTGTGTGTGTTTTCTCGCTATAAAAAAATAAAAGAGAAAAGAGATAGGCAATTTCATTAATAAAATTTTTTCCTTTTTTTTTTTTACCCTCATCTCATTTTAAATGACTTTTATAGGGAAAGAAACGATGCTTTTGCCATTCCTTTCTTCACTTTTTTTTTTGCTCATTTTATAAAGGTGATTGAATATATTTTTACGAGTAAAAAAGACTTTATGACAATACTTTTTAATTTTTATTTATTTTCTAAAAAAAAAATTTTTTTTTTTGTTAACAATTTTTAAATTTAAAGATATCTTTTTTGTTTACCTTTTTATGGCTTTATTTTTTTTTTTAATCTTCAAAAGTTTCAATACTTTTCTTCTTTTATTTTTCTCATCTTCTCAATTTCCTTTAAATTTATTTTCAAAACACTTAAAAATAATTTATATTTTTATTTCTTATATTTTTTTTAATCTTTCAGAAAAATATTTTTAAAAGTCAAAATTTATTTTTTTTTTAATTTTTTTTTGTTCTCTTTATAAAGATTTAAAAACTTTTTTTATAAATTCAATTTTTCTGATTTATAATTTTTCAGAACCGGATAGGATTCACTGAACTTTTTCCGGATAAAATACATTATAGAATTAGTTAAACGTTCTATTAACTGTTCATCCGGAATTTTCAAATTTAACTGAAAAACTCATTCTACTTATTGTATTTCTATAAAATAAACTTGGCGAAATATGTATTTTTACTTTTATTGAAAAAATATTCTGTTTTAACATTCTTATGCTTCAATTTATATTTGAGAAAATAAAATACAAATTGTTTACTTACAAATACTTTTATTACTAACAATTTATTTAACAGAAAGAAAAAAAATCAAAAGCAAATACTTACCTTCTCTATAATGCTTTTACAATATTAAACAAACTTTTCCTTTCTGTATTAAAACAATTTTTTAATTAAAAATGTATTAAAAATACATACATAAAATAATTTCTGTTTCAGGTTTTTTTTAATTCGTCACCCTTGGGATTTTTTTTTAAACAAAAATTGTTTTTTAGCTTATCATTTTTTTAACTTTTTTTTTTTTTTAATAAATTAAAAATAAATATTACGTAAATATAATTTATTTATTCTAAAGTTCTTTGTTTTTTATTATCTCCTTTATTTTCCTTAAGTATTTATTCTTGACATTTAAACATTCATTCTGCCCTAGGGTAATCCACACCATTTACATATATATACTTTTATTATTTATTTTTATTTATTTTCTGCCATTCCAATTAATACTTTAGAATAAACCGGAAAAACTTTAAAAAAAAAAACTTTATTTGTAATTTTGTTAGTGACACGTTTAGGGCGTGTGTGGTGACGTGCGGCACAGCTTATAAAACAAATAAATGAGCACCTATAGTCATTAAATTTTGCTATAATATGCTTAATAGTTTTAGCTATATTATCTAAAAATTTTAGATTTTTAGTTTAAAAATTGGGAAATTATGGAAAAAAATGAAGGTAAAATTTCTAAAAAGAGAGTATTTTAGCACTTTTTCCACTAATATTTTTTAAAATTAAAAAAAATTAATTTTAAAAAAATTAGTTAAACTATATAGAATATTTAAAAATTAAATTAACAGAAAAAGGTTCCTTCCAAATTATTTTATAAGCGCCCGCGCCCAACGTAAAAACTACGCCAAAATGTCACAACATTTTCTTCACAAACAAAAACATTCAAACAAGCATTAAAATAAACTTAAGTTTCCAACATTAATTAATTTATAAAAAACACAAAAAAAAAAAAGTTTATTTTATTACATTTTTAAATTTATTTTCCCAACTTGTATTTTTACATTTATTTATTTATTTGAAGGAGAACAATGCCCCTTTCCCTCAATATAATAGAATCAATACTTGCGGTTATTTTCTCTCATTTTATTTCTTATGTACCTATTTTTTAAAGACTTCCGCCACTAATTATTTGTTTTTAAATGTTGTATTTTTTTTAAACTTGTAAGTTGAGACAAAAATTTTTTTAGGTGTCACTTGAGTCTGGACTGTTAACTTTTTAGGACTTTAGAGTATCTAGTAATTATAGGGGTACTTATAGGGAATTAATCAAAAATAAATTAATTAGGTCAATTAGCAGACCATTAGAGTCTCAATTTAAAATTATGTTTACTTGAGTCTGTACATTTTATTAAATTTAATTAAATAATTTTTGCACATCTTTTTTTAAATAAATTTATTAAATTAATAAAAGGAAGATTAAAAGGAATTTTTAAAAAAAGATAAAGTCTAAAAATTAATTTGATTTTTAATTTAAAAATTAAATTTTCCTTTACAAAATACAAAGAAGATTATTATTATTTTAAATTAATTAAAAAATTATAGTGAATAAAATTAATTAATTAAGTTCTTCTTCCTTTTATTTTTATTTAATTTAAATTAAAATGACTGGAATTTTACTTCAATTTCAAACTGGCCTTCTTCGTGAACATTTTCAAATAGAATCTGAAGACCTTTCTTTATTGAGGCTTAGACAGGAAGCTGTTAATTTTGTTAATAAACATGTGAGGATAATTTTAATTATTTTGAGGGGAATATTTTGCTTTACTTAATTGGGAATAATTGCTAATTTGGACATAATGTCCAATGAGTAAATACCCATTTTGACCAAATGTCCATTGGTCAAATATCCTTTTTATTAAATTTGACCCAAATGTCTTTTGGGTCAAATGTCAAAAATGGGTTAATTGACCAAAAATTCCAAACGGACCAAATGTCCTTGATTTTTTTAAATAATTTTAAAAATTACAGTATCCAAAACAACATCTAGGGGATCGTTTAGCAGATCATATACTTCTCTACAAACACGATCCTCGTTCAGTTAATATACTCCAATTAATACAATCAGCAGATGAAATAAATGAAGGAAGTCTATTGGAAATAGTTATTAGTCGTAAGTTTATTTTTTAATTAGTTTTATTTTAATATAAATTAATTACTGTACTCCTTTACCTGTTAACCGTTATTAAAAATTAAAAAATACAAACTTTTTTCAAGTTTAATTAATTTTCCGGAACTAACAAAAACACACTAAAAATACATTTTTTTAAACTTATTATCAACTTTACAAGTTTATTTTTTAATTCAATCTTTTTATAAAAAGGAGTCAATTTCCCTAACATCAAAAGGGAAGGTTTTCCCTCCTTTATTTTTAAGAAGTCCATATTTTTAAAAAATCGATTTCAATGCCAAAAAAAAAGTTTTATTATTTTTGCTTATAAATTTAAAAATAAATAACAATATTTAATTCTAATTTTTAATTTAAAAAAAAATTATTTAATTAATTAATCTTTAATAATTTTATTTATTTATTTTCTTTAAAAATTTTGTATACTATTTAAATTTAAAATTTTTATTTATTTTATTAAAATAATTTTACGTATTTCCGGATATTTAAATAAATAAATATTTAGAATTATTATTACACTTTTATTTAGAAAAATAATTTTTTTTTTTTTTTTGCTTAAATTTTAAAGATTTAATTTTCAAATAATTTTACTAACAATTGGGCAAGAATTAAATTTTAGATAATTATTTTTCTGTAACACTTACAGTAATGATACAAAAATACCCTACTTTTCAAAAACTTGACGTGTACTGTATAGTCATTACAGTAATACCTAACACCAAAAATTTACTGTATTATTACTGTACCGTATCCAAAATATTAAACACAAATTTTTAAATTTTAATTAAATATCCAATTAAATATCCATACTCTAATGTACAGTTTTTTATATTAAAACTTTTTATTTATTAATTTTAAATGTTTAAAAAAACCATTAAATATATATTTTTTTTTTATATCAAAAAAAAAAAAACATTAAAAAATACATATAAATATATATATTCAATAATTTCCTTTTACCTATTCAACCATTTATTTATTTAATTCTTTTATCATAATATCCATGGTTACATAAATAATTTAAATAAAAATATTTTAAAAATTTATTTTTACGTTTCTATTTATTTTTAATCTTTTTCTTTTGTTTTTATATATATTTAATTAAATATTTCCTCTTTAAATTAAATTATATATATATTAATCCTTAACCAATTAATTTAATTTAAAATTGTATTTTTAATTAAATTTATTTTTGGAAAATTTTTTAAATTTTTTTTTCTGTTTTTTAAGGCTTCAAATATTATAAAAAAATAAAAAAAATTTTTTAATAATTAAAATTTCTTTTTAATTAATTTCTTTCAAAATTATAGTTTCTTACCCTTTAATTATTTTTTTTTTTTTTGAAATAATTTATTTAAAAATCAAAAATCATTTTTTTTTGCTTCCTCAATTATTTTGTCTGTTTAAATATTAATTTAATTTTATTTTTTAATACATACTACACATCTTTCTTAAATTAATTAAATTTTTAAAATTAGAAGGAAGTAAAATTTAAGGAATTGAGACATTTGGGCGCAAAACTTACAGCGTGAATAAGTTTAATAAATATCAGAATTATAAATTAAAAATCAGAATTTTGTTAACTTAAATTCATAATTTTAAAACTTAAAAATCAGAATAATAATTAAAATTCTGATTTTTAATATTATTTTATATTTTATTGCTTCATTTTTGCTCAAAACCAAGTTTAATTAAAAAAAAAAAAAATTTTTTATAAACTTGATAGACATTAAAATGCTTATTACTTAAAATAAACTTTAAATAAATTAACAAAACTTAAGGTTTAAAAAAACTTTTTCTTTCCTTCCTTTTGTCATCTAATATGTTTATTTAATTAATTTATAAATATTTTTTTTTTAGCAAAACACATAAAATACATTTTTTCTTCTTTATTATCTTTTGATGCTTTATATAATATTGGCAGCATTATGTACATTATTTTCTCTTTTCCTTTACCCCGCAAAATTTCAATTTAATAAAAATCTCGTATTCTAAGGATTTATTTATTTATTTATATATTTTCTCACTAGTATTATTTTCTACTTTTTTTTTTTTGCGCTTCTTTTATGGCCATTAATTTTTTCTTTTCTACTCACATTTTATTTTTCTCGTTTATTCCTTTACACTTTTCTTTATTTTCAAGAAAAGCTTATATATTCATTCACAATCTATTTAAAAAAAAAAAGCAGCAAATATATATATTATCTATTCTTTAGCCATTATTCTTTAAAAAATTAATTAAAAAATATGATTTTTATAAGAATCGAATTTAATCGAATTTTTTTCCTTTTCCTTAAATAATTTTTATTTTAAATATCAAGTAAATTAATCTTTATTTTTTTTTTTAAATAATTTTATTTGTTTACTTAATTATTTTTTAATCTTTTACCTTTTTTATCCTTAAAACAAACATTTTTTATTTAAAATAAATAAAAAAAAAATATATAAATATAGTCAATAAATTAAAGTTTAATTTATTTATTTGATTAATGGATATTTTTGTTCTTGGATGTAAGTTTAAAAATCAATAAAAATATTTTTTTTGAAACTTTTTTTTATTTAAAAAATAAACTTATTTATAGCCTGCCCCCAGCATGAAAGAGTTGTAGTTCATCCACACACACTTTATGTTCATTCTTACAAAACACCAACATTTTGCGATTTTTGTGGTGAATTACTGTTTGGACTTGTTAAGCAAGGATTGAAATGTCAAGGTGAAAAATAAAAACTTTAAAGTTGTATTTTTTACAAAACTTGGAAATACAAAAATAAGCAGAGAATTAAATAATTAAACTTAAATCAGAATCTAATATAATTTAAACTTGAACTCAGAATTTAAATTTTCATTCAAAACTTGAAATCAGAAGTTTTAAATATTAATCAGAATTTCTTTTATTTCTCAGGTTGTGGTTTAAACTATCACAAACGTTGTGCTTCTAAAATTCCAAACAATTGTAGTGGTAGTAAACAGAGAAGACCTAGTGCTATTCCTTTATCACCACGAAATTCTGTTGGATTTCAGGTTTAGAAAATTCAAAATATTATATAATTTTTTTTAAAATTCTTTTTTTTTAGTCACCAATATTTGGTAGTACTTCACAAGCTTTAAATGGACTTTCTTCTACTCTTCAACCTAGAGCATCATTTTCTTCATCATCTTGTGCAGAAACTTCAAGTGTTATTTCCTCAATATTTCCTTGTACAACTTGTAATAATAATTCAAAAAATACACAGATATCTTTAAATTCTTCAATTGTTACAACTATTACATCTAATATTAATAATAAAAATATTTCTAAAAATCAAAAAGAAGAAAAAGTAGGTACACAACAACAAAAACCAGCTATTTGTGTTACTAATGAACATTCTTTAGAGGAAGATGGAGATCCTATTGGTGGAAATGTAAAATTTTTATATAAAAATTTTTATTATATAATTATTATTTAAGTTAAATAAATAAAAAACTCTAAAGTTTATTTTTTCTAATAAGTTTAATTAAACAATTCTGATTTCAAATTTTCTTTTTTCATGTTTATTCTGATTAAGTTTTTATTATGATCTAAAGTTTCTTTTGTTTTAAGTTTATTTTATATATAATATTCTGATTACATTAATATAGAATATTCTGATTTTTAAGGTTTTTAACAAATGAAAAATTAATTCTGAAATAATACATACATATTAATTATTTTTTCTTTAGGTAATTATTTGTAAATAAATAAATTCTCATACTAAAGGAAGTAATATATTATTTTTGCAACTTTAAGGAAGCTATAATTTTTTCTGATTTTCAATAAAAAAGTTGGAAAAATTAATATTAAATTTTATTGTTTTCTTTTCACTTTATTTTTTTTTATTTTTTGCTTATTTTCGCAAAATAAATTTTTTTTTAATGTTTTTTAAAAAAAATCTAAAATAGACAATTATTTTGAATTGTTTTAGGTTTATTTTTGTTCATTCGTCATTTTCTATTTTTAAAATATTTTTTCATTTTTTTTTCTTTATTTTTCAAAGACATTTTCTGTTCGTTTCCAAATTTTTTAAATTTTTATTTTAAAATTTATTTTTGATTTTAAAATTAAAATTTTATTGTCAAAATATTTCTCTTGTTCATTTTTCAATTAAAAGAAAAAAAAATTTTTTTTTAAATATTTTTTTAAATTTTTTATTTAATTTTAAAGTTTCTTCAAATGCCCAGAAAAGATCGTAGTAGTAGTTGGAGTGGAAGACCTTTATGGATGGAAGTAGCAGAGGCAACTAGAATTAAGGTAATTTTATTTGATTAGAATTAAGCCTTAGACTATAGTTTATACATTCAAATAATTTATTAATTTTATTAGACAAAATGGTTAATTAAAATAATTTTTTAAAAGAGGAGAGGATTTATTTGGGTATTTCTAAATATTTTTTTTAACCATTTTTTCCTCTAAATAATTTTAAAATTTTTTAAAAAATATTTTTAGGTACCCCATACATTCCAAGTTCATAGCTATAAACGGCCAACAGTCTGTCAATATTGTAAAAAACTTTTAAAAGGATTAATACGTCAAGGGTTACAATGTAGAGGTATATTTATTTAATTAATTAATTTTTAAAAAAATATTTAATTAGATTGTAAATATAATTGTCACAAAAAATGTGCCCAATATGCAGCTAAAGATTGTGCTGGTGGATTAACAACAAATTCACCTTTAAATAATTGTCAATTAAATGAAAGGGGAATACATGGGGGAAGTGAAGAAAGTAAGGAAAAAATTAAATTAAAAATTAATATTTTTTTTTGTTTTTTTTTTTTTGCTTTTTTTGTTTAGTCTTTATTTATTTATTAAGAATCACAAAAAACAACTTCTTTTCTTAGAAAAATTAAAAATGAAAATTGTGAGGAAAGCGATGATGATGGATCTACTGAGGAAAGTGGTTAGTTTTTTTAATATAAACTTTTTTGTTTTATTTTTGCTTTTATATGTTAGAGAAATTAAACTTTAATTAAAACTTTTTTTTTAATAGTGAATTGCTTAAATTTTTATTAAATTTATTTTATGTTTCCCCCATAATAATTCTTATTCTTTAATATTTGTTTGCAGTGTTGATTTATATAAAACTTTGATTTAATTAAACTTTTCGGAAGCAATCCAACTTTCTGGAACTTTTCTTTAAAGTAATACAAAGTTAATCACAATTTTCCGGAAACAAAAATAACTTTTCCAGAAACATTAAAGGTCTTTTATGTAAACACTTATTTTATCCTTGTGTTTTTCGAAATCAGAATCGGAAATACAACCTTTTAAATAATAAATTAAATACTATTATTCTCTAAAATTCTCAAGTTGCATTAGATTAAACTAATTATTAATTAAATTCACTATAAAATTCCTATTAATTATTAACTTTTATTTTTTTTCTAAAATTAAATATAACATTTATTCTTTCTCATTTTTAAGTACTTAACGACGAAGAAATTTCTACAAATTTAACAACAACTACTTCCTTACAAAAGCCTTTAATTCAATCCACTCCAAGTGCTCCTCTTTCACAAAATATTAGTAATAATACAGAAAAAGAAAATAAAACAGGAAAGATCAGACAAAATGAAGAACAAAAATCAATAAATACAACAACAGATATAGATGATGAAGAAGATTTAAATAAGGCAAAAGAAAGTGCAAATATTCCATTAATGCGTATTGTAATGTCCAAAAAACAGACTAAAAGACCAACAACAAATAGAACGTTAAAAGAAGGGTGGATGGTACATTATACAGATAGGCATTCGATGAGAAAAAAGTAAATTAAAAACTCTGTTGAATATTGTTTAGTTAAGCAAAAGTTTCTAAAATATGCGCCAGCAATTATATTAAAGAAACGGTTAATTATTTTTAGTTATATTTAATATTATTTGATAAAAATTTATAAAATCAGAATTTTTGGATAAACAGAAAAAAAGTTTATAAAACTTTCAAAAATCAGAATTTTTTTAGCAATTTTTATGTGTTTTTAACTATAACTTTTGTTCTGATTTTCTAAAAAATTCCGTGTTTTGTAGCAACTTTTCTGCTCTATTTAAACACAAAAAAGTTTGTGTTTTTACTTAAGTTATAATTGCTGGCGTTCAACTAATCTTTAAATGTAAATAATAAGTGTTTTTTTTTATTGTAAAAATTAAACTTTTTATATTTTCTTTTAAAGGCATTTTTGGCGATTAGATCCAAAAGCAATAACAATGTTTAAAGATGAGACAGCAAGCAGTTATTATAAAGTAAAATATTTTTAATTTTTAAATAAATATTTTTAATTAAAAGGAAATTCCATTGAGTGAAGTTCTCGACGTTAAAATAGCCTCTGGAATTGGAGATGAACACACAGAGTTGGGCCGTAGTTTAACACATTTTTTTGAGATTAAAACACATACATCTACTTATTTTATTGGTGGGTCATTTAATTTTATTTTTTAAAATTTTATTTATTTTTTGGGCGTAAAAGGGATGATTATTGTTTTTACGTTTTTTTTTTTAAATATTTTTCCTTCTGCTTACGTATTTAATAAGGAAGAAAAATTACCTTTTTTCTAATAAATATTATTAACATAATAATTTATTTTTAATTTAATTTTTGACCATATTTTACGTAGGTTGTTTTCTTTAATGGACGCCCACACACATATTTAAATTCCAAAAATCACTAAATTATATTAAAAAATTTTTCAAAGTATTTAAAAACTACAATTGAATACGTCTAACATTTTTAGAGAAAAAAAAAATTTTCTTACTTTTAAAGAAATTAATTTTAGGGGGAAAAAAAATGTTAACGAATGAGGGATGATTGGGCACTTAGATTAAATTTTATAATTTGTTTTAGCTTTTTATTTTTTTTTGCTCAAAATTAGTTCTTATTTATTTTTACAAAAGATCAGAATTTTTTGAATTCTGAAATTACTTACAAAAATACTTCCAACTTTCCGGAAAATTTTCATCTTTATTCTGTTTTTTAACCAGAACTCTTCAATTATTAAATCAAAAATTCTGAAATTTTCAAAATATAGCCAATTTTGTGTTTACCTATTATAATTGAAATTTAATCTTTAAATATTTGTAAAAAATTTTAAATTTATAGATTATTATTAACAAATTCCAACTTTTGTTCGCTAGGTTTATTTTTTCAATGCGCGCCAAAATTTTCCGCGCCCAAATAAATTAAAATTTTGCAAAATTTTATCCACTAAATTAATTTCTATATTTATTATCTTGTATTAATTTCAAAATTTATAAATTTAAGTGAAAAACAAATTTAAAAAATAAACAAAAATAGATTTAAAAAAAAATGTGACAAGGTTTTTGATATAAAGAGAGAGGAATGAGTAAGAAAATAATTAATTAATTATTGGAGAAAGTAACCAAAAAAGGGTTAATTAATAAAAATTAATTATTTTAATCACATGAAATATTTCGTCATTTTTTAAATAATTTTTTTTCTGCTAATTTTTGCAAGAGGTTTTATGCTAACTGTTAGGGGATTTAATTGCTTTATTACTTAATATAAATATTTAATTTTATTATCTATTTTTTAGAATAATTTTTTTTTTATTCATTTCTCTGTTTTATTTAATTTATTTTTTTTATCGCGCCAAAACTTTTTTCTGCGCCTAAACGACCTTTACAAAAACATTATTTACCTAGCAGAGACTACAAACTTAAAAACTTAAATTATTTTTTGTATTTTAAATTTTATTTTCCTTTTTCGTTGATCACTTCTTTTTTTTTTTAATTTGATAATTCATTTTTAAATTTTTTTAATTCAAGAGAGAAAATTAATCTTTTTTTTTTCTTTTTTTTTCGTTTTAAATTTATATTCTTTCAAGTTTTAAAAACTTGTATGCGCATTAATAGACGCATTAACTAAAAATAGGAAAAAAATTTTTCTGAAGCTTTTTGTTATATAAATAGAAGGGAATTAAGTGACTCTTCTCTCACATATTTAAAAATGGATTTTTACAAATTATTTTTATATACTATTAATATATAAGTAATATAAAAAAAACTTGGACTGTACTAAATGAACTTTAATTTTATTAATAAACTAAAATGTTTTTTTAATATTTTATTTACTCTTATTGAAACTCATCCTCTAATAAAATCCCATTCCGAATGTTTTACAATCAGTTAAAAACATATTTTTTACATATTCCGGAAATGTTTCAATCCGGAAATCAATGTTGAGCAATAATATATTCACCTTCTAATGTTTTACAACTTGCTAAAAACATGTTTTTATACGATTCCGGAAATTATCAATCCGGAAGAAACATTTGTAACTTTAATATTTACAATAAATAATGTTACATATTTTCTTTTATGTTTGTATTCAATATTTAATTTTAGGTCTTCTTTTTATAAAATTAAATACTTATATTAAAATATATTTTTTTTTTAATTATTTCCTTTTTTAGAAAAAAAAAACATTTAAAGATTATTCTTTCTCTAGACAATGCGTGTACACTCACCTTTTGTTTGTACAATACATATGTATTTACACATTCTCTATTTATTTAATTTTAAATTATTAAAACGTCATAAATAAATTTTTTTTAATTTTGCGGATCTGTTAACTGATTAAAAAAATTTTTTTTTTTTTTAGTTTTTATTTTTTACCTTATTTTTTTTTAAATTAATAATAACTAAAACTTTTGTTTATAGATGAAAATATTTAGAAAAAAATTTTATAAATAAACATTATTTGGTTTTTTTTATCACCTTAAAAATTAAAAAAAAAAGGTTTAGAAAATTTAAAAAAATTTTTTTTAATTTATTATTATTTATTTTATCTATTTTATCAACCTTTTTAATTAAAAAATTAAAAAAATATTTTTTTACTCTTTTTATCAATTTTTACTTTTTTTTTACTCTTCTTTTCAGCTCAAACTCTGATTTATTTTTTAATTTAATTATTTTTAATTTTTTAAACAATTTGCTAAATTCCTTTTTTAAATATCATTTCTCTTCACCAAACATTTATTTTTATTTTTTATTTTTTTTTAATTCATTAATTTATTTATTTATTTTATTTTAATCTTTGAGTATTTTGCAATTTTTATTTTAATTTGTAAAAAAAAATTTTTTTTATTTTTTTGATTGGTTAAAATTTAATTTGTTTGGATTAGTAATTAGTTAAAATAAAAATTTTTAAATTTTGAAAAAAATTTTTATTTTTTATTTAATAATTAAATTAATTTTTTTTTGTTAAAAAAAATTTTTTTTAACTCTCTGTCTTTATTAAGGGATATTTTTCTATCTCTTAATGTCGGGAGAATTAATTTTTTTCTCTAAAACTTGTTTTTCTTTTTTTTTAATTATTTTTAAGTGCGTAAATATATCTCTCTATTATATATTTATTTATTTATTATTTAATTTTTTATTTGCCGAATTTATTTATTATTTTTTAAATTATTTAATAAAATAAAAAAAAATATTTTTTTTTATTTTTATTTTTTTTTTTAATTATTTTACATCTCTTCTAAAACTAGATTTAATTTTTAAAATTAAATTCTTATTATTTTATGTACAAACCAGCAAATGGGGAGAGCTACGTTAATGGGTTACAAAGGGACTGTGGAAATTACGTTGGGAGCATTTAAATTTTACTTTGTATTTGAAAGTGCACTTTTGAACATTGAAAGCCTGCGGCTTTAAAAGGGTCCTAGCGGGGATTTATTGCCTGGGATATTTGGGAGCAAATCGATGAGCTGTTTGTTTTGGCCCCAATTGTACCTTTGTTTTGGTGCCCATTCCCCCAAACGGTGAACACGTTCGTTTTGGTGCCCATTCCCCCAAACGGTGAACACGTTCGTTTTGGTGCCCATTCCCCCAAACGGTGAACACGTTCGTTTTGGTGCCCATTCCCCCAAACGGTGAACACGTTCGTTTTGGTGCCCATTCCCCCAAACGGTGAACACGTTCGTTTTGGTACCCATTCCCCCAAACGGTGAACATGTTCGTTTTGGTACCCATTCCCCCAAACGGTGAACATGTTCGTTTTGGTGCCCATTCCCCCAAACGGTGAACACGTTCGTTTTGGTGCCCATTCCCCCAAACGGTGAACACGTTCGTTTTGGTACCCATTCCCCCAAACGGTGAACACGTTCGTTTTGGTGCCCATTCCCCCAAACGGTGAACACGTTCGTTTTGGTGCCCATTCCCCCAAACGGTGAACACGTTCGTTTTGGTACCCATTCCCCCAAACGGTGAACATGTTCGTTTTGGTACCCATTCCCCCAAACGGTGAACATGTTCGTTTTGGTACCCATTCCCCCAAACGGTGAACATGTTCGTTTTGGTGCCCATTCCCCCAAACGGTGAACACGTTCGTTTTGGTGCCCATTCCCCCAAACGGTGAACACGTTCGTTTTGGTGCCCATTCCCCCAAACGGTGAACACGTTCGTTTTGGTGCCCATTCCCCCAAACGGTGAACATGTTCGTTTTGGTGCCCATTCCCCCAAACGGTGAACACGTTCGTTTTGGTGCCCATTCCCCCAAACGGTGAACACGTTCGTTTTGGTGGCCGTTCCCTTCGGTGCCGACATACTTTTTATTCAGAGGGCTTCGCTGTCCTTTTACGTCCAATCAATACTTTTCCCCCTTTTCCGTGACTTTTGGCCGTTTCAGTGTAACACTAACTCTGGCACCAAAATAACCCCCTCATTGAACGTCCCGTACCCTATTACCTATTATCCCCCCAACCTTCCCGCTCATTTCTAACATTTTTGTATATCGGTCAGTTCAGTGCCAACATTATAGTGCCCTCCCTCCTCCGACTATACCACTTCCATAACCTCCCTACAACATTCCCCATAATTCCAACACTTTAGGCCATTTCAGTGCCGCACTGAACCGTGGCACCAAAATAACCCCTCTCATTGAACTCCCCGTCATCCTTTACCTATTGTCCCCCAGCCTTCCCCCTCATTTCTAACATTTTTATATTTCGGTCGGTTCAGTGCCAACCTTATACCACTATCCCCGTGCTCCTATACCACCC
Source organism: Meloidogyne graminicola (assembly GCA_036172905.1). Lineage (NCBI taxonomy): Eukaryota > Metazoa > Nematoda > Chromadorea > Rhabditida > Meloidogynidae > Meloidogyne > Meloidogyne graminicola. Next base: position 1,742,809 of record JARPZY010000007.1, read on the forward strand.
CCATACTATCCCTATACCTTTTCCCATCATTCCATCACTTTTGGCCACTTCGGTGCCGCACTGAACCGTGGCACCAAGACGACCCCTTCCATTGAACTTCCCGTACCCGACTACCCATTATCCCTATTGATCCCACTATATCCTCTCACTTTTCCATTTTCCACCTTATGTTCCTTATCCTCTTCTTTTCATGTTCCTTTCCCACTACTTAGGACACTTTGCCAGTCTGTAAAAAAGGTTAGTTACGCAAAACGGTATTTAGAGTTGACATTTTTCAAAAATTTTTTTTTATTTCGCATCTACTCATCGTGGAGAAGTGCCCTCCAGTTGGGACCATTCCGCTATCGGTCCCCGTTCGCGAGATAGCTCGGGACCATGGGACGTTTCGGTGCCACCCGACCCCCGGACCAAAAAGTCTATAGTTTTCCCATATGCGCATCAAAAAGTTGCATAACAAATGTCGAACTTTCAAGGAGGTCCCGGCCTTCGGCCGGGAGCCTTAATTTTTTTAACACGAAACGTCTTGTTTTTTTATATATATAATAATATTTTTATTTTTCTTCATTGTTCTTTTTTTTTTTTATTAAATTTTTTTTTTTATTTTAAATAATTTAACTACCTATTTAAAATCATTTACAATAATTTTCTTTCCGGAGAATCCTCTTCAACTTTTCTTTCTTCAGAAAAATTCCCGGAAAATTTTTTTAATAAAAGTATTTTTTACTTTTTTCCGAATATTTCTTTTCAAAAGAATATTTCCTATTGAAATAATTATTTTAGGAATTTAAAACATACAAATTAATAAAATATTTATTAATTCATAAAATTTATAATAAGGTATTTTACAATGAAATTATTTGTATTTCATACAGTTTTTTAAAATAATTTTTAAAACTTTATTAAAAAAAGTATTTTTCCGGAATATGTGTTTTATCATAATATTAAGTGAAGTGTTTTCCGGTAATTTTGCTACTAAAATAATTTCTGATCGCTAATTTTTGTAACAGAACTTGCTACAGAAATTTTATTTTTCAACTTTCCGGAAAGAATTCTTCTTACTAATTAATTTATTTATAATTGTATTATTTTATTTATTAATATTCATGTTTTTAATTTTTAACGATTTTTTATTTAATTTTTTACTTCCTCAAAAAATAATAAATTTAAAAAATTAAACAAACAAACAATTAAACATTGAAAAGTTTATTTCCTTTTGTTCTAATAATTTATTGAACATTTTTTTTTAATTTTGTTTAAATAATTTACTTTTTAATTAGGTAAATAGTCTAAAATTTTAATTTAAATTTTATAGTTTTATTTTTTAAATTAAATTTAAATTAATTTTTAAATTAAATTTATTTTTTTTTCATGCGATTTATTTCTTTCCCATTTTATTTATTTTTTTATGATTTTTTTAAATTTATATAACAATTAACATTTATTTTTTATTTTAAAATATTTGTTTGTACATATTATTAAATAATTTTATTGTATTTTTTCTGTAAAACACTCAAAACTTCCAACTCTTACAAACTTAAAAATTATTTAAAACTTTTTCCGGTTGAAATATTAGTTTCAAAATATTTTCAAATTTTTGATTTATTTTTTTAATTTCTTTAAAAAAAAGATTATCTTATATTTTATTGTATTAAGAAATCAGAAGATATGAATAACTAATATATTTAATTTAAATGATTTTATAATTAATTAATTTTTTTATTATTTAATTTTATTAAGCAAGAAAAATATTAAACTTGAATTTATTTGATTAATAAATAATTTAAAAAAAAAATTTTTTTTTTTATCATTTTTGTTTTCTCCAAAAATTATTTAAATTTATTATAATTTATTTATTTTAATTTTTCAAAAAATATATTATATAACTAGTTTGCTCTTTTTTTTTTTTTAAATAAATATATTCTCAAGAATTTTCCACTTTAAATAAATAAAATTATTTATCACACCTTTTAGTTAAAAAATAATAAAATTTTTTTTAAAATGTATGTAAATATTACTTTTATTTGCTTACTTTTTATTTTTTGAATTTTTAAAATTTATTTAATTTATTACAGAATTTTACTTTCCAATTCCTTCTTAGTTTTTCCGGATAAAATTTCAAATTAAAAACAGAATTTTCCGGAATTTTTTGTCCGCATTTTTTTTGCGGACAAATTTTTATTTGCATTTTTTGTTCGCAGAAATACACCTTTTCTTTTTTTTTTTGCAAAAATAAAAAAAAAAATCTTAAAAATATATAAACCAATTAAATAAACAATTTATGGTCTTTACACCTTTTTCGCCCAATAAATCCTTTTTAGTAATTTTCTTATTCAGTCAAGAATAATAAAATAAATGTATAGTCGTCTCATCAATCTTTTTAAAAATATAAAAATTTTTAAAAATTATTAGAGACTTGTATTTATTCTCAAAAATAATTTTTTAGATTTAATATTAATTATTAAATTTATAAAAATTTAAAAATTATAAATTAATCAAAATATTTAATTTTTATTTTATTTTTGACTATTCAATGAAATATTATTTAATCAAAATTTAATATCTCAATTTTTAATATCTTAATTTTTATACGAATTATTTAAGAGTCTTTAATAAATAATATAAATTATATTTCCGGAAATTATTTATTATTAAGCATTTTCAGAATTCTGATATTTTTTTTCAAAATAATTGTAGTCCGCAAATGTTGAGTAGTTCAATTTAATAAATTAAAAAAATATTATTATTTTTTTAAATATCCTTGTCCTTCTTCAATTAAAAAAAAACATTTCCGATAGTTCATTCATCTTCCTCTATTTCTATTTTTCTAGACTAATTATTTTTTTATTATTTTTATGTTCTTTTCTCAATTTTTTGGTCATTTATTTTTCTAATGACGGACATTTAACTAAAAGGCTATTTATTTATTTATTTTTTAATTTTTTTTCTTTCTTCCGTTTGCGCCATTTTCCCCTCTTCACATTATTTACGCATGTACTACATACACCTTTATTGTCTTTTAAATAATTTTTTAATTTCCTTTTCTAAATCATTATATGTATATTTATTTTTAAAATTAAATAATTTATTTTTAAATTATTTTTACTAAATAAATTAATTTTTTATAATTAAAGTTGATAAACTTGAAAAATAAAACTTTTTTAGTTTTTATTCCTTAAAACTTTAAAAAAATAAACTTATTTTTTTCAAGTTTTAATATTTTTTTTTATTATTCCGGAAAAACATTTTTTTCTCCCATACAATTTGTTATCAATGTCCTTTTAATTAGAATATTATTTTTTACTTCCGTTATTTGTTTATATTTTTTGTATTAATTTTACATTTGTTTTTTTAATTAAAAAGAATATTTATCTATTATATTTATAATTTTCTTTTATTTATTTTTTTTTTCGTTGTTTACTTCATTCTTTTAGTACAAAAAATATAAAATAAAGGAAATATTAAAAAATATTTTTTTAAGATTATTTTTGAATTAAAATCTTTATTTTAAATTTAAATTAATTGCCTAAATATTTTTATTTAAAAATTTAAAAAATATTTCCTTGTGAATCATTAAAAATAAAACATTTTTTAATTCCCCATTTTTACTTCTATTTTTGGAATTATTTAATGACAAATTTGTAAAAATATTTTTATGTCAAAATTCATTGATACATATATTTATTATTTTTAATTTTTGTAAACGATTTTTTCATTTTTTTCTATTAAATAAAAAACAAATTCCTAATTAATCCATCCAACAGATTTTTTGAATATTATCATGATCTTGCTTATGCAAAAAAGCTTATTAGCAAAAAGTTTTATTAAGACATTTTTTGATTTTTTCTTCACATTCTGATTTTAAGTTTAATTAAATTTTTCTGATTTTTTCTTCAAATTCTGATTTTTAAGTATTATTAAAACTTTTTTTTTTCTGATTTTTCCTTCAAGTTCTTATTTTGTTTTATTAACAAAATTTTCTGATTTTTTCAATACAATTATTGATGAGTAATCCACTTAAATTTTTAAATTAATTTAAAACTTACTAAAAAGTTTCAATTTAAATTGTTTCAAAACCCTTATTTTCCCTTTATATTTTTTTCTTTACTTTTTATTACTTTTTTTCCTTTTAAAATAACAATAATAATGTAATTGTTTAAATTTAATTTTTTTCTTATTTTGCGCATTAAAATTAATAAAAAAAAAGGCAATTCTATTTTTTACAAAAATTTTTTTTTCTTAATTTTTTATTTTCCCTTTTTTATATTTTTTTTTATTAAGGAAAGAATTTCAGAGAATTTTTTAATTAATTAATATTAAATATGGCTATTAAATCAACTACAATTTCTTCATCTAATGAAAGTCATCCAAACAGATTTTTTAGTTGTAAAGGGTATGGAAGGATGCCTTCAATAATTTCGGGTGAATCAAACATTACTGCATGTACTTCTTCTTCCTCCTCTTCCTCAATTAATTCTTCTGAAGAAATTTATTCTTCTCAAGAGATGAAGAAGAAGAAAAAGTCTTCTTCCTCTTCTTCTTCTGCTTCATCTTCTTCCGAAGGGATTTTTGTTTCAAAAGAATTAAAGAAAAATTATTCAAATTATTCAAACTATTCCAAAAGATCACCAAATCCTTCTACTCTCCTCTCTGCAGCATTTTCTGCCTTAACTCCTTGTCATAATAAACATAAAAATAGACAACACTTAAGTTCGCTAATTTGTTGCCCCCCTAATAATTTAAATAAAACATTATCTGCTAAATCAACTGAAATAAATAATGAAGAAAATATTAAAAAAGAAGGAAGAGGATTAATTAAAAAATTTGGAAAAAAATTAAAAATTAATTTAAATGGAAAAATAATTAATAATAATAAAGAAACAAATTGTATTAATAAAGGTGAGAGAGAAAAAAAGGGAGAAATTAAATTAAATTTATTTATTTATCTCTATTAATTTTTTTTAATTAATTAAGCACTTAAAACTTTCCTGAAATTCAACCTTTTCTGATTGTCCTTATTATCAGAATTATAAAAGTTTATTTTTGCTTAATAGAAAGTTTTATGTTTTTTTTATTCTGATATATGTATGTGTAAAGGAATAATAAACTTAAGTGTGCGAATATCTGCGAAATTTAAGATTATAAACTTGTTAGTAGAACAAGTAAAGAACAAAGGCAAATAAAGGGGATTTTTTATATTTTTGTTTTTAAATATTTTTAATTAATTTTAATTTTTTTAAACTTTAATTAAATTTATTTTTAATTTTTTTTTCTTTTTAAAGCAGGTACTCCACACTCATCATTCTCAGAAGATTCAACAACAACAACAACATCTTCTACTTTCTCCTCAACTTCTGAAAAAATTTTTTCTCCAGAGAAACAATTAAAAAAAGCAATAATAAATGCTTCACAATGGGCACAGGCAATTAAACAAGCTTTAATGCCTGTAACCCCCCAAACAAGTGGAACAACAAATAATTCAACATTTAATAAAGATAAAGAACAAACAAAAAATGATCAAAAATTAATACAAAAACAACAAAATAAATTAAATACAAATAATAATGAAATTAGCAATATTGGACATTTGGGAGTACAAATACAAAGTGAACAAGAATTTTCTTTGCTTTATCAGATTTTTGCTGATGAAATTTTGGGGTCTGGACAATTTGGGACTGTTTATGGAGGTTTAAATAATAATAATAAATTAATTTAAATTTTAAAAAATAAAATAAAAATAATTTAATTATTTTAAAGGAATTCAACGCAAAACAGGCAAACATGTAGCAGTCAAATTAATAGATAAATTAAAGTTTCCAAGTAATAAAGAAGCTGCTTTGAGAACAGAAGTTGAAATTTTACAAAAAGTGAAACATCACAGTGTGGTTGAATTTCAACAAATGTTGGAAACACCTGATAGAATATTTGTTGTTATGGAAAAGTTGAAAGGAGATATGTTGGAAATGTAAGGATAGAAAATAAATTAAACTTTAAATTAAATAAACTTAGATTAGAGAAAAATAAACTTTACAGTTAAATTAAACTTTAAAATTAAACTTATTGTTAGCATTAAAATAAACAAGGGGGAAATAAAAGTTAAATAAACTTTAAACTTAAAAAGAGAAGTAAATAAAAGAAATAAAAATATAAATAATTATTTTAATTTTTTAAGGATTCTTTCTTCTGAGAAGGGAAGGCTTTCTGAACGTATTACTCAATTTTTAGTTCATCAGGTTTTTGACTTTTTTTTTTATTTTTATAAATTAATTAAAATTAAATTTTATTAAAAAAACACATTTAATTATATAAATAAATTAATCAATTTTTTATTCAGATTTTAATTGCTCTTCAATATTTGCATAGCCAAAATATTGTTCATTGTGATTTAAAACCTGAAAACATTTTATTAACATCAGATTCTGATTTTCCTCAAGTTAAACTTTGTGATTTTGGTTTTGCTAGAATAATTGGGGAAAGGTCTTTTAGACGTTCCGTTGTGGGTACACCTGCTTATTTGGCACCTGAAGTTTTAAGAAATAAAGGATTTAATAGATCATTGGATATGTGGTCTGTTGGTGTTATTGTTTATGTAAGTAATTACTTTCTTAAACAGTTCCTTTTTTAGACTGTAAACTTGTTTTCTAAACCTTACAGTTCCAAATAAAACTTTACGGAAAACATTTTTAATTAGTTTATTTAAAAATAAAAATTCTTTTTATTAAAACTTTCCGGAACCTTTATTCTGTCAGTATTTTCTATTTTATTTATCCCCAAACTTAAGTACTTAAATTTTTGTTTCCGAAATTGAAGCTTTTTAGCATTAAACAATCGGTTTAAATATTTAAAAAAGCTGTCAGTTGGACTAGGAATAAATTTTTTTTTTAATTATTATCAAAATAAAAATTAAATATTTTTATTCAATTTTCTAATTTTTTTGAAACTTAAAAAATATTTAAATTAATTTTTTAAAAATATTAAGGTAAGTCTATCAGGCACATTTCCCTTTAATGAAGACGAAGATATTAATGACCAAATACAAAATGCAGAATTTATGTATCCACCTAATCCATGGAAGGATGTTAGTTCTGAAGGTTTAAATAAATAAAAATATTAATTTAATTTTTAATATAAATTATTTAAGCAATTGAATTTATTAGTAGTTTATTACAAGTTAAAATGAGTAAACGATTAACTGTTTCTAAATCATTAGCACATATTTGGCTACAAAGTTATCAGGTAAATTTTAATTAATTAATTTAATTTTTTTTAATAACTTTCCCTCTGTACTCTTTAATATTAAATAAATATTTTAAAAGAAAATTATTTAAATAATATTTTTATTATTTTATTTAATTTTTAATTTAATTTAATTTAATTTAATTTAATTTTTCAGCTTTGGTCAGATTTACGTTTATTAGAAAAGGAAGTTGGTGAACGTTTTGTAACACATCCAAGTGATGATCAACGTTGGAAAGATTATGAAAATGAAAGGGGAATAACTCCTATTTATTAAATTAAATAAATATATATATATTTTAATTAAAAATAAAATTAATTTTTAAAAATTATTTTTAAATTCTTAAAAAAAAAAAATATTTTTTCCCATATCCGGTGATATTTTGTATATTAATATATTTAAAATTGCCCTAATTAATATATTTAATTTAAAAAAATAATAATAATAATAATTTTTTATTCTCTTTTTATTTTTTGTTTTCAACATATCATTAAATTTAATTTAATTTTTAATTAATTAATTTAATAAAATTATTAAATTTAATTTTTTAAATATTTTTTTTTTTTAATTTAAAAGATTAAATTAAATTTTCTTTTATTTGAATTAAAAAATGTTTTTTCTTCTGTTTTTCAAGTTTTCCAATTTTTCTCACAATAAAAATATTGTTTGTTTTATTTTCGTTTGTTTTGTATTTTTTTCTTATATTACACATTTTTTATTACACATATTTTTTTTAATTGAATAATAATAATAAACGTTTTTTTTTTTATTTAAATTCTGAAGTTTTATATTCCGGAATGAACTTTCCGGAAAGTAAAAATAAAATAATAAATATGTACAAGTTTGTGTTTCTGAAAGAATTTCCGGATTGAAAATAAGATACATAAAAACATTAATTTTTCTTCTTTTCTCAAGTAATATTTAAGCTCAAACTTGACTTCTCTCTTTATTGTTTCCGGCTGTTTTTATTTGTTTGTTGCTTGGATATAAAATGATATAGAAAATATATTTAAAGGAATGCGGCTGTTTCATTCGAGAAATAAAAAAGATCAATCAATTCAAAACATTCATTTCCTTCTTAAAAACAAAAATAAAAAGTAAAAAATTCTTTTTTATTTATTCTCGAGAATTATTTCATATTAAAATTATTTTATTTTAATTTTTTATAATAAATTAGTTCGTATAGAAAATAAAGTACTTAATAATTTTTAATTTTAAATTAATTTCCCTGATTTAATTAAATTATATTTATCAGGAAAAAATTATTATTTAAGAGATACTAGTTCCGAAAAATAATTATTGTTTTCTGAAAATATCAAATGTTTTAAACTTTTTCCGGAAAATATAAATAATAATTAAATATTTATTTTTTTCGGAACATTTTTTCCGGAAAAATCAGAATTATTTAAAAGTAAAAATATTAAATATAACTCTATATTTTAATAGAGAATGACAAAATATGTTCCTTGGTATTACAAAAGATCTCCTCCAATATTTTGTGGTATTTGTATTCCTGTATATTTAGGTGTATGGCCAGCTAGGTATTTTTTAATTTTAAATTATTTTTTTAAATTTATTTTTTAGAAAATTTGTTGTAATAATTGGATTTTTGCTTTTTCTAATTGGAATTCTTCTTTTATTAGGTCTTTTACTGACATGTATTGCTGTTGAATGTTCTTACATGTTAGGAAATTAATTTTTATAAATATTAAAAAATTAATTAATTTTTATATAAAATTTAAATCTTAAAGTGCTGGTGCCCTTCTCCCTTTTGCCATAATTTTAATAATTGCTGGCCTTTTGATTTTACATTGTGGATGGGCAGCTCATTTACTTGATAGAGAAGGTAGGGGAGTACCTTTTGATGAACAAACAAAAACAACAATTACAACAACTAAACGACAGAAAAGGTTAAATAATTTTAAATTAATTAATTAAATATTTTTAGAGGTGGTCCTCCTAAAAAAGAAGAGGAATTAGTCTTTGAAGAAATTGAGGGTAAAGAGCCTCCACCTGAAATTAAACAAGGTTATTGGCAATTTGATGAAAAAGAGGCATGGCAAAATGTTGCTAATCCTTACCCAATAAAGTTTGTTTATTTCTTAGAAATTCTAAAATTTTTAATCAGAAGTTTTAAAGATTTAAAGTATAAACAGAATAACATTTCCGGAAAAATCGGAATATTTTCAGAAATATTTTTTTTTGATTATTTTCTCAATAAAATAACCTTTTTCCGGAAAAATCAGAATTATTTTTTTCAATATTATTTTTCCAGAAAAATTAATATTCATTTTCCGGAACTTATCTTTAACTTTATTTTTATAGTTATACTCTGAAACCTGTTATAGAACGTCAGCCCTATGTTTAAAAATGTTGCGGAGGAAATTTTAAGTTTTAAATTTTAGTTTCTTAAAATCAGAATTTTTTGAATAAACTTTGTTTATCTTGTATAAAAATTAATTTTTTATTTAATAATTTGTGTTTTAAAAGTGTTTTTTTTAAGTGTAAAAAACATCATTTTGCATTGACTGAATTTATTCAAACATTATCTATTTTTCTAGCACGAAATAATAACTGTAATATTAAACATTTATTATTATTATTATTTTTTGTTATAAAAGCTGCACCCTTAATTTATTTAATTATTAATAAAATTCTAAATATAAATATATATTTTCCTCTTAGTTTTAAATAATTTTTAAATAAATATTAATTTTACTAAATATTTATTTATTTTTTAATTTATATATATTTTTTTTTAAATTTTAATTTTTTAAAAAATGTTCATTTAATTTTTAATTAAATTTAAAAAATGTATTCTTGAGAAAATTACCTAAATTTACATTTATAATTTATTTAATTAGAGTAAAATAATTTAAATATTTATTTGCGACTATATTTTTAATTTTTTTAGCTTTTTATTTGCGTGTTAAAAAAAAAAAAGCTTTACAAATGTAATTAATAATTTATTTAAATTTTAAAAATTAAAAAACTTAATTGTTTCTTACATCATTAAATAATCAAAGTCTAAACTCTTCTTTTCTTAAAAAAAAAAATAATTTCGTTTATTTTAATTAAACATTTTTTAATTAAAAACGAGTACATTAAAAAGTAGATTAACTATATTAATTATTTCACCCAGTAATTTTTAATTATTTTAACGCTATTTATTGTTTAATTTATTAAGAACAAATAAATTATTTTATTTAAAAAAATTTTTTTTTTTTACATAAAAATTTTGCTAAAATTTTCGACGCTGAACTTAAAAAAACGTCTATATAAAATGCTTTTTTAAATTATACTAACTTTTTTTAATTTTTAAAAAATTAAAATAATTAATTTTATTCTTAGAAAATATTTATTTTGTAATTTTTTGAAAATATATATTTTTATAATTTTTTAAAATTATTTTTGTAATTTTCTCATAAATTTTGTTTATGTTACAAGAATATTAAAATTAATTTTTCTTTGTTGTGAGAAAATTTTATTTTTTTAATTTAATTATAATTTTTAGTGTTATTTAAATTTCAAAATTTTAAATAAATATAATTATATTATTTAAATATATATTTGAGATATTATGGCAAATATTAGCACAGATCCGGTAAGAATTATAATTTATTTTACGTACAATAAATATTAAAAAATTAAAATATTTTCCGGACAAATCAGAAATATTATTTCTAAATAAATAAAGTTTATTTTTCCTGAAGAATCAGAATTTTTCAACATCTTCCGAATGTAAAATCAGAATAAGTTCCTGAATTTATTTTCAGAATTATATTTTCTTATTTTTTCCGGAAGTGTATTTTAGTTAAAAATTTATTTATTTAGGCATATATTACTTTTGCTAATGCTGGATTTAGTGTTCCCTTAGTTATTCTTATATCTTGTAAAGCTTTAGTTTGTTTAACCGGAATAATTTTAAATGCTGACCTTGTTTTTATTACATGGAGAACAAAGTAAAATATTAATTAATTAATATGTTCAAATAATAATATTTTCAGAACTTTAAGAGGTGCCTGTAATTTACAAATTGCATTAAATGGATTTTCTATTTGTATTCAGGAAAGTAGTTCTTTCATTACTTTGGCTGTTGTTCTAAGTGGAAAAAATTTTATTCCTCTTGGATATTGTGGAATTATACAAGTATTTAATTTATATTTATTTTAAAAAATATTTTAAGTCAATTCCTTTATTTTGTACAATTTTTACTAATGGAATAGCATTTTCAATTGGTGTTGATCGTCTTTTAAGTGTTGCCTTTCCAATATGGTAAATTTTAAAAATAATAAAAATTTATTTTTTAATTCTCTAAAGGTATATGGTTCATGACAAGAAAAATTATTTAATTATTATAATTATTTTTTGTTGTTTTTATGCAAGTTTTGTCCCCATTTATGGAATTGTAATTTCATTATCTAATCCATTAATGTATTTGTTTTTTAATAATTTTATTTTTAATTAATTTTTTAAATTTTAGTCCTGTTATGTGCACAGTAATGTGAGGAATTTAAAAATAATTATTTCATTTTTATTTTAAATAATTTTTAGAGATCCGATGCAAAAAGATGCTACTTGGGTAGTTATTATGCTATTATCAGTTAATACATCTTCGGTAAAAATATTTTAAAATCAGAATTTAAGTTGAATATATTCAGAATTTATTTTAAAAAATACAACCAAACTTTTTACTTTCCGGAACTAAAAAAGTAGTGCTTCCGGAAACCTACAAAATACAAAAAGATTTTCTGAAAAGTATTTTTAAATTTTAATTGTATTTTTAATTTTCGGAATGTAATATTTTTAGGAAAATGTATTTTCTTTAAATAAATTTTGTATTTTTTAATTATCGAAAAATACCGGGAAATGTATTTTTTATAAATGAAACAATTTAAGGTTTTATGCTACATTTTTGTATGGATAATTTTAATCTTTAAAAATTCAATGAAAAAAACACAATGTATTTTTTAATTAAACTTTAATAATTTAATTTTAAGTAAATGTATTTAAATCACTTTCAATAATTTTATTAATGGAAATTTGTGGTTGGATTGGAAATTATTCTATTCGTTTAATTATTGGTGCAGCAAACTTAAAAACTTTAAATGCTTGGTATTTAATTAATATTTCAACTATTCTACCTTATATTGCTATGAGTACATCTCCCATTTCTTTATATATTTTTAGGTTAATTTAATTTTTTTTTTAATAATTAATTTATTTAGTAAGGAATATAGTCGAGCATTTTTACAACAATTTTCTTTAATTTTTCCTTCATTTGCCAAAAATACAAGTACAACAGCTGTTGTACCTTTTAATAATAAAAATATTGGAGGTTAATTAATTAAAATTAATTTTTAAAAATAATTATTTTTAGTTAATTCAATATATTCAAATAAACAAACAAAACAACAACCTTTACATAATAGCTTTTTTCCATCAAAAAATAATTCTAAAAAATATTAAAAATATTTTTAATTAATTAAATATTTATTTAAATAAATTATAGTATTAATAAATTAATTTTAAAAAATTTATTGAGTCATATTTTAATGTCAGATTATAAATAAATAAACTACACGTGAGGAATTAATTCAAATACCATGTTCTCTAAAAATTTTTTTGTTAATGATTTTAAATATTTTAATGTTTTTTTTTATTTTTCTCATTTTTAAAGTTATAAATTTTAAGCAAATGTTCGGAATTATCATTTTTAAGATTTTTTAGTCAAAAACAATATTTATAAATTTAACATAATCTTAAATTCAAACACTTACTTTATTTTTTTACTTAATTTTTTAATTATGATAAAATGAATAAAAAAAATTTTAAAAAACTAATTAAATAATCCTAGTCGGATGTAGTAAGGTTTAAATATATTTTTTTATTTTAATAATTTTACTTTCTAATTAAAATAATTTTAAATGTGAAAAAGATTGTTCTAATTATAATAAATATTAACAGCTTTTCTGGGTGGTAAAAATTAATTTGCGTGTTAATTTAATGAAAATAAAAATTTAGAAATAATTAAAAATAGATTTGAAAATTAGAAATAATTATGACTAGCATTTTTTGCTAATTTTTAAAATTTTTATTTTAGGGAAACTGTATTTAAATATTTAATTATTTTATAAAATTTTGATTTTTTTTAAATCAAAATTTTAAACAAAATTAAAATAAACGCAGTTCTGCGGACTATTTTATGTTCAAAATTATTTTTAAAAATATTTTTGTATAAAAAATAGATAACAATTTCCAAATATTTCCCCAAGGTACCCAAATAATTCTTTAAATCTATTATCTCCATTACCAAATATTTTCCCCACTTGAACTTGGCAAAATAACTTTTAATATGATTATTCATTGTTATTCAATGGCATTTTCCTTATCTTTTAGTAAAACCCAAATTTTCATTAAAAGCTATCTAGAAAATAAAAAAAAAAAGAATTAATAGAACAATTTATAGTCTATAAAATTTAATTTGTTTTTGTCGAACGTTGTGGCAAGCGGGTATATATGTAAACCATTACCTACTTGTGTAAAAGGAAGCTAAGCTGTCTCATAAAAAATAAAACTTTTAATAAAAAAATAATATGTAAACATTTAATTATTTATAATAAATTTTGTGTATAAATATAAGTCCTCTAAATTTTCAACAAAATTAAAACGACCAAAATTAATTTGTTTTATTTGTTTGTTTTTATATTTATTTTATTTGTAAAATTAATTTTAACAATTTATTTTTTAAATCAAGGTATAATAAAATAAATTTATGCACATTAATTTAAAAATTAATTAAAAATATATAATTAATTTATTAAAAATTATTTTTAAAGGAGAATAAACATTAAAAAAATAAATTTAAATGATGGTTTACAATATTAACATTGTTTGGTTATTTAATGACATTTTTTATGCAATTTTTTCTCTTTTTTGTGCCATATTTTTATTAATTGTTATTCGTCCACTTTTCAAATTTTCAAAGGAGAGAATAGCACTTTACATTTTGTTTAGCAAGGTAATAATTATATTAATGAAGATTAGCAAAAACATTTTTTGTTTTTGAGAATAAACAAGGAAGAATGTTTAGAAATGCAAAAACATGAAAAAAACATTCTGTTTTTTAATGTTTTTGTATTTTCATTATATGTTTAATAAACTAATAATTTATTCTATATAAGATGTTGTAAAGTTAATAAATCTAATAAAAATAAGGAAAACAAGATGTTTTGATTCTTCGTGTTTTCTATGTTTATTATTCCAAACATTAAAGTATTTTCCGGAAATGCTTGTTTTTATTAAAAAAGGATGTTTTGATTAGTTGATGTTTTTAATTAACTAAACATTAAAAAATTTGTTTCTTACAACATTTTCCAATTATTATATTTTAAATAACATTTTTACATTTTTTAGTCATTAGCTAATTGTTTTTCTCAATTTATTTCAATTATTCAAATAAGTTGCAAACATCTTTTATACAAACCATTTTATAATTTTTTATATTTATTTGTTCTTACTCCTCTTACTCTTCTAACTTATAATGCAGCTTATTTTCATATGCTTGCTTTAGCATTAAATCGTTTTCATGCAGTTTTCTTTGCTTTTAGTTATCAACATTGGTGGAATAAAAGGTAAATTTTATTTAATATTTTAAAAAATTACTAAAATACCAAAAAATTTTTATTTTAGTAGAGTAAAATACTTTATTTTAATTATTTGGTTAATTACCTTTATATGGGCAGCTATTCAATACAGAATTTTTGAATTAATGCAAATAGAGAAGAAAAATGTCGGAATATTTAGGTTATTTATATTTTTCAATTTATTTAGAATGGGAGGAAGTTAAAGAATATTTTTAATGAATAAATTTATTTTTTTAACTCCCTTATACCTAAAATAACCGGATAGTATAGCTAAAATAACGGATAATTTACAAAAACCGGTAAAAAATTAGTTTTATTATTAATCCGGAATTCAAAAATAGAATTAATTTACATAAATTATTTAAAACAGTATAATTCAAAACGGAATATTGATAAGTTCTGATTTACCACTTTTAACATCACTTGTTATATCTCTAGCAAGTTATATTACAGTTCTGATCAAGTTTTATTATGATTATAGTAAGCTTCTTTTTAAATTAAACTTGAATAAATACAAACAGTAATACATTAATTTATTCTTTTATGTTTTTGTGTTTTTCATTATTAAAACATTTATTTTTTAAAGAAACTAAAAACATTAATAACAACACAAAAGAACGTGTTTTAATGTTGACTGTTTGTTTAGTTAGCACAACTCCTTGTTTTTTTTTAATTTGTTTTAATTATATAAATGAAGCAATTTATAATTTTGCAACAAATTCAGTTGAAGATGAAACTATTTTTTTTACAATTTTTTTTATAATTTACAATTCTATTTATGTTCTAATACAAAGTATTGAAGAAATTTGTTTGATTATAATGTCAAAAGATTTTCGTAAATTAGTTAAAAATCAATTTGTTAAAAATACCCAAACAAACACTGTTCCAACACCTGTTTATGTTTTGCAAACTTCACAACAACGTCGAATAAATCAATTAAATACACAAAACAATAACTTAATAAACAATTAATTTTGGAAAGTCATTTCAGTGCAGAATATCAAATTAATGGTTGGGTACTTTTATTATTGATGGTACTATTGAATAGAGAAGGAAATAAATTATTAAATACCTGAAAAACAGATTTTTTGGAAAATTGAAAAAAATGTTATAGTCGAAAAACTTAAGGAAACTTCATTTATGTGAGATTTTTTCATTAATTTTTCCCTTTGCTTTTTGTCCAAAAATTCGGATTTTTTTGCCATTTTGTAATCTTATGTATTTCTTTTCTAAACATGTTACAATTAATAAACTCATACCCATTTCTATGTTATAATTTTCGGGACTAAAATCGCCTGTTTCGTATAGAGGAAATGGTAGCCCTTAAAAGATTAAATTAAATTTATTTATTTATATTACAAAAAAATTTTTGTAAAAAAAAAAAAACAATATTCCTATTTCATTAAATTTATTTCTAATATCATCTTTTTTTTTGGATATATTCATTTGTCCAAAAATAATCTATAATTAAAATATTTATTTAAATTAATATTTTTAATTTATTAACCCTTTGTAATAGTCCATTAATCCATTACATATGCAAAATTCGCATTGACAAGGACATTGACACATTGTGCAACAATCCGAATTTACATATATTATTAAGGATAAAATTAATATTATTATTTGATATAAATATTGCATTTTTATTAAGCAATTTCTGATAAGTAAATTCGCTAATTTTCTCAATCTTTTTAAAAATACAGAAAATTTTGTCAAAATTGACACGACAAAAATTTTTTTTCATAATTAAAAATTAATAAAAATTGATTTTATTAGAAAAATATCATCTATTCTTCTTCATTTTGCTTCAAAAATTTAAATTTAGTCTACTCTTCCTATTACAAAATTATTAACATAATTGTCTTTAACAAAAGGGAAGAAAAACTTGAAATGTTTATTTATTGTTTTTTTTTCAAAAAATAAAATTATTTTATTTTTAATTGAACATTGTGATATATACAAACATTAAAAATGTTTATGTTCAAAAGTTCAATTTTTCCTTTCTTTTTATTTTGCAATTTTAAATAAAACACTCACGAATAAACAATAAACAATCTACCGGAAAAACTGCTAAATATTGCTAATGAATATATTCAACAGAAAATATTTTTTCTTTTATACATTAGCTAATTTGTGCATTAAAAATAAGTTATGTAACTAAAAACAGTGAATCGAAATCAAAACTTGACTTACAACAAATAAAACATTACAAAATAAAAACATTTTTTAAAACATCTAATAATTAAAAATTCCTGAATAAACATCAAAACATTATTTTTTGTTTATAATAAATTTACAACATTTATTAAAAATTCTGAAAACATTAAACTAAACATAAAACTCTTAATCAGAAAAAATTCAGGATATACATAATAAATTTTAAACAAACAAAACAGCTTTATAAGAAAATGATTTATTTTTTGAAATATTTATATAGGTTGCTTGTTAATTTAATGAAAATAAAAAATTTATTTTTATATAATAAAAGTATATAAAATTCATAAAAAAATTATTCAAAAACTAAGTTTTATAATTAAATATTCGAAACTTAAACATTTTTAACCTAAATGCGTATATTATTTACACGAACATTATGTTTAGAATTTAATTGGCTCAGATTTTTTTTATTTTCTCAATATTTTTTTTTTATTCTTTTTAATATTTTTTATTTTGTGACTAGAAGACTAACATTGATTTAATACAATTTTTCTAATGTTGGCTTAATATATATAATTTTCTATAATTACAACATATTAAAACATTTTGTCAAACAAACAAAACATAACTTTAGTAATAGTTCTTGTTGAAATACAACATCTAATAAAAACACCAAAACTCAAAAACAAACAAAACATATGTTTTGCTTAGTTAAAAAAACATCAAAACATGATTTTGTTGGAATCTTGAAAATCAATTATTAAAGATAAGAATAAATTTTATTTTTTTTTATTTTCATGTTCGAAAGGTTTATTCTAAAAATAACGATAGAATATTAAATTTGTTTAATGTAAATTATTATTTTAACAATTGTTTGCAAAAATATCCTTTAAATAAAAAAATAATACAATTTATTTTAAATTAATTAAGTAGGGAGCTCTTCGACGTATTTCTTCCATTCCTCCCTAAAAAATAATTTTTTTTAAATAATTAAATTTTATCCTTTACATTGTAAAGTTTTGCTTTTGTATCTTGTACTATTGCTAATGCTAAAAGAATAATTGAAGCCTCATCTGCTGTATTTCCAAAAATAATTGTTTGGTAATTACGATTATAACCAATTTGGGTTAATTCTAAAGGATAGAAATTAAATTAATTAAAAGTAAAATTTCAATTGTTTATAGGTAAAAATTTTATTTTACTTGCAAGTATTTCTTCTTTAGACAACAAAAATCCCTTTGGATTTACAAGTTCATCAGCTGGGAAAGACTTTGAACCAGTTAAATGGCCTCGTTGATTATCTTTTAAAATATTTCTTTAATCTTTTTAAATAAAAATACCGTATATCCCTGATAATCCAAAGAATTCATTTCGTGGCCGTCCGTCCAAAAAGTTGTACTTAAAAATTAAAAAAATAATTTTTTAATTAATTAATTACCCAATTTATTCTACTTAATATACAATAACCATAAATATCTGCAGTTGTTAGCTCTTCAAATGTGGACAATAAATCATCATGAAATTTAGCTGTCCAATTGCCTAACTTAAAAAATCAAAGCTTTTTTAAATTAACAATTAATTTTGATTATTTCAAAAAGCTGCAAGTTGGAGTAGAATAATCAAATAATTTTTTTGAAGGAAAATTGAATTAGAAAAATTTATTACTCTTTTCTATTCAAAAAAAAATTATTTTTAATTTCCCCATTATTATTAATTAATTAATTATTATACTAACACTAGTTTCTGTTGTCCCATTAGTTATTTCTATTAACCCAGAATTTTTTAAAGCTTCTAAACCACCATCTATAATTCCAACATTTTCATGTCCATAAATCTAAAATATAATTAAATTATTTAATTTAAAAAATATTTTTAATTAAAAAACTAACACGAAATAAAAACCAAACACGTGCAGATTGTAACATTCCACCTATTGGACCTCTTCCATAAATTACCTTTTTTTAAATAAAAATTATTTTTTAAAATTAATTAAACCAATTGATCATTTTGGTCAATTCCCAACCGTTGAATATATTGTTGAAAAAGTTCTGGTGAATACAATGCTTGACGTTCATTCCTTTATAGAATTTAAAAAATAAAAAATTCAGAATTATGTTAATTTGTTAAATTTGTCCTCTCTATTAGAGATTTATTGGAGAATTACAATAAAAAATATAATACAACAGAATTACAAAAATCAGAACTTTACTTATAATTTTTTCTTTTAATTTTTCTATTTTATAAAATCAGAATCTTCTATTAATAAAAATTAAAATTCTGAACTTAGTTTTTCATTTCTGATTTTTAAATTTATTTCTGATAAAATTGTAATTTATTCAATATCTTTCCATGGAAAATTAAAAAAAAATAAACTTACCAACTTGGATAAGTTGCAATATTTAAATTAAAAGAAATTGCGCCTTCTATATGTGAACGTTCATATTGAATATTTCTCTGTTAAAAAAAAAAAAAGTTTTAATAAATTTATAAAATTTATTTTTAACCTTTTCAGCTAATAATTTATCCCATTTTGCATAATATTCAGAATAAAATTTAACATGATTAATAGGAGGTTCTGGATCATAACTGGCATCCAATATTTTTATGTTTTTTCCCGACTTTAAATAATTTTTAAAAATTGTTTTATTTATTTTTAATTATTTTTATTACCGTAATCCAATCATTTAATTGTTCGACTTGAATTAAATAAGTTGGACGTGTTGGATGTTGTTGATGGATTGTTGTAATAGTTGGATAAACTTAAAACATAAGTTTATTTAAAGTTTATTTCTGAATTTTAATAAACCTAACCTGCTTGTGGTGGTATATTTGCAGGAGGATAAAATTGATTTGAGGGAAAAAGAGGAACAGGTTGTACTATAAAGGATAAAATTAAAATCAGAATTAATTTAATTGTACAATAAAAATCAGAATTAATTTAATTGTACAATAAAAATCAGAATTAATTTAATAGCAAAAACACAAATAAAAAATAATTTATTTGTAAAAACACAAATCAGAATTAAAAATACAAAATCAGAATTATTTTAATTAATTAAAAAATTACTTGTATTTTCTAAATTAATATTTGGTTGTTCATTCAATGGTCTATTAGAAGCTAACAAAGTTTGTAAAAATGTTTGTATTAAAGTTGGATTAGCATCACCAGGTAAAATTAAAGTAACATTTTGTATAGCTAAGTTTGAGCGTTTTAATGCTTCTGACATTAATTTAATTATTTCTTCTTCATTTATATTATTTGTATTTTGATTTTCTTCTTCTTCTTTTTCTTCTTCTTGTGTTGTTGATGTTTCTATTGTTGTTGTTGTTGTTGTCGTTTCTTCTACATTTTTATCCTTTAAAAATTAAAATCTTTTTTAAAAATATTTTATCTTAACATTGACCTCTTCTTTAACTTCATCCCCTTCTTCCTTAGGTTTTTCTTCCTCTTCTTTTACTTCTTTATTTTTTTCCTCTTCATTTTCTTTTCCTTTTTGCTAAAAAATTAAAAATTTTAAGCAATTTAAAAATTTTTTACTAATTTAAAAACCTCTTCTCCTTTAGGAATTTCAGTAGTTTCAATTTGTTCTCCTCCTTCATTAATTGTTGGTGTTGTTGTAATTATTTCCTCTATAATTTTATTTTTTTCTTCATTCTCCTTTTCTCCTTCACTCAAATTTAATATTGTACTAGATGCTTCTTCTTCCAATTTTGGATTTTCAGTGACTACAGGCATTGGGTTATTTGCTACAAGTGGACGATATTCGGGTTTTTCGAGGTGTACAGGCACCTAAATTTTGTTTTTAAAAATTATTTTTAATTAAATAACTAAAGAAGGATCAGCAATTTCCCCCGGATTTGGTAATTCATTTGCTGCTTCTCGCGGAATTTTTGTTTCATTTTCTTTAAGAATTTCAATAGTAGAAATGATCGTTTTTGCTTCAGTATCTTCTAAGTTTGAATCATTAGAAAATGTTGTTGTTGGGAATGTTTTACTTAAAAAATACAATTAAAGTTTTAATAAACAAAAATACAATTACCTTATTTCACAATTTAATAAGGAAAAGGAAATTAACGTACAATAGAAATACAAAAATAACTTAAAGTTTATTTTTTGCATTCTGTCCTATAAATAAACTTGAATTAATTTTCAGAAAATAAACTTGAATTAATTTAAAATCAGAAAATAAACTTAAATATTTATATTTATTCGCATCAGAAACTTGGTTAAAAATAAACTTGAGAAGTAAGTTTTCTTTTCTCTTTTCTCTTATATTCCAGGTTGTTCATTTACTATTTAAACAAAATCAGAATATTATAAAAGTAATTGACGGATTAACTAGTCAAGTGGGGGGAAATATTTATTGGGTTAAAGTGGAAATAAATAAAACAGAAAAGAAATTTAGAGGAAATGTTTTATTAAATAAAAGTGAACATAAAACACTCTTTTAAGATTTTTTTTTGTTTATGTTTTTGAATTGTTGACTCTTTTATTTATTTTTCTAAATTAATTAATTAATTAATTCCTTTATAAATAGACTAAATTTAGAAAAATTTAAAAATTAAAAATAATTTAATTTTTAAAAATTAGGGGACATTAGAGCCTTAGAAAATTAAAAAATAAAAATATTTTTTTTTAATCAATTTATTTCAAGTTTTATTTTATTCACTTTTTCTCTTTTATTTTTATTGTAACTTTTTCTTCTCTTCTCATATTTCTTAGTAAATAATTTAAAAATATTTTTAGAATCAGCTATAAATATTTTTTTTTATCTTAAAAACTAAAAAAATAATCAAATGTAAGAAAAATAAAATAATTAAAAAAACTTTAAAAAAGCAGCCGCGGTAATCCCTAAAAACTAATCTAGTCCCTCAATATATTAATTTTTTAATTTGCAAAGATTTTAAAATTTATCAAAATTTTATTATTAATTAATTAAATAAATAAAAGTGAAAAAAAAGTGAATGAAAATATTGTAAATTTGGCAATAGAGGTAATGGAAATTTATTGGCAAGAGAAATGAGCAAACAATTAAATTTTTAAATTAAATTAAATATACATAAAAGAGTAAAATAATAAATTTAAAATATCTATATAGTATGTAGAAGGTTGTTCAATTAGATAACAATATTATATATATAATATATTTATTATTTATCTCGTT
Source organism: Meloidogyne graminicola (assembly GCA_036172905.1). Classification (NCBI taxonomy): domain Eukaryota; kingdom Metazoa; phylum Nematoda; class Chromadorea; order Rhabditida; family Meloidogynidae; genus Meloidogyne; species Meloidogyne graminicola. The sequence continues at coordinate 1,765,014 of JARPZY010000007.1, forward strand.
ATAAGGCTAAAAAAGAAGTTAAAAAAAAAAGACTTTTTAAATTTATATTTCTTTGGATTACTGTAGAAAAAAAATTTTTGGAAATCGTTTAGAAATTTTTGTAATTCTTTGGAACAATTTGGTCATATTTTTTGACTTTTTTGGAACCTTCTTTATTTTTATTTATTTTGCAACTTTTCCCTGTCCTTATAAACGAGAGTTAATAAAAATTTAAATATTTTTCTATTTTTCTTCATCTTTCTTTGGAAATCGTTCAATAATTAATTCAATAATTTTACCCAACAAATTATTTGTTTTGTCTATTTTCCCGCAGAGTTGTTCGAATAAATTATTAGATGAAATTTCTTCTTCAATTTGATTAGAATTATTAGAAAATGAATTTTGGCAATTTTTAGAATTATTATTATTAGGTGTTATTATAACATTTTGTTTATTTACTTCCTCTCTCTGAAAAAAAAAGTTTTTAATTTAGCTAAAAATTAGCATATTTAATTCTTAAAAAATCTAATTCTTAATTTAGAAAAAAAACACACAAAAACTAAGTTAATAGCAATTAAAATATTAATTAATTATTAAATAATATTCTCAGACTCAAATGTCCTTATTTCAAGGTAAATGAAAAAAATGAAACTTTTTTTTGTCAAATAATGATTACTATTAAATAAAAATACTTAAATAAACTTTAATAACAAACTTTTCCTTAAAAAAAAAAAACACAAAGTTTTATTATTAAAAAAACATTTTCCCCTACCAGTAAAGTTTTTGAAACTTCAACATTTTCTTCAAAACTTGTTCGAATAGGTTTGTCCAATTTTCGACTTCTTTTGTTTCCATTTAATGAAACAACTCCCCCCTTTGAATTATTATCTAAAGGAATTTTTCTCTTCTTTTTTAAAACATCAAATGGAACAAATTTATCAATTGCAGATTCTTCTACTATTGTAATATTATTAGAAGAATTATTATTAATGTTGTTATTGCCAATATTATCTAATGTTGCATTCAACTAAATTTTAAATAAACGTTTAATAAATATTAAGGGCCTAAATAATAAAGATTATGAAGAAATTCTAAAGGAATTCCAATTAAAAGGTCACAAGCAAAAAATCCCCTTTAAAGGGCAGGACATCTCAATTAATCTCTAATATTATAAAGTAATTGTTTCCTTATATTTCTCTAACCAAAGCAAGAAGAAATTGCTGTGCAGACTCTAGTTGTTGATTATTATTATTTGTTGTTTTTAAATTATTATTTATTATTAAATTATTCTCTGTATCATCCCTTATCAAAATTGCAGCAATATCATTTTCTCTTTGTTCGTTAGTTGTTGTTGTGGTCATTTCCCCGTCCAGTTCTTTTAAAATCATTTTTGATGATTCATTTAACCTTTATTTTTAAATTAATTTTAAAAAATCAATAATTCAATTAACCTAATCTTCAAATTGTCAACTCCATCACAAGTACCAATAGAGTCAATTTCTTCAGTAGGTTCACAACTTGACAATTTTTGTTGTTCAAATTCCTCTGGGGGAAGAGAATGACAATCAACATTTGAACGACTTTTTGCCCTTTGAAAGAGTGTTTCTTCAGAAATTTTGTCAGCCTCAAATAAGCGTAAATACTCTACTTCTGCTTCGCCCAAATTTCTGTAAATATTTAATTAGAAAAGTAATTTGATAAAATCAAATCTCTAATGACAAGAAACTCAAGTGACCAAATAAAATTTGAGACTCAAATGACACAAATTTCCAATAGAGTCTATACCAAAAAACAAGATATATTTGACAGTTGAGTCTCAGGAATTATCCAAACAACTAACAACAGCTTTCAAAATCCAATTACCTCTTTCCACTGAACAACTTTTGCCTTGAAGTACATTGAACATTTTGGACCTTCTTTTTGTACTGTTCAACCGTAAACATAGTGACAAATTGATTATTTAATTCTTCTGTAATGTTTGCCCACCTAAATAATTTTAATACAATATTTTAACAGTAACTTAAATTTTAAAAATGTACATTAGAGTCTCAATATTAAAAAACATTAAAAATTTTCTTACATTTGTAACTTCTGATTTCGGCCATCAGAATCTTGATTATTACGAGCAATTTCCGGATAATTTGCATGATAAAGTTGAATAAGACGTAAAGTTTGTTCTGGTCGCATTATTGAAACCATACTTTTTAAAATAGACTAAATTTAAAAAATTAAAAGCGAAAATTAAAGCAATAAAGTTTAAGGAAAAAAATTAAATTTTAAATTTAAGATACTCAAATGACCCGAGAGCTTATAAATAACTAAAGAAGTGTCTACTAATTAAAAAGAAGAATATTTTTGATTAAAAATTGTTTTTTATCATTAAACATATGTACAATTTAATAGCGAAAGGAATAAAAAAAAATTATTGTACTTTTATAATAAAAGATGAGTTAAAGAAAAAAAAATCAAGATTATGAATTTTTAATGTATTTTAACGCTCTCACCTTCTTATAATAAATAACAAGTAGTATGGTCTAGAATATAAAATAGGTCGTTACAAAATATATATATTATATATATGGTTTTTATAGATTGAAAGTAAAGAAAGGAAAAATGCTTATATATATTTTTGTAAAAAGAAGTGAGCAATCTTAAAAATCCAACACTCAAAACCGATTATTCAAACAACTTTCACTTTATCAAAATGCCATTTTGCCAGCAAATAAAATAGACAAAATTGGATTTTATGCAAAAATAAATGCTTTAGTAAATTATTTCCAAGTAATGAACCTCTCTAATAAAAGGGACAAATCAACAAAATTAAATAAAAGCCCTTTGGGGTTCTATCAACATAAACGTGTAAGTTTAAGAAAAAACGGTGGAATTAAAATTTGAAAAAATAAAAAGAAGCAAAGCAAAAGAAAGGAAAAAGCGCCCAAATTGGACAGTCTTAAGAAATTATATTAGGCCATAACTTGGTTTAATACAAATACAAGCATTTTCATGACAATAAATCGCCAAAAAGTATACAAAAAATACAAATAAAAATAAGGTAAATAGTTATAAAATGACAAGAAAATTTAAGAAGAAAAGAACGAAGAGAAAGACTAATACATCTCTCTTCATTCTCGTTCTAGTATAAAAACCCCCCGGAAAGGAGAAAATGTAAGAAAAGATTGGAAAATGAATATAAAATGAGAGCAAGCGATGAGCACAAGAATAAAGAGCTTTTTATGGGTAATTTTGGCTTTTTCTTATATACCTATTTGGGTATATATACACTTGAAAATTATTTGAAGAGAATGTGTTGACAAAACTTCTCTTCTTCTATCCTTTTTATATTATTTTCTTTACTTAAGAAGGGAAAATGTTTGCGATGGCGAAAACTTTGATAGATGAAGATCAGGGCTATTCCAGAATATCAACTATCAATAGTAAATTTGAGTCTAGAATTAAATATTGAGTCTGAAAAATTAATAAAACCTCAAGTTTTGCGTTAATTCGAAAGAGATCAAAAGAGCGTTTTTGTAAGATTTTAAATGAGAGAACACACGAGTCAGAAACATAAAGTACTTTTTTAAACGCCCACTAGAGTCTAAAATGAAAAGGTGAGAATATAATGACTCAAAAATATACCAATAGTTGATCGTTTAATAATGATCTACAAAGTAGGAATGAAACGTAGACTTATACATCAAAATAAAGGAATGAGCGCGGAAAATGCCTCTGGTAAAAATTGAAGAATAAAATAAGAGAGAAAAAGATGAATGGGAAAGGAGATTTAAGCTAAGATTGTTAGAACAAACTTGAATTTGTTTATCGTTTAGATCTTACAAATAAATGTACATATAAAGGAATATTTGAAGGAAAAAAAGGTTTGAAAGTAAGGAGGATCGATATTAAGTTTGAATAAAATAAAAGTTTGTTTGTTTGTCCGGGTTTTTATAGTAAAATGATTGGAAGAAGAGAAAAAACTGTTTTTATAGTAAAGTTTGTAAAACTTGAAAATAAACTTAGAGTAAGAACTTGACTGTGCTTTTATAGTAAAATGATATATGAGAAAAGAAAAAAAGTTTTTATAGTTAAAGTTTGTAACATAAAAACTTTGAGATAAAACTTGTTTTTTAAGTTTGAATTTAAAACTTAACACATGGAAAGGCTGTTAATTTTATTAAAGTTTCTTTATATAGTTTATTTCTTTGAATGTTTTGTTGTTTTAACTAATAAAAAGAAGCGGTCCTTATTTTTCTTTGTTTTTCCCCCATATATTTCAGCCAAGCTTATTTTGTTCACATTTAGAGCTTGCAGGTTTTCCTTTTATTTATATGTATTTTTTCTTCTTTTTTAGTCAACTTTTTGATGTAATGCTGATAAGGGAAAGAGTGTTTTGAGCAAAATAATCGCGCCTTCTTCTACTAGCGCAACCAGTCAAAATAAGTATATAAGCAAAGTAAGTTAATCGCAAAATCAACTAAAAACATTCTTTCATTTATATTCTAAACCAAGTAAGGAATGTTTGGGGGAAATACTAGAAAAGAGAAGAAAAATAGAATTAATTTTGATAGAAATATTTGGAAGGTCTTTAAACCAGTGAAGAAAAAAAATTTTTTTCTTAATCTGACCTAAAGGATATTTTTATAGAAAAATCAAATTAATTAAAAATTAGGACAAACTGATGAGGTAAAGTAAAAATAACAAAGTTTAGGATTTTTAGGTCCATTTGAGTCTCAGAAATTGAGTGCTTTCGAGGACTAAATGAAGAGGGATGTGAGACCGATTTTCGTTTTTTTATTTGGTAGAAAAACACGGGATAATAAAGTTCCTTGCTCCTAAGAAATTAACGAAAATACTTAAAGATAACTCAACTAGAATAAAATATATTTTATTTATTCCCCAAACTCTTACACTTGTCTCTTATCACAAAACCTTGTTCTTTCGATTCATTTTTATGCTTTATCAAAAAACATCAGTCTTTGCTTTCTTTTATTCGTGGCTATTATATAAAAAAAAATATTTTTTAGTTCCGCTCAGCTCAAAGTCAAAAACTTGTCTCTTATGACCAAAAACGTGTTATTTCCCTACTCGCGCTCTTCATTTAGTTTGACAGCTAAAACAATAATAATAAAGCTAAACCTATTTAAAAAATTAAGTTTTAATAAGTTAATAAAAATTTAATTTATATTTTTAAAAAATTAAAAATAAGAGAAAAATGAAATATTTTTAAATTAAAGGAGAAATAAAACTATTTACAAGCACTGGATTCGAACCTTAAGTCATCGTTAATAAAGAGTTAAAACCTTACCGACCAGACCACGCATACATTTAAACTTTTATTTAATTTATAGAATAATCTGTCAATTAAAAATATTTTTCAAATAAAATAATTTAAAAAATTATTGATATTTTCAAAGAAAAAGAACAAAGAAACATAATGAAAAAAAAACAATCAAATAATAAATTTTTTAAAATCAAATTTCTGGGATATAATAAATTAAAATTATTTATTCACTTTAGAAAATACAAAGTAAATTTTAAATTTATTTTTTTTTCTTCTTTACTTTTTCTAAAGTGTACAACATATATTTATTTTGAGATTTTTCAAAAAATAATTTAAAAAAATACTCTTCAATTAATATAGCAACCAAATTTTGCAGTAAAAAAAATTTAATCAGAAAAGTACATAAATTTAATTTATACAAGTCCTTAACTATTATAAAATTACTGTATTTTTGGGCAGAATTTTAAATTAATTTAAACAAAGTTAAATAGAAAAATTAATAAAATTAACAGAATTTGGTTGTACAATTGAAGAATATAAAAAAGAGAATAAAATTTTTTTTAAAATAAACTAATCGACAATAAATAAATAAATATTTTTATTCTTATTTAATTCAAAAAAAAAAAAGAATTTTTAATTTTTAATAATTTAATTTTTAAAATAATTTACAAATTCTTTCTTTTTGAATTATTTCCTGAAGAAGAAGAAGAATATTGTTGAGTCATATTATTATTAATATTATTTCCCTGATGAAATTGTGCATAAAGTTGTGAAGTAATAATTCTTGGGTCATTAATAGTAGTTTGTTGTTGTCCTTTTTTATTTTTCTTTTGAGTAGAAGAAGAAGGTAAAGTTGATGGTGTCTGTTGTTGTTGTGTTTGTATATTATTTTGTATAATTGGCTGAATTGTTTGATTTTGAATATTTTGTGTTGTAGTCTGTTGAGGATTTAATACCTGAAAAATATTTAATTAATTAAAAATAAAATTTAAAAAAAAAATTTGGTTGATGTGTTAAATGAAATAAATTAACCAAACGATTTCCGTAAATTATTAACGTTTAGGTAATTTTAGGTAAATATATAGTATTGATACATATTAGATACAAAATTTTAAAAAAATAAAAAGTAGAGAAAAAACAAGTTTTATAATTAAAAAAACCCTACAAAAAATCAAATTCCCTCTAATTTTTTGACCATAACTTTTTTCCAAAGTTTCCAAAAATTAAGATTTTTTGAAAATTTTTAGCTAATTTTAATCTTTATTAAATAATACTATAAATATCTAAAAATACCCATTTATTCCAATAATATAATTAAAGGAAAATTTAAATATATTACCGATAAATATTGTTGTAACAAATGTTCTTGATTAATAAACTAAAAAAAAATTGAAAATTAAAATTTAATTTTAAAAAATTAAAATAAAAAAACAAACCGCAAGTGGATTATTTAATTGTTGTTGAATAGTAGACGAAGAAATACCTTGTTGTATAGAATTATTATTATTTTGATGTTGTTGTTGAGTAAAATTTGTTGGAATATTTTGTTGTCTATTTTGATAATGTTGTTGTTGCATTGGTTGATGAAATATTTGTTGTTGAGTAGAAACAAAATTAGGCATTTGATTTGGCTGTTGAACAAACTGAGGATGGCGGTTTTGGGGTACAGAAGAAAATATTGGCTAAATAAATTTTTTTTAAATCAGAATTAAGACCAGAAATCAGAATTAAAACCAGAATTAAAATCAGAATAAAAATCAGAAATAAAAGTCAGAATAAAAATCGGAATAAAAATCAGAATTAAAACCAGAAATAAGAATTAAAATCAGAATAAAAATCAGAAATAAAAGTCAGAATAAATCATAAAGAAACCTGAAAAGTTTGAATTCCTCCATATTGTTGTTGCCAATTTTGTTGTTGTTGTTGAAACATTTGAGATCCATTCATTTGACAATTACCAAAAGAATTATTATTCAATAAATGAACAGGACGAAAATTAGAAGAGGAGGAAGAAGAAGAAGAAGAAACATATGTAGGTGGTTGTTGTTGTTGTTGTGGAATAATTATTTGTTCTTCACCTCCTATACTTGTATTAGTAGTAGTAATAATATTATTACAAGTTTGTGTTGAAGAAACAAAATCAGAAGAAAATGCAGCAGATGATTTTGATAAAATAAATCTTTGATAATCAAAATTTTTTTGTTGTTTTACAAAAACATTGTCTTCTTCTTCTTCTTCAATTATTTCTGTTTTAATGTTGTTATTAACTAGACTATAAAAACAAATAAAAATATTTATTTTTATTAATTACAATAAAAAAAAACAAAATAACTTTAAAAAAGCCTTTTTTTAATTCTAATAAATTAATTTTAAAGTAATACTTACATAATATCTTCTCCATTACTAACACCACCATTTCCCCCCTCTTCTCCTCTAGTCTGTGTTGGATCTGTTGGAGGTATTGAAACTAAACTTGAAGTAACGCTATCTACTGTTTGACGTCCTTGTTCAATTTCGGTAGAACTATTAAAGCCTTGACTTGAATTAAGCCTTCTAAAAAAATAAATAAATTTAAATTAATTTAAACAATATTTTTAAAAAAAAATAAAAATTGTTAATTAATTTATATATTTTAATTGAGTCTAAAAAGCTTTTCTTTTCCTCTTTTATGTTACTTAATTTTTTTATTTTTCGTTTACTTAAAATTTTTCTGGTATTAAAAAAAAAATTTTTAATATTTTTCTATTTAAATTAATTTTTTAAAAAAAATTAACCTTTTTCGATTTTTAGAATTTTCATTTTTCTTAGGCGGTGTTTTAGGAGAAATAACTTCACTTGAATTTATTTCACTTGAATTAAAAATTAATTCCCCTCCAGCAATTCTACAAATATTACAACCATTATTTTGGCATCGATTGAGGATATTTTTTAATGTTTTAATTACTTAAAAAAAAAATTTAATTAAAATTTAATTATTTTTTACAATGTAAATGTGAAGGACAAGATTCACATGGTTGTTTTTTAGCCATTAATTCAATTAATGAATCGAGCTGTTCTTTTTTGATTTTAATTTGATATTGCTTTAAAAAAAAAAAATAAAATTTATTAAAAATTAATTAAAAGGAAATATAAAAATAAATATATTTATAAAACTCAAAATATTTTCTGGACAATTTTAGAATTATTTCATGGCCGCCCTGGGTTCTCCCCTCTCTAAAATCCCAAATCTTATGTGTTTTCAGTAAAGTCCATTAAAATTAAAAAAAAAAAGAAAAGTCCAAAAAGGCTTAAAAGATTTGACTCTCTACTAATTTAGTAAAAAAAAATTAAAATTTAATGGCCTAATCATTAAAGAAAAGTAATATAATTATTACAAAATTTTATTCCCTTCTAATCCTTAAAAAAAATTTTTTTTTAATTTTTCTTACCGCTTCACAAATAGCAGCAGCATTTTTCTCTTGTCCATTACTCTTTTCTTCAACTTTTTCAACATCTTTTAATTTAAAAATTGCTTCTTTTAATTTATCCAATTCATTTAATAATTTATTCTTTTCTAAAATAAAATTTTCTTCTTTTTTTAGACATTCATTAATTTTTATATTGAATTCTTTAATTTCTTCATTTTGTTTATTTAATTCTATTTTATGTTCTAATATATTTTTTTTTATTATATTTTCATAATTTTGTGTTATTTTAATTTTTTGACTTTCTAATTCTATTTTTTTATTTTCTTCAAAATTGTATTTATTATTTTTTAATTTTTCTTCTAATTTAAGGTAATTTTCATTTGATTTTTTTATTTCTTCTTTTAATTTTTTTTTTGAAGCTTCAAGTTGAGATGTTAAACGTTTAATTTCCAAGTCCTAAAATTAAATTTTTTTAATTTAAAATTAAGTAAAAAAAATTCTAATAAAAACTTTTTCTTAATTTTTCTTAAAAATTTAATTTTTATTTTAAAAATTTCATCCCTTGTATATTATTAAAACAAAAAGATTAAAAACTTTAAAGTAAAAGGCATTCTCTACTCAAAATTTTTAAAAATAGTTCTCTCCACTTTCTTAACATATGCCTGAAAGAACTTCTTACTTAGTTCCCCCCATTTATTCTTTTTTATATTTCAATACCTTAAATAGGTAAAGGAGAAAAGAAATTTAATTAAAAAAATTCACAAAAAAAAAAATCTCAAAAAAGAGACTTAGCTTAACTAATTAATTCCTCCAAAAAAAATTTAAAAAAAAATTTAAAAACCTTAGCCTGTATTTTTGTTTGAAAATCATTATTATTATTATTTAAATTCTTCTGTTTACTAATAAACATATTTTCAGCAGCTTTATCTCTTTCAGAATTATTTTGTTTAATAATTTTATTAATTTCTTCAGCCATTTCCTTCTTATGTTTTTCTTCCACTTCTTTTTTCCACGAATTATTATTTTTTCTATTATGGAGTATATCATTTAATAATTTTTTATTTCTTTCATCCAATCTTTTAATTTCGTCAGTTGATTTTTTGTATGCGATTTCTGCCTTCTTTTGTTGTTCAGCAAGTTGGTTTTTTAAATTCTGAATTTCTGCTTCCTGAAAATAATTAAAAATTAAATAATTATATTTAAAGGGTTATTAATTTAAAAAAAGTTTATATTCTTTTTTAAAGGAAAAACAGAAGTTTTAATAAATAGTTCTGAAGCAAAAATTCTGATTTAAATAAAAATTCTGGTTTTTAAAAAAGTTTGAAAAAAATTCTGAAAATGCTTATTTAAATAATAGTTCTGATTTTCTGAAAATGCTTATTTAAAAATAATTCTGATTTTTAAAAAATTCTGAAAAAAATTCTGATTTCTGGAAATTCTGATTTAAATAATAATTCTGATTTTCTATGAAAAAATATACTACTATAAGAAAAACAAATTAAAACATTTTAACCCCTTAATAAAACAAATATTTAAATTAAAAAAAAAACCTTTGAAGCTTCTTTCATTGAATTATTATTTTTTTCATTTAATTTAAGTTTATAATTTTCTTCTTTTAAATAATTAATTTCTCCATTTAAGTTTATAATAATTTGTTTTTCTTCTTCCAAACTTGCTTTACATTCATTTAATTGTCTATGTTGATTTCTATATCTCACAGACATTGAATCGTTACTGACTTGAAAAGAATTTAAACGAGTTATTTCTTCATCTTTTTTAGCAAGTTGAGCACGTAAATTAAGAATTTCTTCAGTTTTTCGTTTTAATAGATCCTCTGAATTTTCAGAATTTTTTGGAAGAATTGAGCCTGTTTGAGAAGGCTGAAAATTAAAAAAATTTTGAGGTAAATTAATGAGTATTTTTAATTTAATTATATGTTCTAAAAAGAAAACATGACTAAAAAATTTAGATAATTAAATAAATTTCACTTTAAAAATTATTTTTAATGATCTAATTAAAGTTAAAATATACCTTTAAATTATTATCTGAAGAATTAGCACCGCCAGTCATCTCTTTCCAAGAATCTTAAAAAAAAATTTTTAATTATATGAATGGACATAAAAAAGGCAAAAAAGTTAAAAAAGAGGTTCGTCCATTTTATAAGTTTAAATAAAAGTTAATGGTAAAATAAGTGTCTCATTTAAGTAAAAATATTATTATTTCTATTTAGGACACCAAATAAAAATAATTTTTAAAAGGTTAAATAATATTTTAGTATACAATAACAAATAAGTGCCTTATTAATGTAAAGCTTGTGTTACACTAAATTTTAATTTAATTAATAATCTCCCTTAACATTAAATTAATTTTCCTTTTTTAAGGCCTATATATAATATTTTCAATTCATTAATAAAATTCTCAATAAAAAAAATTATAATTTTAATTTCTTTTCATTTTTAAACTAAATAGACATAAAAGAAAGAAAATGACCTTCCCTTTTCCCATTTATTATTAAATTTTATTTTGGCATTCGCTAAAGTAATGGCATATGGAAAAAAGTGAAAATAAGGCAAAAACCTATCAATTATTAAATACTTCAATTTTACTAAATTATTGAAGATATTTTTAAAGTCAACCGCTGAGTTATTTGACTAGTTTGAAGGGAGTTAAAAGTTATCCTGCCGATAAAAATAGAATCGAGATTCTCGACCAAAAAATTGACGGGAATTCCAATTTTCGAGAATTAGGTTGGCAGAAGCCTATAAAGGTATCAAGAGTTGAGGTACTGAAAAGGAGACAGGAGCCTAAACTAAAGATACCTACATCAAGCCACAATACCCCCAGATTTAATCAAAACATAGAAAATAGTTAAAAGTAAAACCTTTGTTTGGAAGACTATCAAAACCTCGTTTTTCCACATCTCCAGGTTGTCCAGAATTTTGAGCAGATGTACCCTGAGTAATTGAAGCCATAGTATGTTCGGGTGGCAATGGAGGCTGTGGAACAATTCCCCGTAAAGGCTGTGGCGGTTGCATAGGAATTGAGTGTTGTTGTGGAAAGTAATAATGCTGGGGATGTTGAAACCAGGTTTGTTGTGATGGTCCCCATGGTTGAACCATTCCAGGTGGATACATTACGGGGACATTCTGTCCTAAATAATTTGAGTTTATTCAAAGAATTTAAAGACTTAAACTAAAAGAATACAAGTAAAAACTTACTGTAATTGTGTGGAGGACTAAAAAATCCTGCACGTTTTTTTCCCATAATTAAAATAAATAAAATAATTTAGAAATAAATAAATCTAGTCTAAATATGTGATTAAAAACTTGATAAAATAAAAATGAGATGGTTTATCAGATAAAAAATTAAATGGAACGGTAAAAACGTAAAAAAAATATAGTACATATTGTAATGTAAATTTAATGCTAAAAACTAAAAAAAAAAAGCAAGCTAGAAACAAAACAGAAAATGTCAATAAAACGAAAAAAATTTTGGCCTTTATTCGAAGAAATGATATTTAAAATATTAATGAATATTCTAGCAAAAAAAAACGTCTTTATCTATAATCTTAACAGTATTTTTTTTCTTATGAAGGAAAAGAAAAAAGATAAAAGAAAAGGTTCGTTTGGTCGCAGGCATAAAGTCACGAAAAAAGTTAAAAATAGCAATTATTTTTTTACGCTTAAAAACTTCTTTTAGCTATTTCTTACTTTTTCTCTAAAAATATTTAACTATTTTTGCAACTATTTTACTAAATAATTGACACATGTTTTAGTTCAAATTTTTGATTTTTTAGTCGATTAAAAATTACATTTATTTTCATACTCTATTTTACTTTAATTTCTCTTCAAATCTTGAGTACTTTAGAGTCTCAAATTATTCCTTAAAAAATACCTTACTTCCTAATTTTATTTAAGTTGTAACCTAAATTCTTAAGTTTCTTCTTAATTTTTGCAATATTTAAAGAGAAATTTTATTTTAATTTTGGAATTGTTAAATAATATTGTTGCTAAAACTTGTTCTTTCCTTAATATAATAAAATCACCCTTAAACATTTTTCTATAATATAATTGACGTGTTAATGTCAAATGACACTCCTTTTTACAAACTTTTTTTTTTTTTTCTTGTTAACCAAAGATAAAATTTAATAATAAAAAAAAATAGCTGGAATGCAATTAAATATATTTAAAAAAAAAAAAAAAGATAATTATCAGTTGTATTTTTAGCTTCTTTAATTGTAAATTACACAGTGTTAAATTTAAAGAAAAAAAATATTTTTGCTTCAATCAATTTACAGTTTATTTATTTAAATTACTCATTAAAAAAAGGAAGAACAACAAAATGGTAAAGGAAGAAAATTATGTTAAAAAAAACGATTTATTTTTACCTTTATTTATTGCTAAAATGATTATAACCAGTATTTTGGCTGAATATTTAATTCTTATTTCCATTGGAAATTAGAAGAAAATGGAAAATAAAAAAGGGAAGAAAAATTAAAAAAAAATTAAATTGTCCAAAAGTCAAATTTTCCTCCTTTTACCATTTTGTAATTTTTCAACTTGTATTTAACCAACTTTTTTTTTTTTTAAAAAATATAAAAGGAAAATAAACTTGCCTTCACTAGTTTCTCTGTTATCATTATCTTCATTATTTTCAATTTCCATTGGAACAGACGTTTCATCACTTTCTTTTTTTCTCTTTCTTTTATTAATAACAAATTTTGGCAACAAAATTCCTTGTTGTTCACATTTTAACGCATCAAGGCAATAATTAGGCCTTTCATCAAGTCGTGGATCATTAAAATTCATTCCTTTTAATGGAATATTTTTAATTTTACGAGGTGGGGGTTGAATTAAAGTTTCAAGTTGAGGACTAGTTAAGTAGTTGTAACTATTGTGCTTTCTTTTTTGGTCTTTCATTTGTTGGCATTTTTGTTTAGTAATTTTACAAATATTTTCTTCTAAAAATATTTTTATTCATTTTTAAAAAATATTGGCAACAAAACTGACCATTATTTCCTTCTGAGAATATTACTACTCTTGAACAGCTTTCCCCCTCTTGCATCATTAAGCTCCGCCCATTTTTGTTTGGAGGGTTTTCTCTTTTGTTGTTATGACATTCTGTTGTAATATTATTTTTTACTTCCTCCTCCCTCTTTCTTTCTTCTTGTTCACAACCTTCTTCTTCTTCATCTTCTTCTTCTTCACTACATAATTCTCCTTCTTCTTCCTCAACTCTTCCTTCCTTTAAATAAATATCTTCTTTCCCTTCTTCGTCTTCTTCATTGTATTCACTTCTATTATCTTCTTCTCCTTCCATTTCTTCTCTTTCGTCTACCTCTTCATTTTCTTCCATCTCTTCGTTTTCTTCTATATCCCTCTCTTCTCTTCCTTCCCCATCTTCATTTTCATATTCTTCTTCTCGTTCATTTTCTTCTCTTCCTTCAACCTTTTCCTCACCGTCCACTTCATCTCCTCCTTCTAAGTCCCCCTCTTCCCTTTTTTCTTCCTTTTCTTCCATTTCTTCTTCCACCTCTTCACCTCCATATTCCTCCTCTTCTTCTCTTCCTTCCTCATTTTCATATTCTTCCTCTCCTTCTCTTCCATTTTCTTCCCTTCCTATCCTCACCTCACCATTTAATACTTCTTCTTCCCCCTCTCCACTCTCCATTATATTCCCTATATTTCCCAACAAATCATTTTCTTCCTCTACTTCCTTTAAATAATTAAAATTACTAAACTCCTCTCCATTAGAATTTTCTTCATCTAATAAAATTAATTCATCAACACTATCTAAATTACTTTCTTCATTCATTTCTTCTTCCTTTTTCTCTTCAAAATTTCTTTCATTCAAAAGTTTTTTAAGGTAATTTCCATCAATTTCTTCAATTTTTTCAATTTTTATTTTCTTATTTAAAATATTTTCTTCACAAAAATTTCTTTTTTTATTGCAATTTTCATATATAATGATACAATCATCCTCATTTTCATCTATTTTGTTGTTGCTTTTTTTGTTATCTTCTAATATTTTGTTTGAATTAAATGAAGTCATCGACTGCTCTTTATTTTCCTTTAAAATGAGGGAAAAGGGTATGTTTAGGCGCAGAAAGTATTTTGGCGCAGGCTTAGAAAATTTTACTTCTGTGAAGGTTTGCTTGTTACTTTCTTTATGGTCTTAATTAATGTTTTTAAAAATTTCAGAATTTATTTAAAATTCAGAAAAAATCAGAATTTTTAATTTAAATTTCAGAAAAATTAAAAGTTGTTTTAATTTCAAGTCTTTCAACCTTTTCCTCCATAACTCAAAAAATACTAAATAAAAAATTCTGAAATTTTCAGAAAATGTTTGTTTTATTAATACAAAAATCTCTTTAAATTTTTACTTTAAAAACAAATTTCTTTAAGTAGATATTTAAGTCCACGCCAAAACATTCTGCGCCTAGATGTTTACAAACCTTTACTGCTAATTGTTGTGAGGACTGTTCTTCCGTCGTCTTTAGAAAACTGTCATTAACACCTTTAATGCTTTCTTTATTAATTTTGATTAATCTTAAAGGAATAGGTTTTGTTGAATATTGTTGTTGTTGTTGTAATGAGGTAAATTCCCCTTGTGCCTCACGTCCAAGATGACTTTTTATTGGAGGACTTATTTTGGCTGAAAAAAAAAAATAAAAATTAATTAAGCATAAAAAAATATTTAAATAACTAAAAGTATTAATTTACTTAAAAATAAAGAAAAGAAAATTAATTAAATAATGTAAAAGGGAACGGTTCCCTCCAGCCTTCTACGTAGTGTGAAAGGAACATAAAAATAATTTTATTAGAAAATTAAAGAAAAAATGTTTAAATAGACTTAAAATAAGGTTTAGAATTTTAAATTAATTTCAACCAATTTTTCAAGTTTAATTCAAAAATTCTTACAAATAATTTCTCCCAAAATTTTTGAATTTTCACATATAGATATTTTTTGTGGGTCAAGGAAAAAGATATTGGATTTCAGGGAAAATAATGTTGCAAAATAGAAAACAATTTTATTAGATTGCACACCTGTTCGCTAGACATAAAATTAAATTAATTAAATGGACAGGAAATTGGAAAAACAATTTTTTAATCCGCCTAATAAATAATTTTATTTTTAAAAAATTATATTTTTACACTATTGAATTTTAACAAAAAAAAGCAATTTAATAATAATATAACATCCATTCTATTCAATAAAAAATTAATTTATTTACCCTCCAAAATATTCTCTTGCAAGGTAATTATTTTAATAATTTTTATTTAAAAAATCTTTTGAAGTAGAAAAACTTTTGGTCAGAAAATTCATTGGTAAATAAATTATTTTATGCTTAGAAATTAATTCAATAAAAATAAATACTTAGGTTGTAACATAAGTTTTTAGCCCCCCTTCAGAGTACATAAGATTAAAAATTCATATTTAGTTTCTCTTAACGCCAATTTTAATTTTGTTTTTTATTTTACATTTTACACAATGGCTTCTTCATTATCAGAACGTTCAGAAAATTTTTGGCCCTCTTAAAATTTTTTTATTGAATTTTTTAGTGTTGACCCAAAAACGCATGCGTTTACTTCATGAATTTTAATTGGGCCACTCAGCAAAGGAAGCATGGCGTAATCTATGCATATCGATGGGCGATGGTTCGATCTGCTATGCCATCGCAAAAAACTGGTTCAAAAAATTCAGGGATGGGAAGGAGGACCTGACAAACAAAGAGTGCTTAGGGCGACCACCAACCATCAATATTAATCCCATTCTCACCGCAATAGAGGCCGATCCAACTTTGAGTACTCGCATGTTGGGGGACGAAGTTGACTGCTCACATACGCAAGTTGCAAGAATTTTACATGAAGCGGCAAAAAAGTTATAAAGGGTAAATGGGTGCCTCATGAATTAACGCAAAATCAAAAAAATCACTAAGTCACTTTTGCACAAAAACTCCTTAATCTCTACAATAAAGCCCCTTTCTTGGACCGAATTGTTATTGTAATGAAAAATGGGTCTCATATAAAAATACTGAAAATAAAAAACAGTGGTTCACCCCTGGCCAACCAGTGGTTTCGACCCCTAAACCGGATTGGGTCAGCGGCGCATTCTTTTGTCTATTTGGTGGTGGCGCGGTGGTTGATCCACTGGGAACTGGTTCCAAATGGCCAAACAATTAGTGCCCAATATTATTGTACCCAATTGGATCGAGTCCAGCGAAAAATTCGCTCTCCCTGCCTCGCAAGACAATTTTGCGCGGGGGTTATCCTTCAACGGATAATGCTAGACCGCATGTCGCAAATGTGACTTTCCAAAAAATCAACCAGCTGGGCGGGGAACCTCTTATTCATCCACCTTATAGTCCTGACTGTGCTCCATCTGATTACCATCTTTTTGCCTCTCTTGCTCATTCCTTAACCGGGAAAAACTTTGTTGATAAACCCCATATCAAAAATCACCTTAGATTGTATTTTGCCTCTAAAAAACCCGATTTTTATGCCAGTGGAATTGATCTCTTGCCCATTAAATGGCAACATGTTATCGATAATAATGGTGAATATTTTGAAAATTGATCTTATATTTAAATTATTTTAATAAATATTTATTTGTTTTAACTCAAGGGGGCTAAAAACTTATGTTACAACCTAAGTAGAATGGGGAAGGTGTAAATTAATTTTAAATCATTTTTAAAGCAATAAAAAATAAAGACATTTGGTCACTTAGTTTAGTAAAAAAAAAAATAAACTTAATAGAAGCAAAAATAAAATATTTAAATACAAAAATAAAAAAAAATACACAAATTATAAAAAAAACACATGTTCGAAAATACAATTCTGTTCTAGTCGTTATATTATTTTTTTAATTAAATAAAATTATTAACTAATAATTTGCGTAAAACACAATTTTTAATCAATAAAAAAATCAATGAAAAAATAATTATTTATTAGCCGATTATTAAAAAAATATTTTTTTTAATGTTTATCAAATAAAGGGTCAAGGATAGAATTTAAAATATACCGAAAAATAAAAGAAGGATTATTTTAATAAAATTGAAAATAAAAATATTAATTTACATAATAATTTTAGTTGAATCATAGAACAGCAATTTTCCCAAGAGAAGCATAAAAAACAGCAACATAAAAAAGAAAACTGATAAAAATACATTATTTTCAGAATGTATTTTACTAACTTTAAATTCTGATATCTCCGGAAAAGAAAAATATATTTTAATAATAATATGTATTTCCAAAAAAATATTTACATTTTAATTCTGATATTTCCGGAAAAAACAGCATTTTTTTTATGCTTCTTTTGTTTCAAATTGTATTTGTTTTTATAAAAAATGAGAAAATGTTTTTTTGTGTTTTATTCGGGAGCAATGTACAAATTTTCTTTATAAAAAAATGCCTAAAAATATGCTAATGTGAAAGAGGCCAAGGAATAGATAAAAAATAATTTAGCGGCACGTGTAGGAAAAAATAAAAGAAAGGGGAAAGGGGAAGGAAAGGGAAGGGAAGGGAAAGAATTGTCTGTAATAAACAAATCATTTTGTTAAAATGCCCCCAAAAGACTATATTTTTGACATTTTAATGGAAATGATTGATAAGAAAAGATTGAGTTGAAAAATATAAAAAAAATATAACAAAAAATAAAAAAATATTCAAAAATTATTAAATTGTATTACAGCCTTTCCTATAGAAAATTATAATTAAAATACAAATAAGAGTACTGATTTCAGAAAAAGAACTAATTTGTAATCAAATAATAAAAATGAATTCTGAAAAAACAAATTAATTCTAAACTTTCCGGAAAACACACATTCTTATATTCTCTTAAAATCCAATTAAATACTGGTCTTTCCGGAAAATTAAATTCAGATTAATTTTAATATTTTCAGTAAAATACACACAAATTCTGATTTTTCTAGAAAATACAAAGTAATTCTGAAAGAATTCATTTAAAACAACGCTATACAATATTTAATGAAATAAATAATAAAGAAACTTAAACTTTTCTGCCAACATTAAATAAAGTTGTCATTAATTTTCCGGGTGACATTTTTTAATCTTTTCTTTTGTGTTTTACATTTTTTTCAGCAAACATTAAATTAATGAAGAAAATGAAAACATCTTTATTACACAACAAAAAAAAAAATACAAATTAAATTTTAAAAAAAAAAAAAAAAAGAAAAATTATATATTAAATCTATTTCTTTTATATCTTTATTTTTAATCTAAAAAAATATTTTAATTTCTCAAAAAAAATATTTATTTATAAAAAAATTAATAATAAAAAAAATTAATTAAAGTAAATAAGTATTACAACTAAATAATTAATAATCAGAAAAACTGAAAATTCTGATTAAAAGTTGAAAGTAATAAAAAAAATACAAGAGACCATAATATCTCCTTTTTAAGTTGTATTTTCCGGAATACAATAAAATACTTAAATTTACTTAAAATACACTGAAAAAGTAAAAAAAAAAATAAAAATGTTGTGCAGCAAGAAAAAAAAAAAAGTCGGTAATTACACAGACGGCGAACGTTGATTAAAAAAGAAATTAAAAATAAAATTTCAACCATAGTTGTAAAATAAAAATATGTACTAATTTTTTCCCTTATTTAACATCTTTAGTTAACCGATTTTTTTAAATAATTCAAAGAATAAAATTTCAAAAGAATTTTATTTTAAATTAAAAAATTAATTTAAAAAAATAAAAGAATTTTACTAAAATAATTGTTTTATTAATTTAATATTTTTTTAACCAATAATTCCAATTTTTAATAAATTTATTTTTAATCTTTATTTTACAAATTATTTTGAGGTCTAAATTTAAATAATCTTTCCATTTCTCAAAGAATTAAATCACATGGGGAAGCGCAAAAATAAAAAGAATAAGAGGGATTAAAAAGGAAAGTGAAAGTGTGTTCTAAAAAAGGGAATTTTTAAGGTAATATTATTTTTAGTTTCTTTGACGTACCGACAAGTGCGCGATTTTACTCAATTATTGTCAAATAATTCCAACATTTTGGATTTTTTTTTTAATTTTTAATAGGATTAGGTGAAGGATTAAAGATCTAGAGTATAGAGCTTTTTTGAATGAAAAACAGAAATTAGCTGATATTTCAAAGCAGAAGAATTAATGTGATGATACAAGTTAGAGATGAAGAGAAAAAAACATTTTTGATGTGTTGCTCCAAGAGTATTTTGACTTTCAGAATTTTGCGTAGACTCAAATGACCAATAAACTAATATTGAGTAATGTAATTAAATAATCCAATTTTTGATCAAAATTGATTTTCAACAGTTGTTCATACGTAGTCTTTCAAAAAAAACTCTACTATTAATGTTTAGAATATACTTTGTTTATTCAAAAAAACAACGCCTTGAGAAAAAAAAATAGTTGCATAAGATTGGAAAGAAAGATAAGGAGAATGCAAACACATTTTGTGAGTACAGTTTGCCAGATGTAGTAAAGAAAATGCAAAGGATTTTGCACAATTTTGCTTGCCATTTTTTCATTTTAGAGAATGTGCACACAAAAATAAGTGTAATAAACACTAGAAGAGAATAAAATAGCAAAAATAGAAATGGTGGAAGACATTAAATAATAGCACTGAAAATGGAGATGACAGCAGAGAAAAAGAAGAAAAAATGAAAGGCAGCAAAACTAAACCTGTTTTACTTATTTTAAGAAACTGGTGTGTTTGACACAATATTTAACGAAGGAAAAAATTTATAAAATAACAAAACTTGTGACTAAAAGAGAAGAAAATGGATGATGCATTAAATTTATGAATGTCAATGAAATATTTAATATATAAAAGCAAAAAGGAATTGTAGTCAAAGCACAAATCGACAACTCGTGACAAAAAAAGTTTCAAAAATTGGTAAAGAAAATATTTGAAAATGCAATAAATTTGTTAAATAATTATTAATTTTAAAACAATTTTGGTAATACTCTAGATTATAGCCCCCCTTTTTTTATTTTTATATTTTCCCGTTTCTTGCCTTGGAAAATCATCAAGCGCCTTCCTACTGATTCAAGTATTCATATACTAAAATATCGAATCATTGTGGTCTTATTATAAACGTAAATTCCTACATCAATCTGGTAATACCTCTCAAACATATCATACAGGCAACAGGGGTAAAGAGGAAAAATAAATATAAAAATAAAAAAGAGGGACTATAATCTAAAGTATTACCACAATTTTTTCCCATCTTAAAAAATTTCATAAGAATTTGCAACTTATGAGGATGCGAAATTTTATTTTATGTAATTTTGTACCAATTTTTTACTATTAAATAATTATTTTTTATATATTAATAAATTAATATTTTTATATTGTTGGATATTCTGCTGACTATCCTTTTATAATGCAAATAAATATAATAATTAAATATAAGGGTAATAAAGAAGAACAATTTAATTACTTTTTTTATAGGAAAATACAAAAATAAATTAAAAGTAAACAAAAAGAATATAAAAAATGCAGAAAACAAATGCTTAAATAATAAAAAATATTTAAAAAATTGTTTGGGTTATTAGGTAATGCAAATTTATTGAAAATGTAAAGTTTTCTAATATTATTTTTAATAAAATTGTTAATTAAAAATCTAATTATTTTTGGAAAAGGATTAAGGAAATTGTTTTAAGTAATAATTGTTTTAATAAAATAATTGTATTTTTAGCTGTTATATTTAATGATTTAAATAATAAGGAAAATTGTTTAGAAAAAAAATTACAAAGATTATAATATTCAATTTAAGTAAAAGAAAACTTGCGGATAAAACTTGCGGACAGAATAATCTAACTCCAAAATTAGGCCCTAATAACTGATAAAAAAGTTTTAAACCTTATTAACTAAATTATTTTTTAAAATTATGTGTAAGACAGAATTAAAAAATTTCGGCATGCCAATAATTAAAAAAAAAAAAAATTAATTTTCCCAACATTTAATAAATCTATATTTTTAATTAATAATCAATTTTAAAAAATAAATTCAAAAGGAATTAACTCAACCCTTATTAAAAAAATAAAAAAGCCTACCTTCTCTAATCAAACGTGCACCATTAGCAGACAAAATGGCAGAAGGTTCTAAAAACCGAAAAGGATCATAAATTGAATCCCAAAAATATTGTTTTTTACGTGCTGAAGAAACTTTAGACAAAAATTCTTCCATAAAAATAAAATAAAATTTTAATCTAAAAATTAATAAATTTAATTTTAAAAAAAAAATAAAAATAGGGAAATTTATTTAAAAGAAAAAAAAATAATTATTTTTAAGTATTTAAGTTCAGATTTGCCTTTTTTCAAGTTTTTCCCTTATTCTCCCTTTTTCTGTTATTTTTGCTTGAGAGAAAAATTTTAAGAAAATTGCTTAGATTAATTTATTTAATTTTTAAATTCCTAAAGGTGATCAAGTGGGTGAATTAATTTATTTTTTTTTGAATAATTCTCACATAATATTACAAATAAATAAATTATTTTTTTATAGGAAAAATTAAAAAAAGATTATTCACAAAGATTATCGGAAAATGTTTTTTTTATTAAAACGTCTTCACACTTTTATTTAACAAAAAAAGATTTTTTTTATTAAAGTTATTTGGGTGGCCAGGAAAATTAATTTTTTGGGTAATGGCCAATTAGATAAATTAATATACTTTTATTTTTTTAACATTTTTCCTAGTAAATTATAGATCAATAAAAATGTTTCTTTTTAGGTACAAGAAAGCTTTAGGTGATAATAAAAATTTGGGGAAAATCGGAAAAAAAATTCTGAAAAATCAGAAAATTTAAAAAATTAATTTTATTTTAAATTCCGTCTATATTTTAAATATTTTTTTAAAATTATTTATATATTTTTCTTTAATTTTTTTTTTTTAAATTTATTTTTAAATAAAATTATATAATCTAGAAGTTAATTAAAATTGAAAAAAAAAAAATTTTTTTTTTATTAAAGTCAAAATTTAGGTGCATCAAATTTAAGTGTAAAACCAGTAACTAATTTTCTTGGAGGTGCAGAAGGTTCATTTGGAGGCTTTTTATTATGTTCACTTTTTGCTGGCCACTTTAAAAAAAAAGTTAAAATAAATTTAAAAAAATAATATTTATAAACCGTTGGAAATGAAGACGGTGGAGCAGGTTTAGGATCATTTTTAAACCATTTACTTGCTAATGCTTCGTTTGCTGAAAATCGTTTACTTGGATCCAATGCAAGAAGTCTGAAAATATTTTAAAAATTAATTTAATTTTTTTTTTCAATTTTTGGACATTTGAGTCTCAAAATTAAATTAATGATAATTCTCCCAATTAATTTTAAAATTATATTACTTATTCAATAAATTAAATCCATCATCATCAGGCAGTTCAGCACAAAATTTACGACGTAATTGGCTGTATGGAGTATCAGCAAAAGTTAAATTTTTCATTCCAGGAAGTAAATTACATCCTGGCCAAATTTGTTCGTTAGGTGTTCCCAATTCCTTTAGAAAAAAAGTTTCCTTATTAAATAAAAGAAAAAAACTTTAAAAATTTTCTGCATTTGTTCAACTTCGTTTCTACCAGCGAATAAAGTTTCCATTTTTAAAAACTCTCCAAAAATGCAGCCAATAGACCAAATGTCTACAGGTGTTGAATATAACTAAATTTTTTAAAAATATAATTTTTTAACCTAAAAATTTACTTTACAGCCAAGTAGAAGTTCAGGTGATCTTTAAAATTTAATTTTTAGGAATAAAATTTAAATTATAATTAAAAATACCTATACCAAAGAGTAACAACAATTGGTGTGTAAGGTTTTAATGGATCTCCAAATTCACGGGCTAAACCAAAATCACATATCTAAAAAGCAAATTTAAAAAATAAAATAATTTTTAAAAACCTTTAAAATGCCTCGATGTGAAAGTAAAAGATTAGAAGTCTTCAAATCACGATGAATGACATAATCTAAAAAAATTTATTTTTTAATTTTTTAAGGATTAAAGGTGTAAAATATTTTTATAAAATTCCTAAAAAAACTTTATCAGCTTAGTTTCTAACCAAAAAACAAAATAACAAGTCTTAACAACTACTCTTTATTTTTCCTTTTTTAAAATTAAAAAACAACTTACGATCATGCATATATTCAATTCCTGAGAGTAATTGATGTAAAAGAGTCTTAACTTGAGCTAAAAAAAAATTTTTTAATTTAATCTAAAAAAAAACTAACGAATAGTCCACTTTTTATTCCTTGATTTCATCAATTCATTTAAAGATTTTAAATCATGTTCAACATATTCCATTACAAGAAATATTTTTTCAGCATTAGAAGTAACAACTACTTCTCGTACATTTAAAACATTTGGATGTGTTCCACACTTTAATAACATGTTAATCTCCCGAAGTGAAGTTATTGGAAATCCTTGATGTTCTTTTTCCATTTTTAGCCGTTTGAGAGCAACAATTTCATCTTGAAATAATGTACTATTTGTTAGAGAAAAAAGAATTCAGGAAAAGAGAAAACCGGAAAAAAAATTCAGGAGAGATTAGAGAAAAATGCAGAGACGAAAAATTACTGAAGAATTTCGGAAGAGAAAAAAAAAATTCTGGACAATAAATAAAGTCCAGAAAAGAAGAATTCCGTCAATAAAAGAAAATAAATCCGGAAAAATTTTCTCATAAATTCGGGAAATAAAATTTTTATTTATTAAAGACAAATAAAAATATAAAAACCTGTTTTCTTCTCCTGTGCACGATAAACAACACCATACGTTCCTTCAGAAATTTTATTTAAACATTCGTACTCAACAACACTTCTACAACCAGAAATTCCTGGATAATAAACTGGTAATTCTGCTGTTAAACGGCGTTGATATGCTTGCTCTAAATTCTTTAACTTTTCAGGGGAGAGCTTTAATTAAAGTAAAAATTTAAAAAATTTTATTTAAAGCAAACCACAGCCTTTTCGTCCTGAGTAAGGTCTTCAAAATTTTTGTTCTCTAAATCTTCAATAAGAGCGTCATTAGATACATCTCCTGCTTGTAATGAATCGTTCCCAGCATATTCGTAATCCTCTATTTTGTCTCCATTAGATGCAGAATGAGCTAAAGAAAAATTAATAAAATAAGAAAAAAATTTAAAGAAAAAAACAAATGATTAGAGACTTGGATAAATTGTCAAATAAATGGAAATTTATTTAAATGTTCAAACGTTAAAAGTCTCAAAAATTTCAGGTAAACATTTAAAATATAAAGAATTCGATATTGGTCCGAAAAAAAAAATGCTTATCGTTCAAAAATATTTTATTTTCTTCAAATATTTAAATAATAACCTGCTGATTCACTTTCTAAATGATTTTCTTCTCCATTCTTTTCACTATCCTCCCCATCAAAGGAGCTTTCTGAAGAACTTTCAAATTTTGAGTATCTTTTTTGTTTTGCTGGCCTAGTTAAAATTTCCTTATTTTTATCATCAACACCATCACTTTCATAAACAATACGTTGCCTTTTGGATAAAATTGAATTTGAATTAACTTGAACATCAGAAATAAGACTCTGCATTTGTTCTTTGTTAAAAGGACCCTTTTCTTTTGATTGTTCTTTACAATATCTTTTTTCAATTAAACGTTGTCTTATAGCCTCTTCACTTTTTGCAAGTTCTTCCATAATAGATTGTTCTAAAAATTTACAAAGTTATTCATAAATAAATTTAAAAAATGATACCAGAAGGGTTTTCATCTGTTTCAGTTTGAGGGCTAATTTCAATCAAATCACTTTCATCAAGAAGCACAACACCCTCTTGAATAGAGTTAACATCCATAATCTAAATGAAAATAACTAATTAGAGAAAAAGTTGCTAATTTTAATGAAAAATTAAAAAATTTTTTTGATCTTTTAAATGTTGACAAAACGACATCAATAAAAATGGAAATACTCATTTTGTCAAAACTTTTTTGTATAACAAATTTTTTAGTTAAGTTATTTTACAAGAGGTTTTTATTGATCTTTAAATTATTTAACGAAAATGGGAAAGCCTAAAGGTATTCGAACTGCTAGAAAATTGAAGAAGCATCGTCAGGAACAACGATGGAATGATAAGCGTTATAAGAAGACAAATTTGGGTACTCGATGGAAGGCCGATCCTTTTGGTGGGGCTTGTATGGCTAAAGGGATTGTCCTCGAAAAAATGTATAATTATTTATGTATTCCTCTTAATTTTAATTTTAGTGGTGTTGAAGCTAAGCAGCCAAACTCTGCCATTCGAAAATGTGTGCGTGTTCAATTGATTAAAAACAGCAAAAAGATAACTGCCTTCGTGCCTAATGACGGTTGTCTTAACTTCATCGAGGTTTAACTTTAAAGCAGCTTAAATAATAGTAATATGGATGATATAACTACATTTTATAATTTTCAGGAAAACGACGAAGTTCTTGTCTCTGGATTTGGACGTAGTGGACATGCAGTTGGTGACATTCCTGGAGTTCGTTTTAAAGTTGTAAAGGTTGCCAATACATCTTTACTTGCACTTTTCCGTGGAAAGAAGGAACGTCCTCGTTCTTAGATGTTTTTCGAAATTGTTTAAGAAATTCTGTTCTCGTGTTATTTGCTATTTTGTTGTTAAGAAATAAAATTAAGTGATGAATTGTTTATTTGCTTCTTTTTAATGTTTTTATCAAGGATATTTTTTTATTTTAAATAGCAAGGTTGTTATGTCGAGTTTGTAAAGTCCAGAACCCATCTTTAATCTATACTTCGAGGATACTTACCCTTAGTCGAGCACAGTCTAGAACGTAATGCTTCTTTATCTTTTTCCCTTAGGACAAATTGTTTATTAAGACTTTTAAACGTTTAATCTGATTCAATGTTTGTAAATTTAGCTATAAATATAATGGCCTCTTACAGTGGTGAATTTACTACCACACAAACTTTAGCTCCACAATTTCACCTAGATGGGTTTTCAGAAAGCGAACAAGAAGGTGTACTATTTGCAACAAGGTTTTCTTTTTTGTTCCTTTAAAATAAATCTTTTTAATTAAAGTGTGGACAATTTATTGTTAACTAGAAGTGATGATCGTCAAGCTGTACAAAAACCACTAAATTCTGGAAATACTGGTTCAGGTTTATTTTAAACATTTTTTTGATTATTAGCATATTTCAAGTCTCCTTTGACAAAAAATTTCAGGAAATTTGCCTCGTCGTCCATATCTCTTTGTGCCTCCTCCACATAGTGATTCTAATTCTCTTTTGTCTTCATCAATGCCTGCTGAGAACAGACAAGATGTTTTACATCGAGAAGAGAATATGGCTATTCGATATCGGCTTTTTAACCGATTAGATCCTGGCGGGCTTCATTTTGTAATTTTTTTTTTAATTTTATAGTAGGAAAACAAAGGGGAAACCCTTGAAAACTAACAAACAAATACCTGACTTTGCAATGACATTAGGCATTCAGGGAGTAGATTCTAAAATTTATTAAGAAATTTAAGTTAATGCCAATTCATGTCATTCCAACTTCGATATTTTCGGTATTGCCATTCACTGATTTTAAGGATTCTAATGGAAA
Organism: Meloidogyne graminicola; assembly: GCA_036172905.1. Taxonomy (NCBI): domain Eukaryota; kingdom Metazoa; phylum Nematoda; class Chromadorea; order Rhabditida; family Meloidogynidae; genus Meloidogyne; species Meloidogyne graminicola. The sequence continues at coordinate 1,792,228 of JARPZY010000007.1, forward strand.
ACAAAGCAGTATGGTGACTATATTTTCTATTTGGAATACTATGGTTGGCACAAGGTTATTTTTTTAATTCGCTATTTATTCTTTCCCTCCTTCACATACAAAATGGTCAAGGACATAATAGTCAATTTTCGAAAAATTCTTTCTGATTATTATGTCCCCTGACCATTTTGTAGATGAATAGGGGGTGAAATTGATTCAATGAAATACTCGTAAAGTATCAAAAGTTTTTTTTAAAAAGTTCTTAACATTTTTTATTTCTCAGTCTATTAGCAGTCCCTTGGGCTCTTCAACAAGCTGGACTTGTACTCGGAATATTTCTCATGTTAGTAATGGCTGCTATTGCATTCTACACTGCATATAGAATTGTTCAAAGTCCTACATCTTTAGGTTTTAAAAGACTTCAATTTTAACAAAAAAATTCTTTTTAAAGCATTAGAAACTTCAACACCCGATTTTTCTGATGTTTGTAAATTTTTCTGGGGAAAATGGTTAGAATATTTTTCTGTTTTCTCTTCTGTATCAGTTCTTGTTGGTGGTGTAATTCTTTACTTTGTTCTAATGTCAAATTTTCTTTACTTTACGGGAAATGTTATTTACGGTTAATTTTTATTAAATTATTTTTTGAAGGGAAAATACGTTAATAGGTGACAATAAAACTATAAAATATTTTAAAAATTAAAAAACACAAAAAATATATCAAAAACACACTTGTTTTTTTACGTATTTTGATTTGTTGACGTATTTTCTTGTATCTCCTTTTATTTAAATTTTTTGTTTTTTTAGAAGCACTACAACAAAATAGTTCAATATTACCTATTGGATTTAATCAGACTTGTGATGGTTATTTTTTATTAAATTTATTAAGTTTTTAACTTTTTTTAAAGTCTATTGCCCTAAACAAATTGAAGCTGCATTTCCTAACGATTTGTTTTCACTTTTTTATCATTTTTCCCCGAGTGGAATTCTTTCGTCTTTTGGGGAAACTGCTGGAAGTTTTCAGAAAATTTGGAGATTACAGGTTTATTATTTAATTTAGAAAAAAAGTTTTTTTATATGTTCCTTCCAGCCCATAAAGTAGTGTGAAAGGAACAATTCGATATAGTTTTTAATTATGCAGAAAAAAAAAGTTTGCAAATCCAATAATTTTTTTCTTTAGGAAAAAATTATTGGGGAACTGAAATTAGTATTTTGTGTCAATAAGTGAAACAATTTTTTGATATATTACTTGCGGATTGAGTTTGCAGATATTTTTTTTGTCCGCATAATTTAAAAAATATTAAATATTAGGTTGCTCAAAAATTAATTTTATTTTTACCTTCAGGGAGGTGTTCCACTAATTTTGGCAGTTTGCATTTTTCCACTTCTTAACTTTCGTTCTCCAAGCTTTTTTATGCGTTTTAATGGACTTGGAACAATTTCAGTAGTTTATTTAATTTGTTTTACTTTGGTAAAGAGTATGGAATGTGGATTAAATTTAGACTTTACAAATCATCTTTCAAAGAATTATGTACAACGTTAGTTTATTTACCGTTTAAAAATAAACATTTTTATTTAGTATTTAGTTGGAAATTTCCTGCATTAACCGGTACTTTAGCATTGGCTTATTTTATTCATAATGCAATTTTGACGATTTTACGTAATCAGAAACATCCTGAAAATAATGTATTTTTTTTTTATTTACAAATGGTCATTGGACATAATGGTCATAAAGTTTGAATATTTATCAATTTTATGTTTAAATATGGTGAAAAAGAACATGTAAGTTTTTTTCATAGGCAAAAGTTAATTAAATCCCCTTATTGATGACCTTCTAACCATTATGTCCAATGACCATTTCTATGAGAATCTTCATGTAAAGTATTTTATTTATTTTTTTCAGGCTCGTGATTTACTTATTGGTTACCTTCTTTCATCTGGTTGTTATATAATTATTAGCCTTTTCTTTTTCACAACTTTTCCAACTTTTCGAGATTGTATTTCTGATGTAATTTTTTCTTAATTTAATTATTTATTTTTCTTTTAGAATTTTTTAAATAATTTTGCAAGTGGAGATATACTCAGCGCAATTGCTCGTGTTTTTCTACTCTTTCAAATGTTGACTGTATTGCCTTTACTTATGTATTTAATTAGAGTTCAATTTAGTTATGTTTTTGCTGGAACTGTTTATCCAGGGTTTTTTTTTATTTTTGTTAATACAAATAATTAAATTGACTGAGTTTTCCGGATCAGTTTTAAACCATTTTCTGGTTCATTCATGTCTTCCGGATTCATTAAGTATTTACTTCCGGAAAAGATTTTGTCCGGAATTTCTCCTCAAAACACAAATCCGGAAAAACTATCCGGAAAAATTAATTTTCCGGACAATAATTTTTTTCTTATATACGGCAAATTGTCAAAACGACAAAATGTCCAAAATAAAAATTATAAACACTGCATATTTTTTTCCTTTTTATTCAATAAAAAATTGTCCTAATTTCAGCCTTTTTTATGTTCTTCTAATTAATGGAGGTATTCTAACAATTGCACTATTTTTCGCTGTTGTCTATCCTCATGTTGGTCCAATAATTCGGTTTTTTTTAAATTTTTTTTTTTAAATTAATTTAAATTTTTTTAAAGTTATGTTGGTTCAATTTGTGGATTAGTCTATATGTTTATTCTTCCCTGTGCTGTTCATTTAAAACGTTTACAAATACAAGGAAAACTTAACAACATTCAAATAGCTATACATTGTGCAATAATGTTGTGTGGAATTTTAAATTTAATTGCTCAATTTTTTGTTTAAAAAAGTTTTTTTTTTAAATTTATTAAATAATTTGGTGGAACGGTTATGGATGAAAAAAAATTAAAAAAAAAATTTTTTTTTTTTAGATTTCTTTTGCCTATTTTTTGTTTTTTGAGGAAAATATTTTTTTTAATTAGGAGAAATATTAAATTATTAATTATTCCATTTTTTTAAAGGTAAAATTTTGAAGTTTTAGGTCATTCATATTTTGACTTTGACTTTTTTTTTTAATAAAAGAAAATTAATTTAAAAAAAAATAAAATATGAATGGCCTAATAATATATAAAAAGTTCCCCACTAGTCTTAAACTAATAAAACCAAAACAAAAAATTAATTTAAAAATGTTTTTTTTTTTCGATTCAAATTATTTAAAAAAATTATTAATTTATTATATTTTTTTTTTTATTCTTTTAAATATTCACTCCTATTATATACGGCATTTATTTAAACAATTTTTTATTCAACCATCTTTTGTTAATTTTAATTTTGTATTAATTTAATTATTTATTTTTGAATTAATTAAAATAAATAAAATTTTTTAAAAATAATTTAAAGCTTTTAATGGAGATTTTTTTAATTTAATTTAATGGTACCTAATTTATTTTACTTTGGGAAGTCAACATTAGTAGTAAAAAGATAGAGCTAGATCCAAACCTTAATTTTTCCTATGGAGTCCAGGTAATTAAATATCAAATCTCCAGGTCCATAAGTTTCTTTTTTAGAAATTTCGATCTCTAATCTAGAGGTCTCGAAATCCTCTTATCCCCAAAAAAAATGTCGTGACACTAAAATTAATTTTTACAATCTAATAATGTCAAATAACTGTCAAATTATTTAAAATTGTTTAAATAAAATAAATATTTAAAATTTAGGAAAGTTACCAAATTTAGAAATTTTTAAAAAATTTTATTTATTTTAATTCGAAATATGCCCAAAAAAAAGTTTTTTTTGATTATTCAGTTGTTAATTTAAAAATTTTAAATTAAAAAAAAATTTAAATTAAATATTTTTAGTTAATATAAATATTATTTTATTTTATTGAAAAAAATCATTTTATAAATTAATTAAATTTATTCTTCATAAAATTAAATTTTAAAAATAATTTTTTTTTTTTAATTTTTTAATTTTTAACAGAAATATTATTCAATTAAAAAATGGCTTCTTCAAAGAATATTTTATTTTTAATTTTTTTATTAACTACTTTATTATTTAAATTTAATGAAGCCAAAAAAATAAATGAAAAATGTAATGCCGATAATGAAGATTGTGATCCTGGTTTATCATGTAGACATGCAAAATGGGGTAAAGGTACATGTTTAGCTTGTGACCCAAAAGGTACTAAATGTAGCGGTGGATGGAATCGTGCTGATGGATTTAATTGTTGTTCAAAAGAATGTAATGATGGAAAATGTCTTTAAAAATAAATTTTTTAAGGGTTTAAAAATATTAAAAAATTTGGGAAAATTCTATACCCTTTCTTTTTCTATTTTAAATTTAACAAATCTTATTTTAAATAAATTATATTAATTTTAATATGTTTAAGAAATAAATTGGGAAATATTAATTGAACATTTTTATTTATTCTTTTATTAATTTATATAAAAAATATTATTTTAAGTGTAAAGATAATTGATATTTTCGTGTTCGAATGTGAGAAAAAAATCGTCTGAAAAAAGACACTTTCTATGACTGTGAGGTTGCAGGACATTTGCGCCGAGAACATTTGCGCCGCGACACTTGCGTCGAAATTTTTCGGCGCCTGACATTGATGGCGTCATTCACTTTAAACGAACAATAATAGGGGATCTACTGGAAATGTTACGGTACCTTTCTTAGAAAGCCTACGGCTCCTATGCTCCTCCCATTACGTAATCTATGGTATAATTTAAACAGTTAGTCGGGTCCATCATTGTTAAACGCAAAAAATTTCGGCGCATAAGTCGCAGCGCAAGTGTCGCACCGACTGTAATATCTCTCTTAATTTTACATGTGTTTTTTTCAATGAAAATGACAAAATGCCAAAAATGTTTTCTCTCTTAAAATGTAATTTAGTCATGATGTTTACTTGATTGATTTTCATGATTTGGATATAAAATTTCCGTCTTTTCATATATCGTGATCGCTATGAAATTTTAACGTTCTTTACCTTGTTTTATTTACAAAAATCTTTATAATAAAATATGATCTACATATTCTCAAAATATAAAGCATAATATTCTTATAAATATTCAGCTAAAACAAATGCAGCAACAAAGTCCAACAAAATCAATTATTATTAAAAATGAATGTTCTTCTGATAATCAAAACAAATTTGAAGCTATTATTACCTTAAAAATACTTGCCAATGAAACTGGTAAGGAGATTTGGAAGGATGTTTGTTTAACAACTGAGCGTGATACTATTGGAAAAATGGTTAAACATGTACAAGAGAAGTTTATTCCACCAGAATATTTAAATGTATGTTTAGAGGTTTATTTTAAATCTAAAGTTGAAAGGTCGAGGGTTTTTTAGTTTACTTTATTTTTGGCTTGGGCTTTATGAAGATTTCAAAAAGCACTTAAACCCTTGGACATAGATACTAAAGAGTGTTGCGGACTATGTCCGCAAAAATGATTTTGTTTTTATTATTTTTCTTTTCAGAAGAGTTTAAAACTTCGGAATGTCACAATCTTTTCTGAACGTTTTGGATTGGAGGTTAGTGTTGCCGTAGATGGATTAGCCACAGATGGAGCTAAGTACACGGCTAATTTTTTGAATTCACAGAATTTGACAGAACGTGCTGTTGATCAAAGGTTTGCTTATTTAATTAGCTATTTCATTTCTTTTAAAGGTCTAGTACAACCTCTAACCTCCAAAAAAAGAGTGAAGACCAAGGTAAATCTCTGACGGACGTTGAAAAAAAATATAAGGAAAAGATGGACCTCTTCATGAAAACTGAAAGAGATTTACTTAAAGCGAATAAACAAAAACAAACTGCTTTAGATGACCTAAAATTAGCAGAGAAAAATGCTAAGGAAAAAAGTGAAGCTTTAAAAGAAGCTCAGAATGCTTTAGATAAAGTTAGAGACGAGAAAAAACGCTTGCAAATAGATGTTGCGCAATTGGAAAAGTCAAAAAAGGATTTGGGTAATTATCTGAAGGATATGCGGGAGATGTCGGCTAAAAAGGTTTTTTTAATTGAATAAGGTCCAAAATTCTTAAAAACTATTTTACAAATGTAATTTTTCCCCTCAGAAAGTGATCCTTTTGCACGGTTTAAAAAAATTTTTGCCATCCGTAACTAAGGGTGTATTGCCAATTTTAAGCTTCTTTTTGGTTTTACCTAACAGTTTATAGACATTTTAATTCTCTACTTGACCCAATTACATTGAATAATTTATCTACAAAATAGTTAAAAAATAAGGAATTTTCACTCTTTTTAAAATTTAATTTTTTCCATTTTTCAGACCAAGGATTTAGACAAACTCAATAAGGACTTGGAAAAATTGGAAAAGAAACGTAAAGGTATGCTACATCAAATGGATGTTTATAAAAAAGAATTAGATGCAGAATTAGATGGGATGAACAAACTAAACACTACAAGGGAAAAAACAAATTCAGAGATTGAAAATTTAAAAAACGAAAAACAAAAGTGCAAAACTTCTTTGGAATCGTTAAAAAAATCAGAAGAAGAATGCCGTAAAAATTTAGAACATTTACAGGAAGAGGAAAAAAAATTCTATTTAATGTTGAATGAATTGAAAGAGCAGGTTCATATACATCAAACACAATTACAAGAATTACAAGGGAGAGAAAATGAAAAGAATTTAAGTGAAAAATTTGGTCTTGTTTATGGACAAAATGGTAATAATAATTTTGGAGAAGTTCAACAGAATTTTAATGAACAATCCGAATTTAATTGTAAAGGGGGACAACAACAGAGAGGAGACGGCAATGAATGTTAGTTGTTGATTTAGGGAAAGTGTAAGGTATAGGTTAGGGGTCTTAGGGGATAGTTTTGTGGCAATGAAATTTACCCTCTAATTTTAAAATGTTTCCAATCGATTTGTTTGTTTTTAGGGAACAAAAATATTTATTTTTAAATGTCCGCAAATTTTTTGACGATAAAAAAATTTGCGGACTTTTTTAAATAAACGCTTAAAAATTAACCACAAATTGTCGACAAAATTACCCATTTTATTTCAATTATTTTATCAATCTAAAAAGGTTTAAACAAAAAATTCTAGTTGATAAAACTGAAAATTCTCATCAATTTTCGGGGACAAAAGGTTTGATCTTTGTTTATTAATTTTTTTAAATTTTATAGCTACAGACAAGGACACTTATTTTAATGAAAATCTTTGGAAAAGGTTTGCTTAATAATTTGTTTTTTTTTTAAATTTTATATTTTAGAAGTGCTTCTTCTTTTGTTCAGGGCAAAATTTTAGGACAAAGAAATGTTTTCAATAATGGTTCAGAAAGCTCATCAGTTGACACCTTTTCGCCTGAAGTCAAAAGAGAGCGCAAAGGAGAAACTAAAAAATTTAGTAAGGGAAGTTTAGTGGAGGCTTAGTGTGTGAATTTAGATATGGGGACATTTGAGTCTCAATTTTCGAATTTAGCTTATTTTGGAAGAATAGCCTCAGGGTATATATTTGGACCCTGTTTCGAGAGTGAATTTATTTAATGAGAATCTTTAAGTTGGTTTTTTACTTGTCCTGACTCAAATGTCCTTTTTTAAAATAAATAATTCCCTTTTATTTTTAGCAATAGAGGCTCAATCTCCCCCAACTTCTTCTCATTTTAATCAAAATTCTATGCAAAATCGAGCGGTTTATATTGAGAGCGAAGAATTGGGAAATCCGGGCGATGGAGAATTATTTAGTTATGTTGATAATGGACCTATTTTTGGTCATCAAAATAATTTATTGAGTACTGCTTGTTGGCAAGAACAGCAACCTACCACTATTATAATGACTGGACCGCCTCAAAGTATTTTATTATTTTATAACTTTTAACAGAATTAATTGTTTACTTTTAATTGTTATTACACAAATTTTGTCCGCAATATTTTTATAAGTAAAAAAATTTGCGGACTTTCGCCAAAAAATTAACCTAGAATTTTTAAATTTTTTAAATAATTTTTTAAGTTTTAGTTAGCCCAAATTCTATTCAACCATTAAATTCTGTTTTGGTCAATTCAGTAAAAGACCAACCAATTTATTCATTTAACTCTTCTTCTTCCTCTTCTGGTCAATTTAGACGTGGAACAACAAATCGAATTTGTGTAGTTAATGCTAATAATAATGTACGAACTTGTGGTAAATATAGAAATAGACAGTTACCTATTTTGCATGCTGAAAGAAATAGAAGCCGAAAAATGAGAAGAGGCGAAAGAGACCACAAAATATTTCCAAAGCGGTTTAATATTAGCCCAATAAGGTTTATTTTTTAACTTTTTTAATTGAGGAAAATTAATATTTTTTTTTTTATTGAATTTTTTAGAGGTCCAATTCCCTCATCTTCAACCTCTGGAACCTATGGAAATTGTCCTCATAGTGTTGAGTCTTCAATAATGAAAAGAATTACAATAGAAGACCAACCAAATAAATGTTCTTCTTCTTCCATACATTCTAGACTGTCTTTTGACAGAAAATAAATTTTATTGTAAAAGAAACGAGGTTTTATTTATTTAATTTGAAGATTTTTGATATTTATTGAGTGCAAAGGAAAGAAATCACTTATATAATTTTGTGCTTTTACTTTAAAAAATTTTTTTATTCAGGTACTACTTAACATTCCCATATTCCTTTTATTATTTTTTTTCGTTTTTCAGTTCATTAAATAATTTAAATTTATTTAAATTAGAATTTAGAAGGTAATAAGGTTTTATTTTATTTTTAAAAATAATGGTCTGTTTGGGTGACACTTGCGGACAAAAAAACTTGCGGACTAAACTTTTGCGGACAAATAATAAATAATATTTCTGATAAATTTAAATCAGAATTCTGGTTTATGTTCATCAGAATTTAATTTTATATGTTGTCCGCAAATTTTTTGTCCGCAAATGTTATGATGTTAATTGGTAAATAATTTACTAAAAAAATTTTTTTCAAATTAAATTATTTTATGAACTGAAAAATAATCTTCTCCATGTAAACAAACAAATTTCTATATACAATCCATTCTATTATTTTTTCCTTGAACGGTATTCACATAGAAAAAAAAAATTTTTATGTGTACAAATAACCGGTATTTATTTTTTTTTTCTTCATTGTTGTGCTATAACAAAAGAATTTCTCTGGAATAAAAATTTTATTTTTAAGCATTTTTTAAATTTATTTGTTTGTTAAATTCAAAAAATTATTTTTAAAGTCTTTTAAATTTAAATTCATTTTTTAATTAATTTTAAAGAAAATGCCGAAATGTCAAGTTGACAAAAAGGGTAAGGCTAATTCAATGGATGATTTAACTTTGGATCAAAGGTTTATTTTAAATATTTCTAGGCCTAGGTAGTTAAGAAAGATTTTTTTAGATTTTTGGAAGCTTAGGACGGACTTTTCATTTTTCCTAATTAGTTAAAAATAGGTCCAGGACTTTGATTATTTTATTAATCTGTACCTTAGATTATTCCACTGGACTAGGGAGTCAAAAAACTTTTTAAAATACTTAACTCAATTTCTCTTAGCTTCCCTTTGTTTTTTAGTCCTTTTAAAAATATTAACTAATTTTCTTTTTCTAAGGGAAGGTTTACCTTCTGAACGAAATAATGAAACCAAAGATTTCTACAGAATTACAAAATGTTTGTTTATTTTTAATTTAAATTTAACAAAAAAAATTTTTTTGTAGCAGATTCACGTAATTCTATTGAATTTTGTACTACTTCAACAACTCCATTAAACGAACAACTTTTACCTTTACGTAATCCAAAAAGGGCAAATAACAATAGACAAGTAAATAATAAAAGTGAAAAGGAGAGAAAGCAATTTTTATGTCCCAGAAATTCAACAACATGTAATAATAGTAGTAGTAGTGGTGGTGGTGATGGAGTACATGAAAATGGTATATTTTAAATTTTTTTTAAAGAATTTTGGGAAATTTTTAAATATTTTGGGCAATTAAATTAACTAAAAACTTGAAAAATAAAATCTAAAAATATTTTTTAATTCCTTTAGTAAATGACAAAACGTCAATTTGCCATAATGCCACTTCAGAAATTAATTCAATCAATTGGCAGTCTTCTTTTCAAACTATTCGGGACAGATTAAATTATTTATTGTTAAATAAAACTTTAGCTGATGTTTTGTTTGTTTTTCGAAATTTGGACGGAACTTTTGAGGTTTTTCTTTAAGGAAAAAAAAATTTTTTTTTTAAATTAAATTTTAGAAAGTTCCAGCACATAAATTTGTTTTGTCAATGGGTTCTCCAGTCTTTGAAGCAATGTTTAGATTTGATGAATCTTCTAATAATTCTTTTGGGTATTTAAATAATTTTCAGGTTTAATTTAAAATTAATTAGAGAAAAAGAATTTTTTAATTGTAAAGGGGAGGATGGTTTTACCCTGTAATTTTTTTGATAAAATTATTGTCAAGAATTATTTTTGATAGTAAAAAAATTTTCAAATTTGCGGACTTTTTTGGGGGGAGAATAATCGAAATTAATTCTTTCTCTTTTTTTTTTTAAATTAAAATTAATTTTCTCTTAAGGAGATTGAACTTATTGACATTGAAAAAGAATCATTTGAAGCTTTATTAACTTATCTTTACACAGACAGTACACAAAATACAATTAATAAAGATTCTGTTATGTCTATTTTATATACAGGTTTTTTTTAAAATTATTCAATAATTTTTTTAAAATTTTTTTTAGCCAAAAAATATGCAATTTCTGGCTTAGAAAATGCTTGTATTTCTTTTTTGGAAACTTGTTTGACATGTGAGAATGCTTTTATGTTGCTGGCAAAGGCGAGGTTTTTTGATGAAGAGGTTAATATTTATTTGGTTAATAGGCCCATTTGAGTCTCAATTTTCTGTTTTTTACTCTTGTAAACTATTTTTAGTTCTTCCCCAAATTAACCCCTCTTTAGCTGAGAAATCATTCATTTAAACCTCTGCTAAACTCAATTTATTAGGCAAGACTCTAATGACCCCTTATGTTTAATTTTTAACTAGGCTCAAATATCGAATATTTTTTGATTTCAGCCTCAAATAGTCCTTTTATTTATTCTATTTTAAATAATTAAAAATCAAAATTTTAAGCGTTTGGCAAAGCAATGTTTAGAAATAATTGATGAAGATGCACAAGAAGCATTAAAAGCAGATGAATTTATAACAATAGATCATGAAACTCTTTGTATTTTATTAGAAAGAAATACTTTAAGAGTAAAAGAATTAACACTTTTTAATGCTGTAAAACGTTGGGCAATTGAAGCTTGTCGTATTCAGAATTTACTTTCTACACCAGAAAATCAAAGAAAAGTCTTGGGAAGAGCTTTAAATTTAATTCGTTTTCCTTTAATGAATCCAGCAGATTTTGCTAAACATGTTGGTTAGTTAATAATTTTAATAGAAAATTCTGATTTTTTAATTTAAAAAAAAATCAGAATTTCTGATTTTTATATTTTTTAAAATTATTAATTAATTAAAATTTTCCTCTTTTTATTTAGCCCCAACAAAACTTCTCACTGCAGACGAAATGGTCAACATTTTTATTTTTTACCATTCTGGTACAGGGCAACCATTACTTCCATATTCTTTATGTTATAGAGGATTGTACACACCTGAAATGATTGTAAATCGTTTTCAGAGAGTCGAATCTTCTTGGGGGTATACAGGAACTCCTGATCGAGTCAAGTAAATTTTTTATTATTTTTTTTAAAGAAATTATTTAATTTAGATTTATGGTTGATACACCAATATTTGTTTTAGGCTTTGGATTGTATGGGGCAAATCATGATTCATTTAAATATACTGTAGTTATAGAGGTTTTAATTTATTTAATTTATATTTTTTGATTTTTGACCTATAATTGGGCTGAGAAATTTGAGCAAAATTGGGGAAATTAAAGGGAAAATTTTCAGACTCTAGTGTCCCTTTATTGACAATATTTGAGTAAAAAATTATAGGTTTTAAACTTTACTACGGGTAAAGTAATTGCAACAAATGAATGTCAATTTATTTCTGATGGGAGTGCTTCGACTTTTCGTGTAATGTTTGAGGAACCTGTTGAAGTTTTGGCAAATGTTACTTATGTTGCTTCTGCTAATTTATCTGTAAGATTTTAAGAATTAAATAATTTTTTAATTCTGATCTTTGCCTTTACGTTTACACACTTTTTTCTCTCAAAAAAATTAAAAATGGACTTTTGAGTCTGAAGCCTTCGTTTTTTTTTATTTTAATTAAAATTAGGGACATGAGTCACATTATGGATCTAAAGGATTAAGAAAAATTAAATTGGAAAGGCCTGGCCGTTCTGACATTAATTGGCACTTTCAATACGCACCTGGTAATAATAACGGGACTAGTGTAGAGGATGGACAGATACCTCAAATAATATTTTGTGCAAAACATCCTTATTAAAGAAACTGCGATGAAAAGTTTATTTTTTTAAAAACTGTTTTTTTAACTTTTTTTCTAGACATATTAAACTAAAATTTAAATTAAAAGGCCTTATTAATTAAAATATCGAAACACACCTACAAGGATTCGAACCTATCCAGTTTTGCGTTTTCAACTTAAAATTATTCAACTTAACCAATTACACTTTGATTTTTTTTAGTTTTAATTTTTGTGTGATAATCATTTTAATCATATTTAAATTTATTTTTTTCATAATTTTTTTTAAAGGTTATTTATACCTTTTTTCATAAATTTAGTCCTTTCATATTTTAAAAAATTTTTAGAAAATAATTTAAAAAAGTTTAAAAAATGTCTGGTCGTCAAGGAGGAAAACAAAAACCATTAAAGAAGCCTAAAGCAGATGAAAAACAGCTTACCGAAGATGATATAAAATTCAAACAGGAACAGATGGAGCAGCAAAAGAAAATGAAGGAAATGGCTGAGAAGGCAAAAGATAAGAAGGGATTAATTGGTGGAGGAATTAAAAAGTCTGGAAAGAAGTGAGAAAATGATGAGGTTTGTTTTTAATAATTTTTGGGGAATAAAACAGAGGTATAATTGATCAAACGTTGTCACCAAGTTACCCCTATTTAAGTTTTTATTACGAGAATGAAGAGTAGAGAAAAATAAATTCAAAATAATAAGATATTTAAGTTAGAGAAAAATAGTAAAAATTATTTTAGATAAACACGTAGAGAAGCGATTTTTAATGTTCTAAGAATTCTGCTGTGGGACTTCAATTGAATTCTTTGTTCTTTAATTTCCTTTATTTAAACACTATAAAATATGGTTTATAAAAATTTATTGCCTGATAAAGAAAAAAATTTATTTAATTAGAATCTTTTTTCTTAAATAAATTAAAGAATTCTTCAATAAAAATATACAATAAATGCGTATGGGACATTTTTAAGTCACTCTTTTTACTACTAACAAGCTCTATCTGTGTGGTGGGAATGGATTAAAAGTTGTTGTTGTATTAACCAAATCTGGTCGTTTAAAAAAACTTTTTTGGGAACAATTTTTTTTATTTTCGTCAGGTGATATTTGTTGTTGTTGTTGATTGTTTGGTGTTGTTGAACGATTGTCAATTAATGAAGAACGCATACTGCTTGATATAGAAGAACTTGAGGGACCGAAATAATGTCTTGCTTTGAGTAGATCGAGTTGCTAAACATAAATTTATGCTTTATTAAATAGAGAGGGGTGATGGGACAAATTCCCGAACAAAATAAGAGTAAAAATACTTCCAATTCGTGACCAAAATGTCAAATAATATATCTATGGGATTTAGTTCAGTGTATTTAGGGTCTAAGGTCGATGGGATTTGATTATTATAATAATTAGTTTTTGACTCTAATATGTGGAAAATATTTTGTCACGAAGAAGGGGGGTTCTTATATTGAGAGTCTATTAAATAAATAAATAATTAATTAACCGATTGATACCAGTGTTGTGTTATTAATCTCTGCTCTTGTGTAGCCTCATGCCTTAACTGGTCCATTTTTGAAATTAATCTCTCGTTTTCTGTTTGTAATTTACTTAATTCATGTTTAAGTTGTAAATAGTCCACAGCAGAACATTGCTGTTCCCCATAGGCATTGCTGTATTCACAAATTACTTGAGCAGCTTTATCGATGGATTCTTCCAGTCTTTTGATGTTATTTTTGAGTTGAACATTCTCTTCTGATTTTAAAATAAAATTAAGAGGACGTTTTGGTGCGAGAATGGAAAAAAGTTAAAGATTGACATTTTTTAAACTGGCCTAAAATTCTTAAAATGTTTAACAAAATTAGAAAAAACATTAAAGGACTTAATTAAATACCCTCAGGCAATTAATATCCCTTTTATAGATGGGCGACCATTCCGCACCAAAACGGCCTTACCACTTAAATAAAATTATTTTTAAAAAACCTTCAATATTTTTATTTTTTTCCATCAGATTAGCCTCTTTTTGGTGTGTCCTATTCAATTCATTCTGATATGCTTCACATTCTTGTTTAAACCTTTCAATCTCCTTTGCTTTTTCCAAAATTGTTTGGGACTGGGAATTATTAATTTCATCCAATTTTATTCGAAATTCCTCGTTCCTAAGAAAATTAAATTTTAAAAAGTAAAATATTAACAAACGATTTTTCCAACTCTCTTTTCTCATATTGGATCAATTCTAAACGAGTTTTTAATTTTGCAAATTCTCCACTCTGTGAAGCAATATGGTCAGATGAATTTTCCAAATAACTTAAAATTAAAAAAATTAAATTTTAAAGGGTAAAGAAATGTTAAAAAAAATACTTTCAATAAAAATAAATTAACCCCCTAATGAGAAACCGATCCATCAAGGTAATGTGAAAGGAAAATGTTCCTTTCACATTACTTAGAAAGCTGGAAGGAACCGATTTTCGAAAGATAAATTTTATTAAAAAACCTATGATTTTCCGATCTACAGGAATTTAAATCATCATGAAGAGAAATTGAATTATCCGAATCTAAAATATTTTAAAAATTTTCTAAAAATTAAAAAAACCGTCACTAGACTTTGTAATCTCTTGCTTTATGTTGTTATTATGTAGCCTTCTGTATTTAATTAATTCTGTTTCGGCCTAAAAGTGAAAATAAACTTTAAAAAAGTATGAATTAGGAATAAAATGCTTGTCCGCAAAAAATTTGCAGACAAAAAAGTTGTCCGTAAAAAACTTGCGGATAAGGATTTCTAGTCTAAAGGTAAAAATATTATTACAATATTAGCTCTATCAAGAGCTTGTTCTAAACCAATTCTAAGCTCTCCTATAGTTCCTTGTTGATTAGCAATTTGTTGTTCCAAAAATTTTAATTTATTTTCGGAAACATCTTTTTCTGTTATTTGCTTAACTAAAGCATCTAATCTAAAAAAAAAAATTAATTTAATTTAAAAAATAAGCACTTTCCCAGGAGAATCACAAAGTGACGTACATTTAGAATTTTGCTTCTACTTTTAATTTTGTTTTAATTTTTTAAATGTTTTTTCAGTTCAACTTTCGAAAAATTAAGCAAAACTCAAAATTCAAACCAAAATCCCAATACTACCCAAGAAATAGGAAAATACCCTAATTAATAAAAAAAAAAATAAACCTAATATAAAGCAATCTAACTTCATCCTCCTTCGATTTTAAATCATTAGCAGATTTTTGAAGGGCACGAGAATTTCTTTCATTTAAAGATTTAAGCTCTCGTTGAAGTTGAGAATTATTGTAATGGCTAGTTTCTAATTCATCTGTGACTTCTCTCAATTGAACAGTTAAAAGATCTATTGTCCCTTGCTTTAAATAAATTTAATTGATTTTTAAAAAGAACAATTTTAAAGGGGAAAATTATTTAAAAAATTAACAAAAAATTAATTTATTTTTGGGTATAAATTCCAAAGAAAATTATAATTTAAATAAACCTTTTCAATTTCTGACTGTTTTAATTTTTCTAATTTATTTTCCAAATCAATAAATTCGTTTTGTGTACTTCCAAGTTGTTCATTTAATTTATCATTTATTGCTTCAATTTGTTTATATTTTGCTTCAAATTCTGCCGCTTTAATTTTATATTGATTAATTTCCTCATCCCTTCCTTTTTGATTAAGAGGAGAAGAAAATACTTGAATATTTGAGCTATTGTGAAATAAATTTTTTGAGGAAAATTCTGTCAAAATTGAAGTGAATTGTAATGGAGAACGAGTGTCAGAATTTTCCAAAGTTTTTAACTGAAAAAATTAGAAAATAGGGAGGAATCCGCAAGTCTTGTCCGCAAATTATTCCTCTCCTACTAATCTTATTACTGAGGAAAGAGAAAGTAAAGAGAAGTTAAGTAAAGTTGATTTTAGGCTTTTAAAATAATTTTTTATAAATGTAAAAATTTTTAGAAAATAAAGACTATAACTTGCGGATAAAATTTGCGGACTATTCAGATGAAGAAAAGTGTAAATTCCAAAGGAATTTTAAAAATTAAAAAACCATTTGTTTCATCTTTAAAGCATTTTTTCCGTCTAATTTTTCGCAAAGTTGGTCAAATTTCCCTTTTTCTTTTCTTTGAAAAATGAATAAAAGGGCAAAAACAATCTTAAAATAAAGATAATTAATTCATTTAAAAAATAATTACATTAGCAATTTCCTGTTTGTCTCCATTATCAGCATTTTCAGGTCTTAAAAGTTGTACTGCTTTATCTCCCAAATCATTTTTAATAAATTCCAAGGCGTCATTAAATTTAAAATTAAAATCGGATTTAAAGGTAAGCTCTCCAGTTTGTCTAAAAATTAAAAAATACAACGAAATAGAAGATCCCAAAAAAATCAAAATTTACATCATTTTGATGAGAATTGGAATCAAATAACGCACTTCCTCAAACGAAAAAATTTCCTCAATTTGCAATTCTGCTGTTAAGAGATTCATCTAATTAAAAATTAATTTAAAAAAAAATAAAAATAAACCGTACAAAAGATAAAAGAACTCCATTAACTTCTTCCATATTCTTTTTTATTTAAAAGTTAATGTTAAGAATCTAAAAAAAAATTAATCATCAATGATAAATTAAAAAATTGCAGAAAAATGACGAAAAAGCATTCAGAAAAAAGAAATAGGACACTTAATCGCGAAAAATTAAAGTCATGCGTTGATTAATTCGTCGCGTTTAAAAGTCCTTTGAGAAATAAATGGTGTGATTTTCAGAAATAGTGCGAAATTGAGAGAGAATGTTAGAGATAAAAATTTTACGTTTTAGCAAAAATGAAAATTTGAAATCTTAAATAAATGTCATTTTTTTCTTGCTAGTTTAACTGTCATAATTGACGCTTTTTTCTATTTATTACACTGATAAACAGTCATAGGAAACATATAAGATAGCCATTATTCAATAAAATTATTATTTTCATTTGTCCCTATCGCTAAAATGTTTCCAACTATTTTCTCTTTGTTTGCATTAATATTATATTTTTTTTATTCACAACATGGCTACAAAGACAAATTTAATTCCACTTGCAAAAGTTAGAAAATTTCCTTCAGCTTTAACTGGACAGCAAAGTAGTACTTCAAGTACTTCTGTTTCAATTTCTGAAGAACAGAATGGTTTATTTTTAATTAATTTAAATAAATTTAATTTTTTTTTTTAAGAGATTAAAAAAGAAACAAATAACGCTTATACAGGTAGTGGTAATTTTGGGCAAACTCATCCTACACAAATTGATGTTGATCTTTCCTCAACAAGTTCTGATGGATATATAACTCTTTTGACTTCTAGAAAAGGTTTTATTTCCTTTTAAGGGTTAGGAAAAAATATTGGCCCAAAGTCTTTTTGTCTGCAAGTTTTGTTTAAAAATACTTCAATGTTATCGTGCGTATTTATTTGGAGAAAGATTTAAAAGTGAATTATATGTTGCTTTATTTATTTGGTTTAAATCCTTTACACTGGGAAACCTCTGAAAGACCGAAAAATGACTGGGCCAACTCTTTATAGGAAAGGCTTTGATTCATACCTGGGCCGTTCTCGACTATTTATGAATTGATTATGCCTATTTTTTCAATTTCTAGTCTTTTTGACATAATTTTTTATTTTTAAATAATTTATTTAAAATTAATTTTGTGTTTAGACAACAATCCATTTCACGAAGCTAGTAAAAAACTACGAACTAATTTATCTCCAGCTGATTCATGTCTTTCTTTGGAGTCTCAGATGGAGTGTTTTCAGGAACGTATTCAGCGGTTGGAGGTTTAAATTTTAACAAATCATTTTTTAATTATTATTTTAATTTTTAGAATGAAAATACCAAGCTGCATTGTAACTTTGACTCCCTTTCGAAAAAGGTTGATAAGGCAAGTTTTTAGAGCTTTCTTGTCTTTCAGTTTGGTTTAGTCGGTAAGTTGCAATTTGGATTAATAACTATGCTGGTTCGAGTCCACCTTTGCGAACATTACTTTTATTAATTAAAAAAAATTTTCACTGCCCAAAATCTGTTTTTAAAATTATTTTATTTTTTAGCAAAATTCTTCAGTAGATTTTGCGTCGATTACTGGAGAATTTATTAAATTTTATGACCTAGAAAATCATCCTTTAATTCAACAAATACAGGGAAAAATTAATTCATTGGCTGAAAAGAATTGTAATCAGGTTAATATTTTAAATTTATTTTGAGTTCTAATGGTTTTAAATTTTTTAGGAGGGGTTGAATTCTCATACTAGCAAATTAGATTCTCAAATGAGAGAAGAATTAGAGATTTTACGGGGTGAAAATAAATTGCTCAGGGAAAGGAATATAAAACTTACTACACAATTGTCTGGCGCACATAGACGTATAGGGCAACTCGAACGTGAAAAAGCACAGTTGAAGCAACAGGTTGAACCAACAACAAAGGTTGAGTTTAAAAATTAATTTTTAATACTTTTTAATTATTGCCAAAATGTCCGCAAAATGTTGTCCGCAAGTTATAATATTATTAGTTTTCTCAAAGGAATTATTTTTTGGAAATGCATATATAAAGTTTGCAAGATTCTGAACTAAAATAAAATTGCTAATTGTATTTACTTCAAAATAATTAAAAAAAAATAAACTTGCGGACATTTTATTCCCTAACTAAAAAATTTTTTTTTAAATATATTTAGAAGGCAAAAATTACTTATCCAACGACACCACCAAGAGTTGTACCGGATAAAGAAAAAATTGTTTGTTTTTATTATAGGATTTATTTTTAAAATTTAGCGTTTTATAAAACAGCAAAATTCTTTGCGTAGAATTGATGAAATATACACTTGTTGCGAAAACAAATGTATAAATTCAAATTTTGTTCTAGGATCTTGTGTTTCGAATAATGGATATGTTAATATATCTGTTGATGGAAAAGTTAAATATTTTATTGATGAAGATGACGGTTAAATTTTTTTTTTAATTAATTATTTTTTTAATCAATTTTTAGGCAAAAATAATTGGATTCAATTATATGCTTGTGCTAAATTTAACAAAGGAAGTGCTTCAACTAAAAATCAGTCTTTGTTCTATTTTGAAGTAAAAATAATGAAGGAAACGGATAAAATGTAAGATTTTTATTAAACTAGTATTTTAATATTTAAATAAGTAAACGGTTAAAGGAAAACCATTTGATAAGAGTATGTTAATTTATGCTCTTTCTACCATCTGACCATTTTGTCCAAATGACCAAATTAAAAATAAAAGAAAAATTAATTTTTTTTTCTAGTTGTTATGCAGGGATTGGTCTTTGTGAAACCAATGCAAATATCTTTTTATGTAATAACTCAAATAAATGGGGAGAATTTGAGAAATTTTCTTGGGAGGATAATGACATTTTTGGCTGCGGACTTGTTTATCCATTACGGCACGATTTGACTAAAACCCCTTATGTATTCTTTACAAAAAATGGAAGTAAAATTGGTATGTTTTTTAAAGTAAAATTTTAAAAAAATAATTTTTTTTTAAGTAGACCAAATTTTACTGACCGAAAAGGATGTTTCTTTATGCCCATTTATTGGAATTCTTTCCTGCTCTGTTGAAATGAATTTTGGAAATGATTTGAATAACAAACCTTTTTGTTATAATGTCAACAATATTTGAGGTTTTTCATGATTTTAATTTATTTTTTTGATTTTTTAAATTTTAATTTTACGTGAAGAAATTACTGATTGAATAAATTTATTTTATGGAGTAATTTATTCAAAATAAAACTAAATATTTTTAATTCAAATGGATATTTCAAAATTAAATTATTTTTTTATATAATAGGGATGATATGCAAAAATTAAAAAGTAGTCAAATTTGAAGATTTTGTTTTTTTTTCATTATTAAAAAATCCGCAATTTCTGTTCGCAACTTTTTTTCATAAAAAATTATTTTAAAGAGATTTTTTAAATTTTTTCCAAAAAGCATTTACAATATTGAATGAAAAATGACCAAAAATAGTTCAATTTGTACTCCCAAAAAATTTAAAAATATTTGCGGACAAAACTTGCGGACTTTTAAAGAAATTCAATTAATTTTTTGACTACTATTTTTTAATATCCTGGGTAAAATAAAAAGTTAAAAAAAATATGCCACTAATTAAATACACCCGCATTTTAATTTTAAAAATGATTGCAAGTGTTTAAAATTGGGGCAAAAAAAAATATTTTAAACAAAAAAAAGGGGGGACTAGCGATTAAAGCAATATTATAGAAATTAATATTTTTTGAGATGAACAATGAGAATTTTTAAGGAGAGGCGTAAATCTAATGAGTGCAAAAAAATCAAAAAAAATTTTTTACTCTGAAAATTTTTTCCTTTTTGAACTCAGTTGTGGACGCCTTGAGGTGCAAAAATTAAAGAATTTATGGGATTTAAATTTTGGAATGTTTTAAATGATTGACGGAAATAAGTGGGTCTAATATAATGAAAATTGAAGTAGAAGGTTGGGCTAAAATTTTTTAAATTTTTAAGAACAATTCAAGACCATTCTGAGAATTTTAAAATTTTGGCCCACCCAAAAAATTAAAAAAAAATAAGAGGGTTAAAGAGGTTTTTTACTCAAAATTTGCGTTACCAATCTGTAACTAATTTAAATAGAAAAAACCCTCAAATTTTAACCCTCCTCGAAAAAGGGAAAATATAGTTAAGTTCAAAAGATCTTTTTAATTTTTTCTTACAAAAAATTAAAAAAAAAAAATAACTGAAAATGTCGATTAAATTAAAGACCTTTTAACTTAACTATCAAACATTTCTCAAAAAACTCAAAAATACACCAAATAAAAATTAAATTTAACTAACTTTTAGAAATTAAAAACACTCTTTTTAGGTCCCTGTTTCATTTGTCCTGATCTTCTTTGTCATAGTACTGCTTTAAACGTATATGCCAAGCAATTGAACCACAAGCTGATACTGTTCGGAATTGGTGACTTCAAATTTTAAAAGTTTAATAAAAATTAATTAAAAACCCTTTCCTTACATTATTCTTCTCGGTAGAAAGTAAACACAATTTTCACGTAACTATTTTTAAAAAATTTTAAATTTAATTTTTTGAAAAACCGAAAATTTTGCATATCGAATTCCTTCACGTCTTAAAGAGTTTAATTTAGCTTCCTCTACCCATTGGACACATTGAGACATTGGAGGTTCGTAAACGTCTAACTAAAAATATTTAATCGTTATTTTTCTGAGTTCTTTTTAAAATTTTCTTCTTTGCCTATAATTGGTCACTTGGACATAATGGTCAGAAGGACGTTTATTGGATTGAACAATTTTTAAAAGAGCCTATTTGATTTCTCTTACATTTTTTAATTTATTTAATCACTAATTTAATAGCATTATTAATAACCCTCTGACCATTATGTCCAAGCGTCCAATTGTAAGTGAGGGAAAAAAGAAGAAAGAATTTGGTCATCTAACCGAAAAGTATTATTTTTAAAATTTAACCTGCAAAATTTCAACAAGTCTATCAAAATCTCCACCATGAAAGCAAGTAACCTCTTTCACAATTCTTTGCTGTTTTTGTTGAGTACTACCAGCTTTATGACAGTCAATTGATTGTAAAATTCCAACAGCTCCGGTTTCACTTCTTTCCCCCGTATCCTCTTCAACAACTGAATCAACATGACAAGGGGTCCGATCTTCAAAAAGCATTTCACGTCGTTCTAACGCTCTAAAATTGAAATTTTAAAAAATTGAAAACAGGAGGTCACTTGAGTCTCAGAAATTTTAATTAAAAAAGCCACAGTCTGAAAATTTTTGTTCGGTTAATTAACTGAATTTGTAAGGAACACAGGGAAATAAAAAAATAGATCCGGGAAAACAAATAAACTTACTTACTCATTTTCTGAGACTCAAGTGACCTAAATAAAAAAACTAACTTTATAGGCATTATTTTATGATATTGTGAATGTTTCAAGGATGTACTTGAACGTCTTTGTTGCTGCTGATTTGTTTTGGAAAGATCATCTGTGCGGATCAACTGTTCACCTGGACGGCACCAATAAATTGGACCATCATCAGAGTCTTTAAAAATAAATTTAAAAATAATTAATTAAAAAAACCATTTGGTTTCCAAAAAGATTTGACCGAGTTTTCACTCCATGGAAGAAGTAATCGAAGAAATGGGCATTCTTCTAAACGTTCAAGAATGTGCTAGAATTAAAAAATAAAAGTTAATTAAAAGAATGTAAAAACCTCAAAATATTCTCCACATTCCTCCTGTCTTCTGCCAACCTTTAAAAAAATTTTATTACTGGTTTTTTCTTTTTTTACTTGCAAATGATCAAAAGGACATAATGGTCAGAGGGTCTTTTGACAGAGAAAGTCTACTTGAACTTCTGACCATTATGTCCAAGTGAACAATTGTAAAAAATTATCAGTATTAAATCACAAACCAGTGTAATGTTATTTAAAGGCCCACAACGATAAGTTCCATAGGAATACGTAGCCATTACTTTTTCGTAATATTCTCCCATTTTGAGAGTTTCAACTAATTGTTTGTTGTGAAGAGAGCCCATTTTGACTGGTAATTTGGGATATTTTGTACCAAGGAATTCTAATATATTTTCCAAGTATTCCATAGCATTGTCGACAATACAGATGACAAAAAGGGGAACCTAAAAATAAAATTAAAAAATTGTTACGCCCATTTCAGTGCCAAAAATTAGATTTAGCTATTTTTAACTAATTCTGATTAAAATCACGTTTTTTATTAAATAGATTCTGGCGACAAAATTTTTAACCAAGAAAATTTTTTAAAAATCAAAACCGACTAAAAAACATTTTTTTAACCTGAAACAATAGAAAAAAAAACCTTTTCAACTTCAAAAAATCCCAAAGAAATAAACTGTTCCGCAAATTGTTGTCTTTCTTGAGAAGACAAATTATGCTGTAATTTACGCCAATCACAACGTAATAAACTGGCTCCACCGTTTGGATGTCTTTCTACGTCAATATATTTTCGAAACTTTAAAAATAAAAAATTTTTTAATTTTCAATTTAGAAAAAAACTTTTTCTGAGATTTTTGGAAGCTGAAAAGTTTTTCTTTTGTTTTTTTGACGTAAACTGGAATTTTCCCTTTTTGTCCGCTGAGGTCCATTTTTATCAGTTCCATTAACAATAGTATTTTTTTGATTTTTGCTAAAAATAAAATTTAAAAAATTAATCCGCAAGTTAGAATATTTATTAAAAAAGTTTGCGGACAAAATTTGCGGATAGTAAGTAACTAACCCCAAAAAGTAAGTATTTAAAATACCTGTTGTTCTCAGTATTTTCTTTAAATCGAGGAGAATGGTTGTCAATATTTTCTCCTTTTTCGTGTATTTTAGTGTTAATAGATAAAGCTGAAAGACTGTCAGTTGAACGACTTTCTGCTGCAATAATTGTTGAAGGAGTTTCAGATTTTTCAATCTTTGGAATGCGACCAAAGGAAGACAACGAATTTTTAACGTTACTTTTTGCTTCAGTATCTTCTAATAATAATTTAAAAAATATTTTTTTTATAAACAGAAGTAAAAATAAAGGTTGTCTAGGTCTTTAGATAACGGCTAGCCAGAATATTAAATTTTTAAAATTTGAACAACTCCACGGAATCTTACCTAAACAACCACAACAAATTAAAGTAGAAAACCTGAAGTAGAGGAGACAACATTAGTTTCAACATTCTGTTTTTTGTCTCGTTTTATGCCTGTTGAGTGTTGTAATCCTTCTTCTCGTTTTCGTTTAGTTTTAGCCTTTTGCAAGTCCATAAGAATTGGATCAGTTGCAAGAAACATTTCGGAAGAGCTCTTTGAAAATAAAAACAAATTCAAAAAAAAACTCAAAAATACCTGTTTTTGTGCTGCTAATGTCTGATTCTTTCGATTAACGGTAAGCAGAGATTTTTGTTGTTGAGATTCATTTGGAGATACTGATTTAGTTGAAGGATTTGTAGAACAACTTAATTCAAAGAAAATTTGTTTTAAATAAAATAGCAAAGCTAAAGAATCTGCTTTTAAAAAATACTTAAAAAGAGAAATATAATAATTAGATTAAATTTTTAAAAATTTAAATTAAATTATTTCGACATAAGTTTTTAATTTTCAAAAACCCGTTTTATTATTCAATGATCTTATTCTACTTAAAAAGACAAATTAGATGGATATATTTCGAAAATTAGATTTTTTATGAATAATAAAATAATTTAAAAATTTAACCTAAAAAAATTCTTTTGTTTTTGTTCAAAATTACTAGGCGACGTTTTTGAAGGTCTATTAATATTTTCGCTACTTTCGCTCGAATTGGGTGAGATCTGTTGTTGTTGTTTCTGTTGCGTAGCGACGGTGTCTAAAGTTGAAAATAAATTGGTCTTTGCTTCTGTATTTTGATTTTTAGACGAGCAATTAGTTATTGGTGGAGAATAATTTGAAAACATTTTGTTTCTAAACTGTTGTTTCCTAAACTTATTTTAAAAGAATTTAAGAAATAATGAAAGTTAAAAATGATTGAAGTTATGCCAAAATTGCGTGCCAATAAAGCAAAAGAGCAAAAATGACGCCATCTATGGAAAAGGTTAAAATGGTCAATACGAGAAAGTAGATAAAACGTCAAAAAGAAAAAAGTGACAAAATGTCAACAAAAATAAAAGAAAAAATTTAAGGTCAGTAGAGTACCAATGATTCAGAGCAAAATTAAAATTTTTTTTTTTTATTTTTATTTTTTAGGAGAACTTTATCTTTTTACTTCAATTTGTTATGAATATAACCTTATAAAAATGAAATCAAATGATTATACACAAAACGATGTTTCCTTCAACGAGAAATCACCTTCTATTAACGAAGAAGAATGCAACGTTAATAATAACTCATTAACTTCTTTTCTTCATAGGTAAGCGTTTAAACTATTAAAAAATTTCATCTTCCTCAGACTTAGACAAATGCCAATGCAAAAGCAGCAACAATTAGTTTCAACGTCCGTAGCAATTGTTAGGAACACTAGTACCCCCAAAACAAATGGAAATTGTACTAGTAATTTGGAATGTTCTTCTCAAAAAGAGACTGAGCCGTTAACACATGATAAGGTTATGGAAGTTGTTTATGGGGTAAGGGATAACGGCATTAAAGAGAATAATACAGTGAGGGATAACGGCATTAGAGAGAATGCAGTGAAGGATAACGAACGATCTGTAAAGTGTGAAAAACTTGGAATGTGTTTTGTTGTAGATGCCCATGAACGTAGGGTTCGGATTGTATCGAAAGAGGAGATTCGTAAACAGGTTTATTCTTAATTTTTTAAAAGATTTTTTTGTCAGTTACATACCTCAAAAAAATTAAACAATTGTTGATTTTTACCTTTAAAAAAACTGGTTTAATTTCTGTTTAGTCGAATCGTGATTTTCTTTAGGAATAGGAAAGGAGAACAATTATAAACTCTTACAATATTTGTTTTAAGCATTCACGTCTGATTCTTTTGGAGGATCTTCCAGAAGATGAGCTTTATCGATTTGGTACTATTTTTGATCAGGATGACCTTGAAAATACTGATAGATATGTCCATTGTGATAGCTGTGATCAATATTACGGTTCCATTTTAATTATTAAATCCAGCCCTTTTTTTCAACACACATTAACACTCCAATTGACCAGCAGGGTGTTGATCAAATGGGCATATGAAAAATAAATATTTTTTTCAGACTTTTGTTGCCTTGACCATCCCCTCTATCAATGTCAGGATCGTGATCCAGCAGTGAGCGCTCAGAATTCACCATCTAAGGAAGGCGATGATAGAGCTTCGTTAACATTACCTGGTTTTTTGTTTATACAAAATTCTTCTATTCCAAATGCTGGGAAAGGTAAATTTTACTTAAATAAAATAAGACTTGCGGACTTTTTTAAGTGTATATTTAAACTACTAATTTTATACAGGTGTTTTTACAAAAGTGGATATTCCTGTTGGGATTGTTTTTGGTATTTTTTGTTAAAAAAAATTTTTATTTAAACTTTAAGGTCCATATGAAGGAGTTCTTCAGCAAGACCCCAAAAAGGCAAACCAAGAAGGATATTCTTGGGAATTACGTGTAGGGAATGGAAAGCCGTCTTATTATATTGATGCGAAGGATCCGAGATATTCTAACTGGATGGTATTATTTTTAAAAATTTTTTGAAACCCCTGACGTGGATAAAATTTATTTTATTTATGCAACTAAAAAGTCCGCAAGTTTTGTCTGCAAGTTATATTTTTCCAATACGCATTTTTTTCAAGTTAGGTTGTTTTTTTAGATAGAGAAATCAAATTTACTGACCGAAATACTCCTATTAATCTGAGAAAAAAATTTTCGCATTAGACGTATGAATTTGCGGACAAAACTTGCGGACTTTTTTTTGTTTAAATAAATGCTTTAATTTTTTTCACTTTTAAATTTAGCGTTATATAAACTCTCCAAGGCATGAAAGTGAACAAAACTTGATTGCATTTCAATACCGTGGTTCAGTATTTTATCGTGTTTATCGGCCAGTTGACAAAAATGGGGAATTATTGGTTTGGTATGCGAGTCGAGTGAAAAAGATTTTTTTTTAATTTGAAAATTTTTTTCTTTTCATTTGACTTTTTAATTATTTAATTTATTGGTTCAATTTTAGGATATGCGTCCCGTTTAATTAATTCAACCGCTGTTTTTAAATTTTTAATGTTGATATTTTGTTTTCGGTGTATTGGGTATTTTGCGTCTAATTAGCCATTTAATGCACTTCAAATATTATTATTTTGGTATTCTTATTGTTAGTTGTTTCAACCGTATAATTTTATGATGACTTAAAATTAATTTTTGGAAGCGTAAACTTGCGAAGGACGCAAAAACTTTTTTATAAATTGCGCACATATCCTAAATTAGATCCATTCTTCAACATAAACAAGAAAAAAAAATTTCTTTTTAAGGTACGGAAGGAGCTTTGGCAAGGAACTGGGTATTCTAAACGTCATTAAGAAAAAGCCTTTTGTTTTCTATAAAGGAAAGAATCCTTTTGTTTTATAGTCAAATTTTCTTTAATTAATACATACATATTATTGAAATTATTTTTTATTTATGATTTTATTCTTTGTCGATATATATTCTTTTGAATTATTACTGGTCCAGAATTTAAAAAAAAAATAAGCTATGTAATAACCCACACTCCTCTCATTTCTTTCTTTTGTTTTTTTATTCAATTTTTTTGTAAAATATGCGCATAAATTATACATAATATTTTTTGACAAATTAATGTTTGGCGAACTGTCCAAATGTTAAAAAAGAGTTCATGTCAAAGTGTCCATTGGGCAAAGAAACGACAAAGTTTCAGGAAGATTTGACGAAAAGTTTTTGGCTAAATGTCTTTCTAAAAATAATATAGTGCCAAAAGAGTTATTTTAAAAAATCCTAAACCTGACAAAAAAACTTTTGCATAAATTTTTGCTTTGGTTTTTCGTTATTTTTTTTCTTAATTTAATATATTTTAAATACATTTTTGCAATTTTTTCAAACTGATCTTTTACCCTGATCCTGTTCTAAACTCTTTAAAAACAGCGCGTGCATATATTTATTTGATTTAAACAGAACAGTTCACCTATATTTTTCCCTTTTCTAAGCACACATTCCTTCCCACAAAGAAGCTTTGCTCTTCCCATTCAAAGACAATTCGGCGCTAAGATTTTGGCGCCACTGAACTTTGTGTTTTGCATGTTTTTTGTGTTTTACCGGTGTGTTTTTACTTATATATATTTTTGTGTTTTCATGTATTTTTGACTCTTTTCCCTTTCCCTCTCTTCGATACAACTTCAACTATTTTCTCGCGCCCTATTGACTACGCCCAATTATCATGTACCTCTCCTTCCCTTCTTTTTTTACAGTTAAACACTCTTCTTCCCCCTATTTTGTCCTTCTCCGGTTCGTCTGCTTATCCTTTTTTCTTCCTTTTTTTTTCACCGGTTCCCTGCCGCTAGTCATTTATCGATCTGCGTTTTGCTTCTGATCTTTCTTCTCTTTCCTTTATTTTAACACAATTCCTTTTCTTTTAATACTCTTTTTTCATCCTGAAACAAAAAAAAAAAAAATTCTTTATATTCACCTTTTTTCCCGCTACCCTTTTTTGGTATTATTCATCAATGAGAAATATTTATTCTCTTTTTTAGGCCATTAAATGACAACCAAAAGCTCTAAATATATATATTTTTTTTATTTTTAGTGAAATGACAGTATTGATGAATGCAGAATTAGTAAAGAGATTAACTACACAATTACTTGATCCTAAATGTGTTCTTAATTTGGATGGATTACTAGTTTGTTTAAATTTTTGTTTTAATGGTTTTTATGATTGGGTAAGGGAAATCTGTAAATGTCTCCATATTAGCGTCAAATATTTTTGTTTCTTTACAATTATCTGACCACTTTCCGTATCTGCATGTTGTTATATTTATTTTCGCAAAAAGATTATTTCGAAAGCATAACAATTTATTCTAAATAAAACATCATCTTCCATCTTCACACGAAAGAAATTTTAAGTAACAATTTGCAGAAAAAAAACTTGCGGATAGTGTGGACAGATAATTGAATATAACCATATTTTTATCTGTTTGTCCCCCTCAGTCATAGGAAAAACTTTCTTTAATCCTTCACTAGAACTTTTTAAAAAATTAATTTTTTTTTTAAAATAGGATTGTGTAATTGCATTGTTCTATGATTGCAATTATCCTGTCTTAAAACGGACGCAGAAAACAATTGAAACATTTCTTGACAGAAGTATAAAATTTTTTTAAAAATTGATTAGGAATTTTTATTGTAATTTATTGAGTTGAAAATTTATTTTCAATTTTTCCAATCTCTTTTAAATCATTTCTAAAATCCTTGTCTTTTTTTTATTTATTTTTTATCTAAATTTCTTCTTTCCTTCATATAAAATTAATTTTATATTTTTTTCTTTTTTTAAAGATGAGCATCTCGTAAATTCATTAATCGAATGCAGAATTAGTAATCTACATTTCCAAGTAATTAAAGTAATTGGTAGAGGTGCTTTTGGTGAAGTTCAACTTGTCCGAAATGCACAAAATAACCAAGTTTATGCAATGAAAATGTTGGATAAGGACAAAATGGTTTTATTTTTAAATTTTGAATTTAATTAATTTGTTTATTAGATAAGACGTTCAGATGCTGCATTTTTTTGGGAAGAGCGTAATATTATGGCCTATTCAAATTCTGACTGGATAGTTAAATTGCATTATGCATTTCAAGACTTGAGGAATTTAGTTTGTTTTATTTTATTGAATTGTAAAAGGATTTTTTGGGTCTAAAACAGTGTTTTTCTTGTACCTAATCCAAGCATAGAACTTTTTAGCTTTTTCCTAAGTCTTAGGTTTTCCATTGAAATTCAGACCTTTTTAATTAGACCTGAAAAAACTTGCGAAGAGTATAACTTTATAATTTAAAATCCTTATAACTTTTCTTATTTTTTTAGCTTTGTAATAAGAAAAAACATTTTTAAAATTTTCCACTTTTTCAGTACATGGTTATGGAATTTATGCCTGGTGGAGACATGGTAAATTTAATGGCAAACCACGACATTCCCGAAGATTGGGCTCAATTCTACACTGGAGAATTAGTTTTAGCATTAGATGCTATTCACTCATTGGGTTATATTCATAGAGATGTTAAACCTGGTAATTTTTTTTTTTTTTTTATTGCTCCAAATGCCTTCAAAAAATTAATTTTTTTTAAAGGTATTTGGATTATAAAATATTTTTCCAATTTTTTAAATTTATTTTTTGGGAGTTTTTAGTTTATTTTAAAAACACTTGAAATTTACGATTTAATTATTTTTCATATTTCTGGTACTGAAATGACCTCTCGTCCATTTTATAATTTTTAACACATTTTCAGATAATATGTTAATCTCTGCCAATGGTCATATAAAACTTGCTGACTTTGGTACTTGTATTAGAATGAATAAAGATTGCCTAGTTCGTTGTTCAATGGCTGTTGGAACTCCAGACTACATTAGCCCTGAAGTTCTTCGTTCACAAGGAGGGGAAGGTGTTTATGGACGTGAAGTAGATTGGTGGGCTGTTGGTGTATTTATTTATGAAATGCTCTTTGGAGAGACTCCTTTTTATGCTGAAAGTTTGGTTCAAACTTATTCGAAAATTATGGACCACACAAAGCAATTAAAATTTCCTGGAGATGTTAAAGTATCTAATAGTGCAAAAGACATTATTCGAAGCTTTCTTTCTGAGCCTAATGTTCGACTTGGAAGGGATGGAATTTCTGAAATTAGAGGACATGCTTTTTTTAAAAATACTGGTTGGACGTTTGACACAATTCAAAAATGTATTTATTTTTTAATTTAAATATTTTGGGTATTTTTTGAGGGTTTTTTTAGTTATTGTATTTTAATGCAAGTAAACAGTACTTATAAGGCCGAATTTCGGTAAATTAGATGATATTTTGTCCAGATTATGCCTTTGTCATTTTGTCCAAAGTTTAATTTTTGGCATCTTGTCAAAACTGCGCGTACTGACATTTTGTCCTTAATTTTTGTTGTATTTAACTTTTATTCACCTTATATTTTCTAAAATTTCAGCAACACCTCCATATGTTCCTCATCTTGTCGGTGATGATGATACTTCTCATTTTGACGATGTTGAACCAGCAGATCCCGTTGATGCAGAAAGTTTTCAAATTCCAAAGGCATTTACTGGCAATCAATTGCCCTTTATTGGATTTACTTTTTCTAATGATTTTGGGTATTTTTTTAAATTTTTTAAAATTAAATTGTTAATTAAAGTCCATTGGATTTAATTAAAAAACAACTTGAAGAATCTTTGTTATCTCCAATTGTAAATGGAAATAATAATTTGTTAGACACTCCAGAAGTAAATGGAAATTGTGTCTGTGACAATCTTTTGGAAGAGGTTTTTTTTTTAATTTACTGTTTACGGGGTTGGACAATGCTTTGTTTTTTTAACCGCCCACTTCATTGCCAAAAGTGA
Organism: Meloidogyne graminicola; assembly: GCA_036172905.1. NCBI lineage: Eukaryota > Metazoa > Nematoda > Chromadorea > Rhabditida > Meloidogynidae > Meloidogyne > Meloidogyne graminicola. Next base: position 1,823,560 of record JARPZY010000007.1, read on the forward strand.
GTGTTACCTATTATTTTTAATGCAATAAAATTGGGATTTAGTTTTATTTAATTTTTATTAATCCGTAGTAATTAAACGAATTATTACCCTCTTTTTTCGGCACTGAAGTGAGCAGGGCGATAGCACCAAAATGGGCGGGGAAAAAAATTAATTTTTTTTTTTAAAGAAAATTGATGAGCTAACTAGCGAGAATACTCTTCTTCAACAACAAGTTTTAAATATTAAAGAACAATTGGAGACTGAGTCAAATTTGGCTAAAGCAGAGGTTTTTCTTTAATAAAATTATTTTATTTTTAAAAAATTTTAGACTGATTTGCTAATTAAAGAAAAAGAAATTTTGCAATTAAAATGCTCAGAAATGAAACAAAATCAGGATTTGATTGAGTCAGAAGTATTATTTTTATTTACAAAATAATTAATTTTTTATTGGAAATTTTTTATTAAAATGATTAAATGGATTTTATTTAAAGTAACGGTGATATAGTGACCTCCCATTCTCTCTCCCCCATTTGTAAAAAATTTTGGAAACTTTGTACTATTTTTTGGAATAGCGCAAGTCAACTAGAAGCTTATTCTTTTTAAGATTAGAGAGAGTGATAATGGCCAGTCATCCGTACTTTAAAGAGAACTATATAAATATATCAAATAATTACTAATCTTTAATTTTATTTAATTAATTAAAAATAATTAGGTAGAATCGCTCAAACTTGACAAAGAAAAATTAACTGCTCGGATAAATGAATTACAAATTGAAGTAGGTAAATTAACTCCTACACAGATTGAGGTTTTTTTTTTAATTTTTTTATTTAACAAATAATTTTTTTAAAGGCAGAACAATTGAAAGAGTCGAACAAAATGCTTGAACTTTCATTACAAAAATGTAAGGAACAGCTTGAACAACAAAAACAAATAAATAATAATAATAACAACAACAATCATCATTTAAATAATAACAATAATTCTACTACAACAACAACAGCAATACCTGCTCCAAGACTTTCTCATGAGGTTTATTTTTTGTTTAATTTTTATTTGGGGAAAGACTTTGGTTATGATGTCCGAAATTTATGTTAATTTTTTTAATAAAGTTTAGATGTGGTTAAGTTGGTTTGATTTTAGTTAATTTTTCATGAGCGAGGTTTAATAGTTCTTCCTGGAATAAATTTATTTTAAAGTTGCGGACTGAATCTGCAAAAATGTTTTGTTTTTTAAGAATTAAATTTTTTTTAAATTAAAGGTTGGAGAATTAAAATATCAAAGACGTGTTTTAGAGAACAAAATTCAAGACCTTCAGGAGCAGCTGGAGGCTCATGAACGTTTACTTTCTGACTGCCAACAAAGGCTTGAAGCTGAGCACAAATTGTCTAATCTTTTTAAAGTTGAAATTGAAGCAAGGACAAAAGATGCTGAAGAAAAAGAGAAGAAAATGCAGAATATGGGGTTTTATTTAAATTAAATTTATTAATAAAAAAAAAATTTTTTTCTTCAGACAACAAATTGAAGAATTTGTTTTAACGTTAGAAAGAGAACGTGTTTCTCATCAACATTTACAGAACAGCTTTGTAGATTTACAGAATGATAAATCATTTTTAGAGACTGAAATGCGTGCAGCAATGCAAAGACATGAACAAGAATATAAGTCTTTAATGAATGAAATTAGCTTGGTATTTTTTATTTTTAAAGGAGAGGGAAATGGTATTTTTATTAACTTTTGTTGAAATTATGCTTAAGAAAAAATAGTTTTTTTTCCTCAAAAATATTGTAGAAGTTATAGGACAAATAAAACATCAAAGATTTGTCTTTTACTTAGGGTTAGATAAATTAAAAACCTTTTGTTTTATAATTTTTCTTTAGGCTTCAAAAAAAGAAAATGATTTGATCAATCAAAATCGTCAACTGCAAGAAGAAATTAGTCAAATACGAAAACATTCACATGGGCCAATGGGATTAGCTCCAGTTTTTAGTGGAGTAGGGCAAGGAGGAGGAGGAGGAACTAATACTTTATCTAGTGCTGTTTCTACTTCTTCACTTGTTTCAGCAACAAATTCTTTTGCATCTGTTCAACTACATAATAATAACAATAATAGTTCACTACTTTCATCTTCTTGCGATTTGGAAATGCTCTCACGTGACCAACTTATTCATCGATGTCAACGGGAAATTAAACTTAAAGAACAGGTTTATTTAATTTTTTTTTCTATAATTGGTCACCTGGACATAATGGAAAAAAGTCGAAAAATATGATTTTTTTAATGTTCGTGGTTCTACTTAAGCTTTTGACTTTTTTAACCTCTATTCCGACATTTTGACCCAAAAAATCTTGGCATTTATGTTTCTGGCATTTTGTCCAATTTTTAACCTTTTTTGTTTTTATATCAATTTTTAAAAGGTTATCGAGAAGCTGGCATATTTGGGTCGTCAAAAAGGAATTAATGATGATTCTGCTAGCCGAGCAAATTCAAAAAAGAAGAAAAAACATGTTGATGAAAAGCGTGTTCGTGACCTTGTCGAATTTCAAATGGAACAAGAACGAAAAAAATATTTACAAAGAACTGCTCAACTTGAAGAAGTTATTCAAGATTTGCATCAAAATTTGGTTGAAGAACAGAGAAAGAAGGCTGATTTGATTGATGAAGTTAATTTGTTGAAGAAGGGAGGTGCAGAGGTTTGTAGAAAAAAATAATAATTTTTTGTTATTAATTTTTATTTTTCTAGCATATTGACCTAACTTCTGCTCAAACTTTTCGTGATAGACGTGTTCCACGTCGACGGCAAGCAGGGGTAGGAGGAGGAGGAGGTCAATACCAAAACATTGAAAATGACAATCCGGTATAATTTAAAAAAAAAAGAAGGAGAAAGAGAGTAAAATAGTAGGTTGTTGATTGACTTTTTGCAATAAAATGTTTGTCCCCTTTTAAAAAAAAAATTTCATGAAGCAAAAATGACCAATTTTTTTTGTTAAATACAATGAAAGAGAAAAATCCCATATATTAATTTATTAAGAAGAATAATAATATTTCACTTTTTGCAATGCCTTTCTCTCAAGAAAATTAAAGAGGGTGATCATTTAAAAAAAAAAAAATTTGGGTGAAGAATTGTTTTTTTTAAATTAAAATGATCACCTTTTGAGAATTTTAAAAAATAAATTTATTATTTCATTTTGATTATATATACTTTCTTCTTTTTAAAAATATTTAAAAGATGGGAAAATTGTTGTAAAAATTATTTTTTCTAAAATTAAATACTCGTTATTTAATTTAAATGTTTGTCCGCAAAAAGAATTAAAAATGTCCGCAAAAAAAAAGTCCGCAAAATATCCTATTTATCTTTGAGCAAAGTTTTGCTGAATATTTGTTACCTTTTTTCTGCTTTATTATTTTTAAAAAATAATTCATATTTGTAAAAAAAAAATTTTTTTTTAACCCATTTTCCCATCTTTTTACCATTTTTTCATTAAAAAAAAAATATTTTATATGAGGCGCCTTCACTTTTTTTTTTTTTAAAATAAGATTATAATTTACATCAATTTATGCCATTTATTATTATTTATTTTCCATTCTCGTGCCTTTATTTATTTCTTTTTTTTTGGGGCCTCAAAAAATAATATAAAAATGAAGAATTTTGTTTATTTATTAAAAAATTTTCACTTGCACATTTTTTTTTTCAATTAAAAAAAAATTATTTGGAAATTTTTATTTATTTTATTTCGTTAAATACGAGAAAACAAATTTTTTTTTCTTTAATAAATTTTTTAATTTAATTAAACAGGGATGTGTTGAATAATTGCGGATATACTTGAAGGCATTTTTACTTGTCAAAGAGTCTTCGTCTGGGGAGGGGTTCTTAATTTCTTTAAATTTTAATTTTTTTTTTTTAGTTTAATTATTTTATTTTTGACTTTTTATAGGGCCCCACATTTCTTAAAAATCAAAAATTGGCACTTTTTTTAATACCTCTTAGTCCCCAAAAATGTTGGGTTTCCCAAATGTCTCATCCCCAAATGTCGCATTCAACCTTTAAATAATTAACTAATCTTTTCATTTTTCTAGTTTTTAATTTTAAAAAAATATATAATGGCTTCTTCCTCTGATTTATCAGTAAAACAACACCGTTGTTTTATGCAATTTAATTCTATGCAAATGAAGATATACACATCTGAAGAAGTTAGACAAATTAGTGTATTGGAAATTACTAAATGTGATACTTTTGATGAGGTTTTTTTTTTTAATTTAAGTATTTTATTTAATTCCAAAAGGTTGGGTTGCCTGTACGTGGTGGATTATACGATCCTCGATTGGGAGTTGATGAAAGTGGTAGTACTTGTGAAACTTGTAGAATGTCAGGTGCACACTGTCCTGGTCATTATGGACATATAGAACTTGCAGTACCTGTTTTTAATCCTTTATTATTTGGATTTACTAATAATGTATTTTCTTCTTTTTGAAAATTAAATAAATAAATTTTTTAGATTATGAAGGCTACTTGTATTCATTGCCATCGTTTTACGTTTGATTCAAATTCAATAACCTCAAAAATTTTGATTGCCAAACTTAGAGCATTAAAATTTGGATTGTCTGAAATACTTGAAAGTATAGGAGGAGAAATTAGGGAACGAATTGAAAATGGAAGTGCAATAGGTTTGTACTTATTTTCTATTAGAGCATTTATTATATTCGATTTTTCAAATTATTTTTCAGGGGAGAAGATTGATTTATTGGGGGAAAATTCGTTTCTATTAGAAATTGACCAAATTATTGCAAAATTAGCAAATATTGATTCAGTCGATACTTTACGTTCTAGACATTTTTCTACTCAAAATTTACTAAGAAATGACTTGTTTGAAACTGAAATCTTAATTAAAACATTTTTGAAAGAATTGGTAATATTTAAATTATTTTTTTCTGTTTTTAATTTTTTAGTTAAAAAGAAAAACTCGTTGTCCTCTATGTAAACGTCCAAATGGTACTTTACGTAATGATTTTAAACGGACCTTTCTGTTGGATTTTACCAAGCAGTCAATTACTGGTTTGTTTTTAAATATTACTTGCGCATTATCCGCAAGACTTTTTGCGGACAATTTTATTTTTTGCATTTTACAAAAAATAAAAATCAGTTAAATACTTACTAAAATTTTCTCTATAACAAATTATTTTTCTATAACAAAGGAAAATTAACAAGAAAAATTAATAAGATTTGTCCGCAAAAAGTTAGTAAAAATGATCTATACATATTATTATTTATTTTCTTTAGGTAAAAGTAGACTTTCTCTTCCTGTTCCAGAAAATAAAAGGTTTTTTCATTAGATTAATGTTGTCAATTTTTCAAAATTATAGTACGCCGTCTAAGGGTCAGAAAACTCCACAAATTTCTATTGACGATTTAAGACCAGATTTGGGGTTAGGAGGAGTTGGTGATGTAGAGATTGATTTGGATTTTGATAAAAAGGTTTTTTTTTAATTTTCTTGGATCTATTAAAATGCATTATTTTCCTATTTGTCTTAATTATTTTATGTCGAGTTTTTAGTTTTTTTCTTGTATATTAAAATCTAGTTTTTCGTTACGCCAAGAATTGCGCCGAAGTACCTTTATTTTTTCTTTTGTAAAGAATATTACCTCTTCTATAAAAGGTATATTCCGGCGCGGTTATTAAAATATGGCGTCAAATAAATTTTTTTTTTAAGTTTGGGTTAACAACCACTCCAGATTTAAAACCTTCTAACGCTTCTTCTTTTACTTCACAACTTTGTGATCAATTATTGGAAACACAATTGCAACAAGTAATTATTGGAAAATGTGATAAATTAGCTTGGAGAGCATCTGAAGTCAGAGAACATTTTCGTGCAGTTTGGAAAAAGGAAGGATTTTTACTTAAACATTTATTCCCTTTATTTAATGAAAACGACAAGGTTTATTTATAATTTAAAGAATTTTTTGTAATTTAATTGAAGTTTTTTTAGAATTTCTCCCTTGAAGGAGGAGATGTACATTCTCTTGACTCCCTTTTTATTGAAACGGTTTTTTTAAATAATTTTTTATAAATGGTCACTTGGACATAATGGTCAAAAGGTTGAATAAAAGTTTGTCAATTGCCCTTTTCATTAATAAAAGCAATTCAATCTTTTAATTCATGTTCCCATGACCAAATGTCCTAGTGACCATTTTATAATTATCCAATAAAAATTTTTATTCTTTTATTTAAGATCTTAGTCGAGCCTTCCCGTTTTCGACCAATTCGTTATCTTGCCTCAGCAAAATATGAACATTCTGTCACCTCCAATTTACGCAAACTTTTAGAAGCTAGTCAACTTATTTTATTAATTAAATTATATATAAAGACTGATGGTAAAGATAGTGGAATTGCTGCTAAGGTTTTTCCTTTTTGAAATTTTATTTAATTTTGGCTGTTATTTTAACTTTAATTTAAGGAAATGATTGAAGCCCGAATTTTTGGAAAAACTATGAACGAAAAATTACATAACGCATATTTAGAACTACAACTACGTGCTAATTGTTTGTATGATAAAGATGCGAATAGAATTGATCCAACAGCGGGGCAAGTTGGTCTACGACAAATTTTGGAAAAGAAAGAGGTTTTTATTTCAGTTTTTTTACTTAACTCTTTACTTTTTTCAAGGGCCTTTTCCGAATGCACATGATGGGTAAACGTGTAAATTATGCTTGCCGTTCAGTTATCACACCTGATCCATATTTGGATATTGACGAAATTGGAATACCTGATTTATTTGCAAGACGTTTAACCTTCCCAGAACCTTTAAATGATAGAAATCTTTATATAATGAAAGATTTAGTTAAACGAGGTCCAGATAAACATCCAGGAGCGAGTTTTATTGAGGTTTAATTTTTTTTAATTTTTTAAAATTTCTTTAGCTTTCTGGAAAGTTGGGGAAACCTCCAATGCGTTTAATGCTTAAATCTGGCCAAAATTTTGATAATGAACGAATATTTTTTGCTTCTCGACTGCATACTGGAAGTACTCAAAGTGTACATTCTATGCCTGATATTGTTAGGTTTTTTTAAATTTTATTAGGGAAATTGAGTATTTTTGAATTTTTGCCCTTATATTTGCTGCATTTTTAATGTTTTCTAATAATTAAAAAAATTTAAAAGGTATTGCGTAGCCTTCAGAATGGTGACCGTATGTTAATGAATCGACAACCGACTTTACACAAACCGTCTATAATGGGTCATAGAGTTCGTGTACTACACTCTCAAAAAGCTCTTAGAATGAATTATGCTCCTTGTAAGGCTTATAATGCTGATTTTGATGGTGACGAAATGAATGGACATTTTGTCCAGAATAGGGTAGCTCAAAGTGAAATTGGTGAATTAGGTTTTGTTTTACTACTTTTTAAGTTTTAAATATTTTTATCTTTTTAGCAAGCGTAGGGTCCAATTTTTTGGTACCAAAAGATGGAACTCCAATCCTTGGACTTATACAAGACCATGTAGTTTCTGGTGTATTGATGACACTTAGAGGACAGTTTTTTACTAAAGAAGATTTTATGCATCTTGTCCTTTCTGCATTCTCTCAGTGTACTGATTATTTGGCAATTCCGCCTCCAACTATTATTAAACCGAAAAAATTGTGGAGTGGAAAGCAGGTTTTTAATTCTGGGAGCTTTGTTTGTACCTTTCTGTTTTTCTTTAATTTAAAATGGTCATTTAGACATAATGGCCAAAGGCAATTTAATTTGGCTTTTGACTAATATTCTTACCTGATTTGATTGCTTTTTAATTCGGCTAAACTTTCCCCTGACCATTTCGTCCGAGTGACTAATTTTAACTAGGGCGAAAAAGGAAGGGAATTAATGTAGTTAGATTAGAGTAAATTAACAAATTATTTAGGTAATCACCTCAATTATTCAAAATTGTTGCCCTTTGGATAAACCAAAGATTAACTTAACTGGAAAAGCAAAGACATCTTTAACTTGTTGGAAAGCTAGAAATCCCACAACTGGAGAAGAAATGAAAACGCCTTCATTTGGAATGAGTGAATCTAATGTTATTATAAGGTTTAATTTTTTAATAGATTTAAAAATTTATTAAAAAAAAGACGTGGTGAACTTCTCTGTGGAGTTTTAGACAAGGCTCATTATGGCACAACTCAATTTGGATTAATTCATTGTGTATACGAATTGTATGGACCTAAAGTTGCTGTAAAAATGTTGAGCTGTTTTTCGAGGGTATTTACTACTCATTTACAGGTTTTTAAATTTAATTAATTATTTATACTTGGACACTAAGACAGAATGGTCAAAAAATTATTAATGTGCTTTTAAATACTTTCTATTTAATTTAAGTTTATTTTGGAAATACTTTTTGATATTGGAGACTTACCTAATTCAGTAATTAATAGTCTGACCATTTTGTCCAAGTGACTATTAGTAGTAAATAAATAAAACATTATTTTAACTTTTAACACATTAAAATACAAAAATCCCTTTTATTTAAGTTTCACGGATTTACTCTTGGAGTTTCTGACATTTTAGTAACCAAAAAAGCTGATACTCAAAGGAGATTATTTATTGATGAATTACGTACCTGTGGTGATTCTGTTGTCCAAAAAGCTTTTTCTCTACCAGAGGATACTTCGCATGATCGAATTCGGTATACATTAGCTACAACTTATAATCATCCAAGAGATCGTGAAATGGTCAAAATGGTTGATTATTCGATGAAACAAGCAATTAATAAATACGCTGAAAAGATTAACAGGTTTAATTAATGATAAAAGGATTTATTTAATTTTAAAATTATTTCGTGTTTTTTAAACATTTTTTTTAAATATAGTCCCTTTTTAACTTTTATTGTTTTTTCAATTTTAGTGCCTGTGTTCCTTCTGGTTTAATAAAAGACTTTCCACGTAATTCACTTCAATTGATGATTCAATCGGGAGCTAAGGGTTCTTTAGTCAACTCCATTCAAGTATTTTCTTTTAAGTTAAAATTTAGGTTTTTATTAAAATTTATTGTTAGAAGGTTCATAGGGTTAATTTTAACCTTTTTGGTAACTGACCATTATGTCCATGTGACCATTTATAGCTAAGTGACAAAATATTAAATGATGTTATTTTTAAGGGGAATTTATTAATATATTTATTTACTAATTTTTAGATTAGTTGTGCTCTCGGACAAATAGAATTGGAAGGTCAAAGACCTCCTCTTTCTATTACTGGACGTTCATTACCATCTTTTAAAAGTTTTGATCCCTCACCTAGAGCTGGCGGGTTTGTTGAGCAACGTTTTCTAACAGGGATTAATCCTCAAGAATTATTTTTTCATACAATGGCTGGTCGAGAGGTTTTTTTAAATTTTTTAAATAATTTTTCAAATAAAAATTCTTTAAGGGTTTAATTGACACAGCTGTTAAGACTTCTCGTTCCGGTTATTTGCAGCGTTGTATTATTAAACATTTGGAAGGAATTTCTGTTCGATATGATAATACAGTGCGTAATTTTGATGATAGCATTATTCAGGTTTTTTTTTAAATAATATTCTATTTATATTAAAAACCGGGAGTTAAAAAACTTATTTTTCTGCTTTTATAAATTATTTATCTATAAAAAAAATCTTATCATATGGTTGGGTGGTGTAGTTGGTAGTGTTTTTTGTTTTTAATGCGTAGAAGTAGGGGTTCAAATCCACTCTTAAGTTTTCAACTTTTTCTTTGAATTCTTGTTAAAATTTAACATTTTTAAATAAATAAAATTTTAAAAAATAATTAAAAAAATTTTTTTCCTTTCAAGTTTCGCTATGGTGAAGATGGTTTAGATGTTGGACGTTCAACATTTTTGAATTCAAAGCAATTTCCATTTTTAGTGGAAAACATTGATGCTATACAAAAATTATTTATTCCTTCATTTACTTCACCTGAAGAAGAAAAATTAAAATGGAATTTGCCTGAGACTGAAAAGCATTTTAAAAAAATATCAAAATTTAAGCAAGGCAGAATTGATGAATTAAAGGTTTTTTTTTAAATTTTTTTTGAAATTATTTATTTAATTAATTTAAAGGAAAAGAAATTATTAAATTCTAAAACATCAAAAAATCAAAGAATTTCAGCTTTTAATAAATTTCATCAATCCATAAATGATAATTATTTATTAAAAGATTCATTAATTGCTGAATGGAGTAAATTGACTAGTGAACAGAGAAAAAGTTTTGAACCTAAAGATTTAAGGCCACCAGAACCTGTGGATGTTGTTAGTTTATTTTTTTTTTTTTTGATTTAAATTCTGATTTATATTTTGACAAAATTCTGATTTTAATTAAGATTCAGAATTTTCTGATTTTTTCAGAATTTTTTTAAAAATAGGATCAGAATTTTCAGAATTTATTAAGAAAAATAAAATCAGAATTCTGGTTTTTAATGTCTATAATTACGATTTTGAATTTTATTTAAAAATCAGAACTTTCTGATTTTTAAATAATTAAAACAAGATTTAAAAAAAATTTTTTTCATTTTTTCAGATTTTTCACCCTGCAACAAATTTAGGCTCTCTTCCTGAATCATTTTTAACTCAATTAAATAATTTTATTCAAAAATCTAAATTAGGAAAAAATTTGGAATTATTTAAAAGATCAATTTATTGGAAAGGTTTACGTGCTTTTGCTGATCCCGGAGAGTCTGTTGGACTTTTAGCTGCTCAATCAATTGGTGAACCTTCAACACAAATGACTTTAAATACTTTTCATTTTGCTGGAAGAGGAGAAATGAACGTTACTTTAGGTATACCTAGATTAAGAGAAATTTTGATGACACAAGGAAAATCAATTTCTACACCTATGGCTGAGGTTTTTTTTTTAAAATTTTTTAAAAAAATTATTTATTTTAAGATATGTATTAGAGAAGATGTAACTGAAGAACAAATACAGCAATTAAAATGTGAATTCAATCCTGTTGCTCTTCGTTATGTTTTGAAGAATTTTTCGTTAGTTGAGGGAATTGTTGCTAGAGAAGGGTATTTTTTTTTAAATTTTATTCTGATCTTGTTCTGATTTTATTCTGGTTTTGTTTTGATTTTATTCTGATTTTATTCTGGTCTTGTTCTGATTTTCTTCTGATTTTGTTCTGATTTATTCTGGGGTTGTTCTGTTATTTTATTCTGATTTTGTTCTGATTTATTCTGGTCTTGTTCTGATTTTATTCTGATTTTGTTCGGATTTTATTCTGGTTTTGTTTTGTTATTTTATTCTGATTTTTTAGCCTCTGTTTTCGTCAATATATTGTTCGACTTGAATTATTACGTAATAAAAAACGAGATCCAATTGCTCGACATTTACGTAGGAGGGAAATAATGCGTGAAATTGAAGATAGATTTATTCCTTTACTTTCTTCTCATCTAATAAAAAGGGATAAGGATGTATTTGAACAACAACAAATTCAACAAAGGTTTTTTAACTTCTAAATTAGAATTTTCTGATTTAAATTTCTTCAGAAAATTCTGATTTTACAAAATTAAAATTAATTTTTTTTTTTTTTATTTAGAAAAATACGTGGCAATGATATTAATGAAGAACAACCTGAACCTAAAAGTAAAGGAAAGGTTAAAATAAAATTAATTAATTAATTTAATATTTTTTAAGGATGAATTTTTAGCTAGTGATGAAGAAGATGCAATGGATGATTTACAGGGAGAGTTAGATGCACATGAGGAAAGATTAAATAGAAGACATTTGGATGGAATGGCTGAATATGAAGGAGAAGAACAGGTTTTTTAATTAAAATCAGAATTTTTAATAAATAAGAAAAAATAAATAAAAATTCTGAAAAAAAACAGAAATCAGAAAACCAGAATTTTTTTTTTTAAATTGAATTTAACAACATTTTTAATTATTTTTTTTTTAAAGGACAGAGGAGATTCTGGTATTGTTGACGAATTTGATGATGATGAAATGAATGAAGGAGTAATAGAAGGTGAAGACAGTGAAGAAGAATTAAAAAATAATAATGAAGAAGAAGAAGATTTAAATAAAGAAATAGAAAAAAGAGAAAATAAATTAATTATTGATGAAGAAAGAATTAATGTAAAAAAATTTTTTAATTTAAATTTTATTTAAAATTTCATTTTTTTTAGATGGTAAGGCATGGTTGTGTAAAAGACTATTCTTATGATGTACGTAATGAACGTTGGTGTTTAATTACTTTTGAGGTAAATTTTTAAAAAATTGAAAAAAAAAGAATTTTTTTTTTAAAGTTACGTTTTCGAAATAAATGTGAAATTGATGTTCCGGCATTAATTGAACGAGAAATTGATAAATTTGTTGTTAAACAAATTAATAAAGTAGAAAAATGTATAGTTAGAAGTGAGGAACGCAATGGAAAAAATGTTCAAATTCTTCAAACTCAAGGAATTAATTTGGAGGTTTATTTAAATAAATTTCTTTTAAGCAAATGTTTAAAATTGATAATTTTTTTTTTGAAGTTATTCTGAAAAGATCAGAATTTTCTGATTTTTAAAAATTTGTGAGGTAATAAGAAGATCGGAGTTATAAGGAGAAAAAAGGGAAAGCGAAAATGGGTAGCATTGGCTCAGTTGGTTGTTGTTTTGTTAACCACTCAAGGTTCGGTTCCCTTGTGGGTGTACCATTTTTTTCCTTTGTGAGCATTGTTTTAAAAATTTTTTTAGAGGTTGCTAATTATTTCTAAAGTTAGAAAAATTTTTTAAATTAGATTTAAATTCAGTTTAATAATTTTTAAAATTAAATTATTAAAAAAGGCCTTTTACAACCGAATACAATTTTTGGACGTCAACACAATTTATTCAAACGATATTAATGTAATGTTAAATTGTTATGGAGTTGAAGCTGCAAATAGAACTATTGTTAAGGTTATTTTTAATAAAAATTAAAAAATTTAATTTTATTTAGGAAATGAATAATGTTTTTGGTGTTTACGGAATAGAAGTTAATCCAAGACATTTAATTTTAACAGCTGATTATATGACATTTGGTGGTGATGTCCAAGCTTTTAATCGTACTGCAATGTCACAGAGTCCTTCTCCACTTCAAAAAATGACTTATGAGACTACTATGGCTTTTATGCAAAAGTCTATTATTTCTGGTAAGATTTTTATTTTTGGACATTTTGCCTGTTTTGTTCTTATGGCATTTTGCCATTTTATTCCTTTTTGACATTTTGTCCATTTAATTTTTTGACCTTTTGTCCGATATTTTCTATTTTGACATTTTGTCCCTTTTTTTAATGTTATAACTTTCAGGACAATCAGATTCTCTTTTTTCACCATCAGCTCGTATAGTTATGGGTCAATTAATTAGAGAAGGGACTGGTTCATTTGATTTATTAACATGTCCAGAATATATTTTAAATAAAAATAAAGAAAATGAGGAGAATACTAATAGACGAAGATCAGAAACTGGAATTAAAATTGAACAAATGAGAAGAAAAAGGCATAGAAGAAAAACACAATTTCATGTAAAATTATAAAAAGAAGAATATTTTTGTTTTGTTGATTTATTTTTTTTGTTATAATTTTGTTAAGAATTTCAATAATTTATTGAATAAATTTTAATTTTTCTTTTTTGGCATTATGTTGCCAAAATAGTAAAAATTGGGAAATAGAGAATAAAAGTTAAAAGAAATTTATTTTTTACGTTAACACACGACCGAACTTTCTCCAAAATATACCCTCAGGCATTAGAAACCACCCATCGAACATTCATCTAGATATTTAGTTTATTACATTAAAACAACTTTTGAATTATTGCATAGGTTGCAATCTTCTTTTAATTCTTCTAATTGTGTATTTCTTTTCTTTTTCTCTACCCCTACACTATTTCTTTTAATTTCTTTTTTTGTCTAGCCGAATCTTCTAAAATTGTCATAGAAAGCAATTTAAAAACGTTGATTTAAATTTATAAAAAATTAAACAAATAATATAAGTATTTTTTTAAAACAAAATAAATAATAAATTCAATTTCCAACCAATTCAATTTTTGTTTTTCCCATTTGTTTTGGCATTTTCTTTTTTGAAATATCTTCAAGTTGAGTTTGATTGTAATAATGTGGAGCAACTTCTGCTATCCATTTTGGGTCACATTCAATTATCTGTTTTAAAAGAATAAAGACAAAATGAAAAAAGGACAAAATGCCCAAAAGCTTAAATATGGACAAAATGCCCAATAATTTATAAAGTCACATACTTCACGCATAAACTCCTTCGATGTAAAGACTAATTCATAGTAAATAACCCATCTTGGCCTGTCTTCAAATAAGCAAGAATTTGGATGTGCCTGTACAGTATGTCTATGCTTAACTGTTTTGTAATGTCCTGCCTTATCCAAAGTTGCCAAATTATGGAAATAACCTGAAGTTATTGCCTTTTGAATATTTAAATGATCAGTTGATGATTTCTAGAGAAATTAAAATTTAATTAAAAAATAATCAAAAAAAATACCGGTTCAATTTCAACTCGTTCAAGTAAACCTTCAAGTTGATCACGTATATCTCTAGCTCTTTTCATTGTTCGATATTGAACAAAGTTTTCGATACACCTATAAAAATTGGTGAATTAAAAAAAGAAATGGCAAAATGTCAATAAACGAAAACTGGACAAAATGTCACCTAATAAAAATCAAAAAAACTAACCATTGCAAAGAAAAATTAGTTTCTCTCCATTTATTAAATACATTAAGTAACGTCAGATGATCACCTCCAGGAGACCAAAACCCTTTCCTTGCTGTATCAGCGTGTATTACCATTGCTTTAGGTCTATAAAAAACTGCTGCATTTACAGAAAGCATTGCTGCTATTGTGATGATTTCTTCTGAACATTCATACCTTAAAAAATAACATTTATAAGGAAAGGAATAAACAAAAAGTCAAAGAGGACAAAATGATTAAAAAAGGATACTTTTCCGATGCCGTAATCATCTTTGACATTGCCGGATCACAAGGAAACTCTGCCATTCGACGGCCCAATTTAGTCAACATTCCCTTATGATTTAATGCCCCCAGGGCATATAAATGTTCTAATGCAGCGGCTAAAGCTTCGTATGGAGGAGGATCGAGAAAATCAAAGTGGACCAAATCAGCGATCCCCAGGCTTTAAACAAGCAATTAAAAAATAAAAATTAAATTAAAAAAAACCTCAAAAGCATCAAAACAACATTTCCCAAATTAATTCTTTGAATTTCCGGAATAGGTTGTTCTTCCAATTCATGTTGATATGCCCAAGAAGTATAAAGTCTAAAACATTTTCCAGGCCCAGTTCTTCCTAAAAAATTCAAAATTCTTTAATTCACATCAAAATATTAAAAACCTGCTCTACCAGCTCTTTGATTTGCAGCAGCTTTAGAAATTGTGACAATATTTAAATGGTCAATACCTCCTCTAGCGTCATAGGAGGATTGCTTAACAAATCCTGGGTCAATTACGTAAACTATTCCATCAATGGTAACTGAAGTTTCGGCAATATTTGTAGCTAATACACACTTAAAAACATTTAAAAATTATTTAAAAAATAATTCACTTTTTACAAATGGTCAAATAAACATAATGGTCAAACAAATGTAAAAGTTATTCCAACCTGCTCATTAATATTTTTATTTTTAACCCCGAATTAAAAAGACTTAAAAAACAATAAAAATTAAATACTTTTCGAGCATTTGGAGGTGTTGGTTCAAATATCCGTGACTGTAATTCTGTTGGTAAATTTGCATAAATTGGCAAAACTATTAACTCTTTAATTCGAGAACCAAGCGCTTTGATACGATCGTGTAATGCTTCCTGAACTGTTTCAATTTCCTCTTGTCCAGTTAAAAATACTAAAATATCGCCAGGTAAAGGTTGAGTTAAATGAATTTGAAGTACAGAGATCAGGGCAGCTGGAAAATAAAAAAATTTATATGAATAGAATCATAAAGAAATAAATGGGTCCGCCATTTATTTTAAGAATTTTCGTAAAGCAAAAAAGCCCATGGTGATTTTATTAAAATAAAAAAGTCACTACAATCACAAGAATCGAACTTGAGCGATTTAAGCACCAACCAAGGAGTCTACCACTTAACCACGAAACATCTTTAAGGTACAACAAAAATGAAATTATTTTAAAAAATAAACCGTCTAAATAATCTGCTTCAGGTGCTTTTGTGTAATAAATTTGAACGGGGAACCTCCTTCCCGGGATTCTAAAAATTGGAGCATCATCAAAAAATGTTGAAAATTTTAACGCATCAAGTGTAGCCGATGAAATTAAAAGTTTTAAATCCTTCCGAAAACGGGAAATATCTTTAACAAGACCAAAAAGAACATCAGTATGTAACTAAAATACCAGAAAAAATTAATTAAATAAATAAAAAATAAATAAAACCGTTCTTTCGTGGGCTTCATCAATCATTAAAACACTATAGGAAGCTAAATCTGGTTCATTTAAAAATTCTCTCAAAAGCATTCCATCAGTCATATACTTAATTTTTGTTCTTTCAGAAGTACAATCTTCAAAACGTATTGTATATCCAACCTAAAAATACATGGAATTTAGAAGATTTAAGAAAAATATAAAAATTTAATTGTATTTAAAAAAGTCAAAAGTTTTTCAAAAAATAATTATATGGCGGAACTTCTGCAACTGTTGTCTGCAAAATTATTTTTTAAAAATATTTTGAAAGCTTAAAAGCAACAAAAAGCGATCATAATAATTTGCAGATTTTTCGAACAAAACAAATTTTTCACATTTTAAAAAATTAAAAAAACTACCAAAACACCAATTTTTGTATTCATTTCCTCTGAAACACGTGCAGCAACACTCATCGCAGCAACTCTTCTAGGTTGTGTACAACCTATTCTTTTATTGTCTAAAAAATAATTTTCATTTATTAAATGCAAAATCCGCAAATTTAATCTCCAATATTTCTCTCAAAAAATGTTTTTTAAAATTTCATCATTTTTTCTCCCCATTCCATCCTTTTAAGTTTATTATATTTAAGATTATTTTATATTTCTAATCGTTTTTAATCAACAGTTAATAAACGAAAAATTCGTTCATCAAAAAATGCGGACACTTTTTGCGGACTTTTACCATTTTTAAACAAAAAACCTGAACAAAATCCAGATTCATACAAATATTGAGGTAATTGGGTAGTCTTCCCTGAACCAGTTTCGCCTTCAATTATTAGTACCTGGTGATCTTTAACAGCTTGAATAAATTCATCTCTATACGAATAAACAGGTAACGTTCTTCTCGTCTCTTGTATAGTTAATTTACGTTTTTCTTCTGCGGTCAAAACTTTTTGCTTTTAAAATTAAATTAAATAAAGAATAAAAAATTTAAAAAAAACCTCATTTTCTTTTGTACCTTCCAAATGTTGTAAAGCTTCAACAAAATCTATATGTTCATCATCTAAAAGTAGACCCAAATCTTCTTTCTAAAAGTTAAATTTTAATTAATAAATAAATAGGATTTAATGGAGGAATCTATGCTTAAAGGAAAAAGAAACGAAAAATCTAATACACGAATACAGGACTTCTATGTAGAATGTTTCTCCCCTTTTTAGGCCAAAAAAGTTAAAACTAATATATTTTACCCCGCAAAAATATTTTTAAATAATAAACCTTATTAATAGCATCTTTAGCTCCTGTATGAAAAACAGCAGCCATTAATTTCTCTTCTTCCCATAAACGTCCAGATCCACCAGGCAATTCAGGCTCTTCTATATATTCTTCATTTAATGTTTTTGAAGCAGTATCAGGTACATGATATCTTTTTTGTTTTAAAATATTTCCAGCTTCATCATATTTTCGTACAAAATTGAGAACTTCTTTACGATATTTGACGTCTAATTGTTCTTTTTTTGTTAAACTAAAAAATTAATTTACAAAATAATATAGCTAGGAATCCGCAAATTTTGTCCGCAATTTTTCAGACAATTAGAAAAGAAAAAAAACAGTTAATTGATCCTAATTATAAAAAATTGTCAAAAAACAGAAAAATTCCCATAAGGAAAACTTCAAAAAATAGACTTAAATTAAGCAAAATATTCAACCAAAAAAAGCTAAAAAATACAAACTTTTCTTTAGCAAAAAGTGTTTCATCATCCCTCACTTGTGCCTCCAATTCCATTCTCTTGTCTTCCTTCCTTTTATTTAAATAACTTTTACGGCTCTCATAACGTAATTTATCTAGCATGACAGCTTTATCTTCTTCCTTTTCCGTATCCAATTTTAACCGTTTTTGTGCTTCAGCAAAACTTCTAGCTTCAGATTTAGACATTATATGTCGAGTATTTTTGCTTTCCTTTTCCTTAATTCGTTTTGAAAGCGCATCACGTTCTTCAATGTCCTTTTGTGTTTCTTCCTCTAATTTGTCCATATCGTCTTCAGAGCTTTTATCGTCAGACGGTTTAATTGAAGATGTCACCTTTTAAATTAAAAAGTAGAGAATAGAAAAGAATTCATATTGAAAATAAGGAACGATTTAGGAAGGTAAATTCTTGTAAAATGTAGCCTAAAATTCGTTTCCTAAAATAATATAAGACTCAAAGAGTTCAAAAATAAAAGTAAAATCGCGACAGAGTTAAAGGAGTTACTTATATCAAGAAAACCTAAAAACGCAAGTTATTATTCTCGCTTTATAACCCAAATCATTAGACATTCTCCCCTTATTCTAAAACTAACTAGAAAGGACTCAGTGGTCATTATTTAGTTTAATCCCTATTCCAAAATCCAAAAAATCTTCTTGAATAATAAACCTGTCCAATTTCCTCATCTTCACTACTACTTTCCCAACGTTTTCTTATACTTTTTTCTTTCTTTTTCGAGTCAATTTTCTTTGGCATATCAAAACTAGTCGAAGGTTCATCATAATCGTCATCATCTAAAGGTTTCAGTCTAGCATTTAGTCTTTGAATAGTTAAATTTTCCAGTTCAAATTGAGACGGTCCTTTCTGTTTTTGAATTGTTTTCTTTACTAAAAAATAATTTAAAAATAACAAAGTATTTTTGCTTACCCGTACGAGGAACTTTATCAAGCAATTTTGAAGCAAATATCTTCACATCATTGGTTATATCATCAAAAGATCCTTTTAATCTATCAATAAAATCATCAGTATCTGCAGATTTTTTAGCCTGAGCAATAATAAACGCAACAGTGGCAGAGTCGCTATAACCTAGAATTTTATGCAGTTCATCATCTACCCAATTATTGATCATTTTAAAAGTAAAAAATATATCTAAAAATATTAAGAAATAATAAGTTTCAATTAATTTTTATTTTTTATCAGCCACTTTGCAAAAGCAATTTTGTCGCGGCAAACATTTCATTTCAGGTATCAAGATAGCGCACAGACTCTCGGAAAATAAGTTTTAACAAAGGAACAGAAAAATCTTAAACATTGTTTATTAAACAGAAATAATCAGAATATTAAATTATCTATTTTATTTTATACAAACAATTTAGTTATATATTAAAAGTAATTTACAATAACAATAATATCTACAAAATAATTAGAATATATTATTAGATCTCCTCAATATTTATATTTATTTCGTCATAGACTTTGTTTTACTCGCATCAACGCTCACGTAAAGAATATTCTTCTTTTCAACCACTTCCACAACTATAAAAAATAAATTAATTATTACATAGTTTAACATATTTAAATTAATTCAAAAGGTCCAAGAATAATAACAGAACGTTTTTCTGATTTTGTTAGAAATTTGTTCTGATTTTATTAGAAATTTATTCTGGTTTTATTAAAGTTATCCATTACCTTTTCCTCCGGCCGGTTTCCGTACTTTACTTTTCTGTGGAGTACGATCGTAAGCATGTTTTGGGCCTAAACCTTCAACAAATTCGTTAGATGGTTTCTGCACAATCTCATCATCAACATTGCCAACAAATTTGTATTTTGGGCCTCCCGTAGAAAAGTCTTTACGGACGATGGCAGTTGCTGAGGGCGCTGCCTTCACTGATGCTTTATTGAATAAATGAGCAGTTGAAGTGCTAGAAAGAAAAAAGGTTTGTTTTTATTTTTTTCTGATTTTTCAAAAAATTCTGATTTCAGAAAATTTAAAATTTTTATTCTGATTTTCAAATTCTGCTTTTTTGATTTACCCTCTAAACGTAGTATACGGCTGTGCAGTCCTACAAGCCTTTCCAATTGACGATCCCTTTCCTCCAGACTTCATCTGTGCTGTTCTTATTGCTTCATTGCTCCCACCCTTTGGAGGTTGTTTTGCATCAGACTTTGGCTGGTCTTGTCGTCCTTTTCCTTTTTTTTCGTCCTAAAAAAAAAGAATTTAAAATTTAATTCCCTAAACAAAAACAAACTTTTTTGTCCTTATTTAAATTATCATGACCACCACCAAGTTGTGAATGCTTGTCCGGTTTTGCTGCTAATCCTTCTTTAGATTTAACATTCTTTCCTTTTAGATTCTCAATTGTTGCATCTTTCCCTTTCTTTTTCTTTCCTTTAGAGCATGTTATTAAAGCAAATAATGTCATCATCGAAAGAATTCCAAATTGCAGCATTGCCAACAGGAAAGTGTAGTTAAGCTTATTGTTATTGTATTGAACTAAAAAATTGAAATAAATTAAAAGAAAAAAAATTTTTTTTTAAAGTTAACCTTGCATTTGACCAAAATCCATGTTGTTGTACGAAGTTGAAGAATAAACGAGAAATAAAAGAAAAAAGTTGGTTAAGTTTTGAAGCAATTTATTTTTTTAAAATTAAATAAACTTGGCTTATATAGTAATTTTTTCTTTAGTAAAAAATTAATTTATTTCCAATTTTTTAATTAATTAATCTTCATTCAAAATTATATTAAATGACATATCATTCGATTCGTCTTGCCAAGCTGAATCGAAATATACCATCCTTTTTTTACTGTAATGTATATGAACAAAGATAAAAGTCTCTGAAAATCGAAAATGAACATGGGGGAGTAAGGCTAATTTTATTTTTTTTTAAAGAATAAAGTACATATCCTTGAATAAAATTTTTAAATGATTAATTTTATTTTTTTCACTAAATTTATTTTTATTTCGTTTTAAGAATGTCAATTTTACAAACAAAATAAAATGATAAATTGCATGACTAAATCAACATTATTTTTTTTTTATAATTCATTGAAATGAATAAGGTATTATTTTTTGTATAAAGTTAATTTTATTTGCCTTTATTTAAAGCTTTGTTTTTTATTTTTAAATAATTAAACAATAAAAAAAATATTTTAAAAATGATTTTCTTTAACATTTTATTATTTATTTTGGCTAAGGAGTTGGCTGGAGCTTTAATACCTTATAAACATGAAGGTATTTAATGTTTTTAGAAAATCAGAAGTTTTAAAAAATTAAAACAGAATTCTGATTCTAAAAAATCAGAACAAGATTCTGATTTCAAAAAATCACAACAAAATTCTGAAATTAGAACAAAGTTCTGATACAAGAAAACCAGAACAAAATTCTAACGTCAGAGAACCAAACAAAAACTTTAAGATCAGAAAATCAGAACATGTTTTTATTACCAGAAAAACATAAGTCCATCATTCCCATTTGTTCTTAAAAAAAAACATTTTAATTTATTTAATTTTTAAGTTTCCACTACTGCTAAATCAGAAGTAAAATCAGAAATAATTGTTGAACGTCTCCGTCGCCTTTCTAATAATTCTAAAGTTGATAATAATTTAATATTTTCTGATCCAGAATTACCAACACTACCTGAAGCTTTAAAAAATACAAATTCTGACTGTATATTTTGGCAATATATTCATGCAAAACCTTTAGCAGTAGAAACTGTTCGAGAACAAATTAATGAGGTAAATTCTGATTAAATAAAACAACTATTAGCTTTTTTAAATGCTTAACATTTTTGTTTATTTAAAAAAGCTGTTGGTTGGATTACACAGTTTCTCTTTCAGAATAAATAAAAATAATTATAATCCTTAAGATCAACATTTCCAAAAGATCAACCCTTATTAATATAACCCCCTAAAGATCACCCGTGTTATATTATAATGTTTTGGGTGTATTTATGATTAGCTCTTATAAAAAAAATTTTGAATCTATTCCCCTTCCTTTTTAAATTTTTTCTTTTATTTTAAAGTTGTGTGTTGAAAACTCAACAGAAACTAACAACGGTTGGTGCGAAATTGCATTAAATTTAGTTGTTAAACAATTTGGTTCAAATACCATAAAATCTATTAATTTGGATGAAGAACTAATTGAAAAAATTGATTTTAAATTTTATATTCATTTTACAAAGAGTGGACTTTGGCAAGTTGTTGGAATACCCAATTGTGATAATGGTAAGGAAAATAATTAAAATGCTTTAGGAAAATTAAAAAGTTGTTAATTTGAGTATTTATTTAAATAAAAATTAATAAATTATTTTAAAAATAAATTAAAAATATTTTTTAGAAGAGGAAACTAAGAAGCGCGTTGTTCGTTCAATTTTTCAATAAATAAAAAAGAACAGAATTAAGAAAAATAATTTAATTTTATTTAATATATTATAAATTAAAAATTTTTTATTAATAATTATTAAATTAAAAATTTTTTTTTACAATTTTTCTCTCACAAAAATTAAATTAAAAAAGCTAAATAAATAAAAAAAAAAACAAAAGAGATAATCTTCTGTGAAATAAATGCTTGAAGAAAAAAAATACAATTGCGAAATAAATAATAAAAAAATTTTTAAATAAATTAATAATTATTTACTTAATATTATTGAATAATTAATTTTTTATTAATTTAATTTTTTTCAATGAATTTATATGAATTTAATTTTATTTAATTCAATTAATTTTCTTTTATTTTGTTTTATTAATAAATTTGTTTTTATTAAAACTCAACAAGTTAAAAACATTGTTTGTGCAAATAAGGGAATGTTTTTGAAAGCTTATTGTTTGGCTGATTATAATTGCAACAGCTTGAAAATAAATAAACCTAAAGTAATAATTAAACTTTGTTTTAGCAAAACAAAATAAAATTCTGATATCCAAAATCAGAATTCTTAGGACAAAAAATCAAAACATAATTCTGATACCAAAAAATCAAAACAGAATTCTGATTTGAAAATCAGAGCAAAAATTAAACATTCAATTAGGCTTGTATTCGTGGACTTTGCTGTACGCAAACAAAAATTAAAAAAGAAATGGTCAATAAACGAACATCAGAAGATAAAGGCAAAATTTAGTAAAATAAAATTAAATAAAATCAAAATTTTCAGGTTGTCCTAAAAATTCATTTAATGTTGGAATTAAATGTTCTTCTACTAAAGATTGTCAAATAAAAGCAAACTTAAATTTAAAAGCTCCATTTTCTTTGCTAGAATGTTCAAAACAGGCTGGAATATGCTGCACAAATGCTAACTATTTAAAACCTTTAAGTAAAGGAAAATGGTGTTTAAACTGGGGAAAGTCGTTAGGAAAGGTTAAATTAAATAATCAGAATTTAATAAAAACAATCAGAACAACTTTAAAACATTAAAAACAAATAAAGAGAAATAAAACCAGAATTTTGATAAATAAAAATCAGAACAGATTTCAGAATAAAAATTAGTCTTTTAACAAATAGAAACAAAACATAAATCAGATTTTAAAAAAACAATCAGAATTTTTAGGAATGTATTTCAAATAATGACTGTAAAAGTACTAAAAGGCCTAAAGCTTCCTGTGTTGATAGTCAATGTTGTACAAGACCAAGAGAAATAATTAACGATAAAAAGGAAGAAGATTCAAGTCCTCAAAAGTCTGAAGAATTTGAAAGGAAAAAGCAGGATAACTCTGAAAATGAGGATAATTTTGCAGATTTTGAAGATTTATATTCGGAAGAGGATGAGGAAGCTTTAGAGAGAGGTAAGGAATTAAATTATTATTTAAAAATTCTGGTACAAAAAAATTAGAAAATATCAGAATTCTGACAAGGAAAATCCAAACAGAATACTAACTTTAAAAAAACAAAACAAAAATTCTGATTTAGAAAAATACTAAAACATTTACGAGAAAATCAGAAAAACTTTTGCTTTAAAACAGAAAAGTTCAGATAAAACAACCGAACAAAGTTATGAACAAGAAAATTCTGATAAACAAAGAAATGAACTAATCGAAGGTCAACAAATTTGTAGGTAACAAACATTAAAAGTTTTAATTTTAATTTATTAAAAAGGAGTAAAGGTTTCAAATACAAAAATGTTCGTAAATGTTCAAAATTCATAACATGTGGGAATGATAAAATATTTCAATGTATTTCCAATCATTGTTGCTTAAAAAAAATTTTTTTTGAAGAAGAAGAGGAAAAAGAAGAAGAATTTAGTAATGGACGATTACCTGCTGCACCTTTTGGATTTTGTTTGACAAATAAAAAATTTAATAAATTTATTGGGAGACTTTGTAATGAAAGGACAAAATGCCCAAAGGCTTTAGACTCAAATAAGAAACGTTTGAAAATTATTTGTTTGGAAGGTTTATTTTCTCTGAAATTTTTTAAATTTATTCAGGTGCTTGTTGTGCTGCTATGCACCAAGTTAAAAATAATTGGAATGAAAAAGGTGATACTGGTAATAATAAGCGACGAATAGACGTAAGGGAAGAAGAAGGCTGGATACTTCCACCTAAACAAAAATATAATTGTAAATATTTTTTAATGGTCAAAAAAATTGCTTAAATTTTTAATTAAATTTTAAGCATTTTGTTTTGATGGAACACCTAGCAATACACAATGCATTAGTCAAAAAGACTGTCCAAATTACAGTAGACAAATATGCGAAAATGGAATTTGTTGTTTACCTAATATAGACCAAAAACAATGTAAAAAACATTAAAAATTAATTTTTTAATTTTTAGAAGTTAAAAAAAATAAAAATTTTAATTTAAAATCTTTTTTTTTTATATGCCTGTGGTGGTTTACCAAGTTCTGGACAGTGTAATTATCCTTTACAAACATTATCGATTGGGGCAGGTTGTAAATCAAACTTTTATTGTGTTTCGCCTGGTGTTTGTTGTGAATGTAGGTTTGGAATCCCTCAACCAAACATTAAGGGTTGTTCTGATGATAAACAGGTTTAAATGATTTTATGTTTTGTCGATATTTTTATTTATGTTTTTGTTGATGTTTATTGATGTTTTATCGATATTCATGTTTTGTTATTAATGTAGTGTTTGTTTTGCTATGTTTTTGTCTTATTGTTTAATGTTTTTATTTGTTTTTTAAGTGCAAGTCAGGATACAAATGTGAAAAACGCAACGGATTTTGTTGTCCACGTTGTCCTCAAGGAAGAATGCCATTTGGAACTTGCTACAAAGGAAAATGCGCTGAAACATTTTTTTGTAATCCTGGAAATATTTGCTGTAAAGAAAAAATAAATTAATTTATATTATATTGTCTTTTAGAGATTTATTGTAGATAAAATTAAAAATTTTTAAAAATTTATTTTAAATATTTTTAAAAATAAATAAATATAATTATTTTCATAAATCATAATTTTTTTAAATTTTATTTTTTATTTTCTGTCATTATTTTTTATTTAAATATTTTGTCATCTTCTCGGTTTAAGCGTCAGAAAACTTAATTTTTAATGTTTATGTAAAACCTTAGAAAAATAATTTAAATTTAATTTTTTAAAAATATTCTGTGTTGGTTTTCATAAATAATTTTATTTTTAACAAACAATTTCTTTATATAAATAAATTTAGGTCAGAAACTTAAAATTGAAAATATTTTTTTAAAATTTTAATAAAAATCAGAATTTATTCAAAACATTTAATAAAAACCAGAAAGTATTTAAAACATCCTTTCTCATTCCTGAACAATCAGAATGTTATACTAAAACAATCATAATATACATTTGTTTAGTTTTAATTCTGATTTTTATTATTAAATGTTTTAAATAAATTCTGGTTTATTTAAGTAGAATAAAATGTCTAATAAATTAACTATTTACTTTCTATTATTTACTGCATTTATCTTCATTGTTCAAACAAATGGAGAAGGAGCAACTTACCAATTTGAAAATCCTCCTGAAGAAAATTTAGGCGATTCTTCCGATTCTCCTGGCAATTCTTCATTAGAGGAAGATGTGTAAACTTTTAATAAATTTTTAAACGTTCTGATTTTTAGGTCACAAATGCCACAACACGTTCTAAGCGTTTAGCACCAGAATTGTATGACAGACTTGCTAAGAAAGGATATTTTATTCATTTTCGATGAGGATAATTATAAAGATATAATGATATAATTTGTAAACTTTGCTTAAATTACATCTTATTTTTTGATTGATAAATATTTTAAAAATTAAATTTTATATGTTGAATATTTTAATTCTTGTTTTTTTCACCTTTTTCAATTTCTAATGATTTTAAATATTAGAAATATTCTATAACCATTAGTCTTAGGAAAAGCAGAATACAATAAATTACGAAACAAAAAAAGGACCCTCAGAATAAAAGGATGAAATTAAAATTTAGCATTATTTTAGCTTCTGTTCTATAAATTTGGGCATTAAAATTAAATTCATTTCCATAATATTTTAAAAAAACCAAAAATCAAATTTAAATTTTATTTAATATTTTTGAATATTCAATACCCGTTTATTTTTTATTATTGCATTAAAAAGCGTTGTTAAATAAAAATGATTAAATTATATATAAATAAAACATTCAACAATTTATAAAAACAAAGTAAAAAACATTTAAACTTCATTTGTAAAACAAAATCAGAATTTAAAAAAAACATCAAAACATATGTCAACTTACAAAATGTTTATAGTTTTTTCTGTTATTCTGATTTTATTTGTTATAAATTCTGAAGGAGGATTTTATCAATTTCCTAAACCTTATAAAAAAGATAAAAGGGAGTACCGTATTAGAGGTTTGCTTCAAAACATTAATGTTTTAAAAATTCTTTTAGATTATCCAAGTTTAAAATGGCAGGGTAATTAATTATTTATTTTATTTTTCTTATTTAAATAAAAATAATTTCTCAAGAATGGCAGCGTGGAAGACCGGTTCCTAAAACAACTTGGGATTAATTTAATAAATTAATCTTTTGATTGATTTTTTTAAAAGTCAACTTTATTGAAATAAATTATAAAAAAAATTATTTTATTTTAAAATTTTTATTTCTTCTGAAGCAATAAATTTTTAAAAATTTCCATTGCAAATTTATGCGTTAAGTGAAATTTAAAAAAATAATAAAAAATATTCGGCTGTTGATATTTTTAAAAAATTTAAAAAAAATATTAAATATAAAATACATTAAATATTTTTAAAAATTATTTTAATTATTTAAAAAAAATGTTTAAGACGACTTTTTGGCCATTTCTTTTAATTAATTTTTTGCCAAAAATTTGTGATTTTGCCCAGGTATTTTTTTAAAAATTTTTTAAAATTTTTAAAAGCTTAAAAAAATCAAAAATAATTATTTTTGACCATTTTGTCTATTTAAATTAATTTTAAAAAATTTAAAGTCTCCAGTAACTGAAACTCTGCCTGAATTAAAATTAATAGCTTATACACTCCCTCAATGCAATATTTTGTTAGAAAATATTTCAATTAAAATAAAAGATTATGAGGAGCAATGGAATTATGTATTAAATGCTGCAAGGAATATTTCAAGTAAACAAGGGGAGGTTTTATATATTAATGGATCTAGTGAAGATGATGGACATTTACAGGACCATCATAATGAGTGGACTATAAGTGAGGATATGGTAAGGTATTTGGAATAATTTGACTTTGAATTATACCATCTCTGAATTATTTTTACATTTACTATTTTTTAAGGAAATAGAAAAAGAACCAGAAATTCTGAAAGACAGCAACGGAATAAATATACTAAAAAAACATCTTAAAGAATTAGGCAAAACAGAATTGGCAAACCTTGACGGTATTGAAAAGTATTTGGAACGACAGCTTCGTCAAAGTAGACATAAGTAAATTAATAATTGACTAAACAATAATTTAAATAAATAACCAAACAATAAAGGGAAGGGCCTTGAAGGCAAAGAAAGGGAAAAAAAATTAAAATTCTCTTTTAAATAATTTAATCTTTTTAAAATTTTCCCTCATTAAAAAGGCATTGTCTTCTCTCCCTAGTCAAAGGCCTAGCAGAAAAGCAACATTTCCCAGTCCATTTTCGAGTTGAAGCAATTGCATTAAATAAAGTAAATTAATTAAGTTTAAATAAATAAAATTAATTTAAAAGGAAATTAGAGAATTATTTAATAATTCAAATATAAGAGAAATTGATGTAGCTAAAGCAGAAATTAGTTTAGCAAATTATGAACCAGATGCCAGTTCAAGTATGGCATTATATGGAATTATTACTGGAGCAGATGGGCAAAATGTCTTTTACGGAATTTCAACGGTTTTATTGCTTCTTTTTTTTTATAAATAAATAACCGGAAAATAAATAAATAACCGGAAAATAATTAAATAAATTTAATTTTTAATATTTAATTAAGGCAAAGGAGAATACTCGTACAAAACGTAAAGGAGGACTTCCTACTATTGGCTATGATGTCATATTTTTATTTTAATTAATTTTAAATTTTTTATTTAGTTATTCTCTGGTATTTTAAAATTAATTAATAATATTGGTTAGAAGAAGAAAGAAAAATATTTAAAAATAAAATTTAAATTTAAGTTTCTGTTTAAATAAAAGACTTTCCCATCTCTTTTTTGTCGGAAAAATTTTTAATGTTCTGCCTTTTAAAAATTAAAAAAAAATTTTTTTGTTTAAACGGGTTGCTTTTATTGTTGGTGATGTTTAGGGACGGCTGTCTATGTTTTAAGCTTTAAAAAAATAAAAAAAAACACAAAACCAGAAGAAAAGTTTATTTGAAAATACATGTTTTTAGTATGTTTTGATAGAATAAAGTGTAATAAACACATTTAGTTCAAAGAAAAGTCTTTTGTTTGTTTCATGTTCTGATTAATTTATCTTGTTCTGACTCAAATAAACTTTAAAAAAACATTTCTTTTCTTTTATTAATCATTAGAGTCTTCAGAAGGAGAAGGTTGTTCAGAAGAAGCAGCAAAATGCACAAAGTTCGAAGGAGATGATTGTACAGGGTCTGGTGAAGAAGAAGTAAAATGTTCAGATGAAGAAGAAGAAGAAGAAGAATTTTCTTCACCTTCTTGATGATTTGTTACATATACACCATGTTCTTCATTATCAGATCGAATATAATAATTCAAAACAATTTTTGGTATTTGAGGATGATTAGGAATATTAAATCTTCCTTTTATCTATTTTAAATATTTAATTATATATATTTTAAATAAAAAAAACATTAAATTTAAAAGTATTCTACACATAAGGAAAAGCGCGCTTGTTATAAAAATGGTCGTCTGTCTTTTTTAATTTTATTTAAAAAATTAAATACTTTTTGATCAATATTTGTATCGAATTTTGAAATTTTTTTTATCCAAAATTTTCTTTAATCCATAAAGGGTTCGAATTTAATTCTACAATTTACTATATATTTAATTGATCATACTGTAATTTTTCAATGAATACTTATCATTGTTTTATTTTTATCCTTAACATTTCAAAATTATTTAAAATAATTTACCCAATTTTTATAGTCATTTCCATGTGAAAATTCAAAATCGCTAGAATGTTCACAAGGCGGAGAACGTCGCCGATTATCTCCATTTCCATTACTAGTTGATTCATCTGCATTGGTAACTTCTGATACATAAAAATAAACTAGGCCATTCTTTCTGCAATTTGCTGGCAAATTAAATGTTGGTAAGTGATTGAAAATATTGCTTTCAAGTACATCAAAAGAATTTTTATTCCCAAAATGTTTATTTTTGCGTACACTTTTGCAATATAAATGAATTCCATAAGGAATACTTCCATAACGATCATGAGTAAATGTTCCATCAGCTACTGAATATAGCGTTGGTTTTATAATTATTTGAAAACTTTGTGTTGTACATTTTGTCACTTCCAATAAATTTAAAATTAAAAGAAGAGAAAAAATAAATAAATTCATTTTTTAAATTCTAAAATATAAATAAATGTATTAATACGGCCATTTAGACGCAGACGCGGAATTTAAAGGTGAACATTTTAACAAAAATTTTGAGAAAAATAATTATTAAATTTACTTAGGAGGTAAAAACCCGAATTTTAATTAAGCTTTATTAAAATAAAATTTTATTTATTTAATAAAAATTTTAATTTAAATAATTTAATTACTGCCAAATCTTCTTTTCTTTTATATGCTTATTTTACTTCAATTTTTGCTTCCTTTTTATTCCCTCTAAAATTTAAAATTGTTAAGAAAATTAAAATTTGGACTTTACAGTCTTTAAATAAAGAATTTCTTTTTTAATTATTAATTAAGTTTTAATTATAAGAATTAAACACTTTAGACAATTTAAATTAGTTTAAAGTTTACAATTTAATTAATGGGTAATTTACTTGCAAAAAATAAAATTTAAAAATAAAAAATACAAAATAAAATGTAAGACTCTACTGGACCTATTTAAGCATTTTAATTGCCATTTAATTTAAAACAACATTTCCTGTCCTTATAATTAAACAAAGAATTATATTCCATAATTAATTTAATTTTTTAAGTATTAAATTGCATTGATTTTTACCCTAAAAATTTAATTTAAAATTAATTTATTTTATTTTTCAATACTGCAATATTTTTTTTATTATTCAGTTTCCTTAACTTTTTTATTATTTTATATTTTAAAAATTCTGTCTTCAAATACTAAATCAAAAAATAAAAATATCTCTTTAAAAAAAATTTCCATATTAAAATTATGCTAGAAATGAATTTGAATTTATATAAAAGTTAAATAATATTCCTTCATCATTTTTGTTTTTATACTAAATTTTGCTTTATAAACAACACAAACTTTTGTATTTTATTTTCCGGAAAAAGAATTGTTTATAAACATACCCGTAATTTCCGTAGCGTCTAGTATTAATTTTAATTGAAGCATTCCGGAAATGTTTCCGAACATTTTTTTCCTTAAAATTGAAAAAGATGTCTCCTGAAACTTTTCCTGAAGCATTTCTAGTATTTTATAACTTGTTTCAATAATTATAAACTTTTATTACTCTTAACTGGTCAAATTTTTAGTAAATTTTATTTTATTTATTTTCAAATAATTATTTAATATTTTTAAGTATTATTATGTTTTTAAATATAATTTTATTTATTGCCTTTATTATTCAATTAAATGGACAGCAAAGCATTCCTACTTTAAGTAAAAATGCTGCGGAAACATTGTCCTCTACAAATGATTATATTAATTTGGAATATTTGGGGGAAGGAGAAAATACTGAATCTTTACCTTCTTATGATTTACATTCAACATCTACAGAGAACCCTAAAGTCATTTAAAAATTAAAATTGACTAAATTTTTAGGACTGGATTTCTAATAATTATCAAACCCCATTGAATAAGCGCTATAAACGAATGCTTGCTCCTTCCTTTGCTTTGAAAAAGTATTTTATACATTATTAAATTTTTTTTGTATTTTAGTCAAAAGAAGACATTAGAGAACAACACGGGCAATGGGTCTGTTTTTTTTTAATTGATTAAATGTATTTATTGATAAAAAAAATTTTTTTTAAAGTTGCCAAATAAGTAACTGATTTATCAGATAAGGGCGAATTAATTTAATGCAGTAACTTTTGTGATTATAAAAAATTACAATAATTAATCCTTAATAACATTTTGAATTTAGATGCATATTTTGTGGAAAACAAAAATTATGAAGTCAATAAAGATTACAATAATTCAACAAATGAGTTGTTAAACATTGGTTAAAATAAAATAATAATAAAAAAACTTTAAGCTTCGCAAAAAAGCAAAGCAATTCCAAAATTTATTTTGCCATTTAAAGCAGTAGCTTTTAACAAGCTTAACTCCATTTTAATACCTTAAAACGTTGGGTTTTAACCGAAGATTATAGCAAAATAATAATTATAAATTATCATTTAATGTTTAAATTTTAACGGGAAGTAAAAGAATAGTTGTTTCTTTGCTTCTTTACGCTTTTTTTTTTTCTCTAATTAATATGGTAAGACACAAAATTATTTAAACACAAATTACATAATGTCAACTAAGCTTAAATTTTACAAAATGTTCCGTGTTTAATTCTCACTTTATTTTTCTTGGATTATTTTTAATTTAATTTTAAAATTTGAATATGCCACAAGAAAGTAAAGATACTGAACAAGTTAATGCGAAGAAGAAAGCTCGTCAATTTGATTTTGATTTGCTCTTTGCCCAAACAATTGGATCTAAACAAACAGAAAATG
This sequence comes from Meloidogyne graminicola, assembly GCA_036172905.1. Classification (NCBI taxonomy): domain Eukaryota; kingdom Metazoa; phylum Nematoda; class Chromadorea; order Rhabditida; family Meloidogynidae; genus Meloidogyne; species Meloidogyne graminicola. The sequence continues at coordinate 1,855,836 of JARPZY010000007.1, forward strand.
AAACAAATGAATTTAGTAGAATCTCACTGAAGGAAGAAGTTGAAGAATTGACAAAGGAAGAAAATAACAAAATACAGAAAACAACTGAACAGGTTTAATTTAATAATGGGGAGTATTTTTTAAAGTAGAGATTTAAGCTTAAATGGTTTCTTAGATTTTAAAATATTTTTAAAAAATTAATTATTTAATGTGGAAACTTTTGCTCTTTATAAAATTTAATCCTTGATTTAGGAAACTGATGATTTTGTTGGTCCTGAAATTCCTGAAGGTTTGTTGAATTCTGCAACTGTAAAGGACAATGAAGATGAACAAACTGTTGGACCTCCTCTACCTTCCGGTTTTATTCCCGATAAGAATTTGCTTATTGAAAATTATGATGAATTTAATTATGGATTTGATGAAGAAGAGGTTTTATTTTTTACTTTGATTTTTGGGAGATTTTCGATGTTTAATTTAGCTAAAAACCTCAACAATGATTCCCGCATCCTACGAAGTTTCCATTAAAACAGAAACAAACAAAGCAATAACAGCAATTGCATACGACCTTCAAGGGGCCAAATTTGCTGTAGGTACAGCTTCATATTCCGTTAGTCTCTACGAATTTCAACGAATGGATAGTTCAATGCATTCTTTTCGTCAAATTTACCCTTGTGAAAGGTTTTATTTTAAATTTTCTAATATGTACAACCGTTAAGTCCGCAACTTCTGTCCGCAAATAAAAAATTTTTTAAATTTATTTTTTCACTTTTTTCTGATCGAAATTCGTTACAAACAAATGCTAAAAAATAATTTTTTTTTATTTTTTACCACTTGTCTTTAATTCAAAATATTTTTTGACCATTTTTTAAATTTTATTTTTTGGGACCAAATGTCACCCATTAAAATTTTTTTTTAAATTTTCAATTTCAGTCACATAATTAACGACTTAGCATTCAGTAACAACGCAGAAAACCTTTTAGTTGGTAGTTCTAGTCCAATAATTGTTTTACTTGACAGACAAGGGTCACAATGGGCAGAGACTGTCCGAGGTTTTTTTTTTAATTTTTTATTTTAATTTAAATTTTAGGAGATCAGTATTTGGTAGATCCAGCAAATACTAAAGGGCATACAGCAGCTGTTAATTCAGTCTGTTGGCATCCGTTGAACAAAACTGAATTTTTGACTTGTGCGGACGATGGGTATAAATTAAATTATTTTTTCCTTAAATATTTAATTTTTTAAATTAAAAAAAAATTTTTTTTAGTACTTTACGTCTTTGGGATATAGAAGACTATAAAGACGTTACTAAATGTATTAATACACAACGTAAATTAATTAAAACAAAAAATTCTACCGGAAAACGTGCATTAGCGACTACTTGTTGTTATTCGAGAGATGGAAAGTTAATTGCTGCGGGGTGTGATGATGGATCTATTCAAGTTTGGAAAAACGGGAAGATTTTTGTAAGTGAATTTTAATTATAAAAGTGGTACCAAAAACACCAAAAAATTCCTTTCCGTTCATGAGTTATAGAGTCTGAAGCCTGAGACTCTACTGTCCCTCTTAAACTTTAATAAATGTTTAAATTTTTATGTAAATACAACATATTTAAATCGAGCTGCACATAACAATTTAATAACTCGTTTACAATTTTCTCCCGACAACGAGAGAATAATTTCACGTTCAAGTTTATTTTTAAAAATCTTTTTTAATTAAAAAAAAAAATTTTCTAGTGGACGATACCCTAAAATTATGGAATTTAAAAGACTTTAAAAAGCCTTTAAAAACAGCAACTAATCTAAAAACAATCTTTCCTCAAACAGATTGTGGTTATTCTCCACATGCAGAATTTATTTTTACTGCCACAAATGATAAGAGTAGAGAAGGAGGTGAACAGGGAACTTTGCTGTTTTTTGACTCTGAGACTCTTGAATTGCTTTATAAAATTGAGTATGAAAATCAGGTTTGTTATTTAATTTAATTAATTTATTTAAAAAATAAAAAAATTTTGCTAAATTAACAATTTTTTTAATTATTTAATTTTTATTTTTTAAAGGGGTAGAGAGGTATGGGCGAATTAAAAAAAAATTTTTTTTGGGTAGTTAACTCCCTTTTGGTACCAAACTACTTTTTGTTTTATTAAACAAAGGATAAGCAATAACCTAATACCCAGTTTTGATTTTTTAAGTTTATTAGAAGGGGTCAAAAAAGGGAAAAATTGACGTTTGGTCAATGACTACGCTTTACACAAATTAATTTAAAAAAAAATTTTTTTTTTAAGTTAAATTAAAAGTAAAATTTAAGGGTTGTATTAGAGCTTTATGGCATCCAAAAATAAATCAAATATTTGTTGGTCTAAGCGATGGTACCTGCAAAATTTATTATGATCCAAGTATAAGTATACGTGGAGCAATTCAATGTATTGGTAGACCTGTTAAACGTTTAAGGGAAAAAGAAGTTATTAAAGAAGAATTAATACTTTCACGTTTGTATTTTTTTTTATTTTTATTTAAATATAAAGGGGGGAATTTATTTATTTTTTAAAATTTTTAAATTGAATTAATTTTTTTTTTTTTAATTTAATTTTATTAGTAAAATTAAGGGTATATATTTAATTTTATTTAGAAAAAAAATTTTTTTTTTTAAAGCTTTAACTCTCGAAATGTTTCAACCTCGTGGGGAGGATGGAGAAGAACGTGAAGTTACTGAATGGAGATTGAGAAAATATTTGAGAATGCATAATAAGGAGAAAAGGCCTTTGTTTAGACAACCTGCAGCTATGCCTATGTCTGGACCTAGTAAGTTTGGAATTTTTTGGGACCATTTTTGGACTGGGACCTTTTTTGGGGATTTTTTGGCCCTCCTTCTAATTTTTTAAACTTTTAAAAATTTTTTCGTTTCTTTTAGGTACCGGTGGACGTATTCGCCCTCAGGGTGGTACTCTACACTCTTTTGTTGCTAAAGAAATGGGTCTCGTTAGGAATAAGGAATTTATTGATGATGAGGATATTCGTACTGCAATACTTAGACATGCAGAAGAGGTTATTTAAAGAAAAATTTTTTTTTTAATTTTGGGATTTTTTGTGGTTTTTTGGCCAATTTTTGGACATTTTTAATTTAAAAAAAAATTTTAAAATTTTCCAAAATTTTTGGGCCATTTATATAAATTAAACTGGACATTTAATTAAAATTAATTTAAAAAAAAAATTTTTTTTAAAGGCCGAGAAAGACCCTCAATTTATTTCCAAAGCATATTCCTTAACACAACCTACACCAATATTTCAAGAATCAACAGAAGAAAGTAAAGAAGAAGAAGAAGATAATTATCAACCAATATTTAAAGTTCCAAGATTGGGGTAAAAAAAAATAAAAGGGAAAATTTTGAAAAAATTTAATTTTTAATAAAATTATTATTTTTTTTTTTTAATTTTTGAATAAAAAAATTTTTTTTTTTTAATAAAATTATATTTTTTAAAAAAAAAAAAATTTTTTTTTAATAAGTTAAATGGAAAAAAAATTTTTTTTAAATCTAAAAATAGTTTTTAGTTCTTTAAATAATTCTAAATTAATTTTTTTTTAAACAGAAATTTTTTTGCAAAAAAAAAAAAATTAATTAATTATTTACGTTGATATTTAATTTTTTTAAAATTAATAATTTTAATAAAAAACGTTGTTTCTATTTTTAATTTCATTTTAGCATTAAGAAAATAAAATTTAATTATTTATTTTTTAATAATATTTTTATTTTTTAAAGAAGCCAAAAATTAAATATTAATTTCTTTTTTCTTTTTTTTGGTGACATTTCTATTGTTTAATGTTTTTTTTAAATTTTTTCTATTCATTTATTATTTCTTTTTAATTAATATTGCAACAATTTTTAGTAACAAAAAATTGAAGAAAATTTTTTCAAAAATCTTTTGCTTCTTAAAAGAAGCGGCAACATTTGCGGACAATATTTGCGGACATTTTTAAAAAAATCTTTTTTATTCTGGTAATCAGAATATTTAATTCTGATTTTAATAGTCAGAATTTTGATCTTTAAAAGAATCGTTATTTGATAAAATTCTGGTTTAAACAATCAGAATTCTGATTTTTTAAAGGATTAAATGTCTGTCCGCAAATGTTGCGTATCCTTTAAAATTTATTTTTTCGAAAACTTTTTAAAAAAAAAAATTCTTTTTAAATTTATTTTTATTTATTCGATACTTTTTAATTAAAAAAAAATTTTTTTTTCAATTAAAAATTCATCAATAAATTTATTTAATAATAATGTATTCCCATGTAGAAGACCTTAAACTTTTCTTTAATTTAAATTTTTTTTTTTAAATTTTTTTCAAAGCAATTTGGCTTCCATTCATTTTAAACGTTACTTCTATGAATTGCCTATAAATTAGTTAAGATTTTTTTTTTTAAATAAAGGTAAGGAATTAATTTTTAAAGAGGGAGTGTTTACTACAAAAATTATATTTAATATTTTTTTTTAATTTCTAAAAATTTATTTAAACGTATTAAAATATTTAAAACAATTTTATGACGCACAGTGAATAATCCTTTAATTTTTAAAAATTATTTTTTACTTTAGAATTAATGAAAATTAATTAAAATTCGTATTTACTCACATTAACTTTTTAATTAAAAAAATTTTTTAATTATAAAAATTAACGGAAGTAATTTACCAGCTTTAACAATTTATAACAATGACAAAAAAATATTTTTCAAACAATTAAAAATATTTTTGTCCCTTAACTCTTACTTTATTGTTCCTTTCGCTTTACATTCGTTCACTTAATATTTTAATTAAATCCCATTTGTATTATTTCCTTCTTTAAATATTCCTTTTTCCGGAAATCAATCCGGAAAACTTTTATTTTCTCTCTTTTAACGTCGGCTTAGATTTGAGGTTTACTTGAGTCTCAGACTTTTAATCCCATTTTTTATCTGTTTAATTACTTTTGGTACCATTAATTAATTTATTTATTAGCTAGTAAAATATAATTATTTAACCTTTTTATCATTTTAAATAAATTAATTACAGTATAAAAAACATTGCTGATTTTTGAAGCATTTTTCAACGACAGTCAATATTTAAAAAATTTGGCTTCCCATTTCAACTTATAGAAAATTAAATTCTCTCATTATTGATAGCAGGGCTCCATAGGAAGGACAATTTTTTAACTGAGATAAAGTTAATAAAAAGTCAAGACTCAAACAGCCCTTAACTCAATTAATCCTCTTTTATTTATTCTTTCCGGAAAACAATTAGGAAAACAGACATTTTTCTCTCCTTTTTCCATTAACTCTTTCTCTAATGTATTTTGCTTATTATTATTTTCATAGGCCTCACATTTTTATTTTTTCATTTTTCTTTTTCTCCCTAGAGGACGGACAAAATAAAATAAAAAAAATAAAATATTCATAATTTTTTAACTTTTTTTTTTGTTAAAAATTTATACCTATAAGAGAGTATAAACAAGAAAAAATTGTCTAATTTTTATTGTATTTTTTTGTACCTTTTGATACTTAAAAAGTGCAATTTTTGACTTTAAAATTTTTTTCTTCAAAGGATATTAAATTTTACGATTTCCTTTTCATTTTACGGTTATTTTACTTTTAAAAATTTTATTTAAAATTTAATTTTCAACGAGGAAAAGATTGTTGTATTTTGTCTTTAGTCTAAAAATGTTTGTATTTTTTAATTTTCCGGAGACCTTTCCGGAGATCTTTTTGCGATAAATTGAAGCCTAAAAATTTTTTTCCTGAAAAACACAATTTTCTTTAAGTTTTACAGCAACAGCTTTTTTAACGCAACATAATTTCCTTTTGATTTAAAAAAGCTACTAGATGGATTAAATTGCTCTTTTAGTTATTTTTAGAGAAAAATTCAAATTAAATGGTTAAATTGTTAATTTTCTTTCATTCTCTTTTGAAATTATTTTTCTTCAATTACCTACATTTTTCTTTACAAAATTTTAAATTTATGAAATTTTCAATTTTTATTCTCTTTTTATTATTAAATAAAAGTTTTTATTGTTCTGCTGATGATTCTACAAATAATACATTAACAAACTCAACAGTTATTAAATTTAAATTTTTTAAATTAATTATTTAATTTAAAAAGGACAGCAGTGGAAATGGAACAACAACAGGGACAGTTTTGCCAACAACCTATAATTGGTTAGTAACTACTAAATAATATGACTGGCATGTTTTATTCCTTCCAGCCTTCTAGGTAGTGTGAAAGGAACGGTTCCTTCCAGCCTTCTAAGTAGTGTGAAAGGAACGGTTCCTTCCAGCCTTCTAAGTAGTGTGAAAGGAACCTTAGCCATTTTGTTCCGGCTGATTCAGTCCCTCTTCAATACTGAATTGGCCTTTCTCTGAACTAACCAAATTTCAATATTTATTTATTTTAAAAGGTGGGGAAATATGAGTGTTACCGAACCTACTCAATATATCGCTGCTGATTCTACTAGCACAATAAATACAACAACAGATAATAGCGGATCGGTAATTTTAACTCCTTAATGTTTTCAAAAAATTCTTTAAGGATTCAAACAGTTCCCAAGACTCTTCTACAAACAACTCAATTTCCTCTACTGACTCTTCTACCAATAATAATTCAACAGCAAAAAACAGTGCTACATTTAAAGGGCAAAAATATATATATCTATATTTAATTAATGTTTTTATTTTTTTACTTAATAAAAATATAAGATAATAATTTGTGAATTACTTTTTTTGACAAGGGAATAAATTCGTAAATCAGAGAAAAAGTTTAAAGGAAAATTGGAAGAGGGAATTAAATTATACTGAAAAAATAATTCGCTGAGAAATAAACCATTTAACTATTCCGGAAAAATTTTCCGGAAAAAAAAATCCGGAAACATTATATCAACCTTTCCTGAATCTTTCAGTAAAGCAAGAGCAAAGAATATTCCGGAACATACACAACAAAGTTTTCCGGAAAGATTTTATTTGTTTCCCTTTATTTAAAATTAATTCTAATAGTTTATATTAAGTAAAACAAAATTAAATGATAGGAAAATATTTTTAATTAATTTAATTTAAAATTTTAAATTAAATTTTTAGGGTAAAAATCAATTAAATTTATTAGTTAAAAAATTAAATTAATCTAAAATATAACCCCCCTTTGTTTAATTATAAGGACAGGAAATGTTGTTTTAGATTAAATGGCAATTAAAATGCTTAAATAGGTCCAGTAGAGTCCTACACTTTATTTTGTATTTTTTATTTTTAAATTTTATTTTTTGCAAGTAAATTACCCATTAATTAAATTGTAAACTTTAAACTAATTTAAATTGTCTAAAGTGTTTAATTCTTATAATTAAAATTTAATTTATAATTAAAAAAAGAAATTTTATTTAAAGACTGTAAAGTCAAAATTTAAATTTTCTTAACAATTTTAAATTTTAGAGGGAATAAAAAGGAAGCAAAAATTAAAATAAAATAAGCATATAAAAGGAAATATTATTTACTCCAATATATTAATTAAATAAATATATATTCAGTCAATAAAATTTTATTTTTAATAAACAGGGGGAGCCTTTTATACTTTTTAAAATTAAATTTTTAAAAATTCCCTTTAAATAAACAATTTCTATTTAATTATTTACCTTTATTTTAGATTAAAAAAATAAAGAAATGAATTTATTTGTTCTACAATTTATTACTTTCTTTTTAATTTTGAATTTATTATTAGAAGAGACAAAATGTACAACAACAACATTTTTCTTAACCGTATATCCAACAATATACTTTACCGATCCAGTTAGTTATACTCATAATGGAGCTATTACAACCCCTTATGGCATTCGTCTTTATTGTAAAGTAAAACAAAAAGAAAGATTTATTGGAGGTAAAAACAAAGTTCATATGATTGATGGAAATCAGGGAGCTTTAGAATTTAATTTACCGGCACAGTGCAAAAAGGATGGAAAAGTGTTTTTTTATATTTCAAAAAGGATTGATGATGCAAATGGATCATCAAGTAGTCAGGGAAATTCTTCTAATAGTCAATATTCGTACGGAAAAAAATTTAGAAAATGGGTAAAATATTTAAGTTTTAATTAAAGGTTTAAATTTAAACTTTTCCTTATAAAATGAGAAAAGCCTTTAAGGGAGCAGCCCAGTTTATCGCAAGCCCAGTTTACCGCAGATAACTCTAAGTATAAGCATAAAATCTTGCTGTATTTGGTATCATTCTATACGTCTCTCGAGACAAATCGAATGGTACCTGTTATGTCGTGGCTTACAATAGATAAGCTACAAATAACAATAATATGTTGATGTCAAATAAATAGACGCGATCAACCAATAACAATAATGTTTATTGAAGACGAAGAAATACAATAAATGAAGAATAGAATAAGAATAGTTAGGGATAATTAAGAGAGAAATAAGAGTGAATCCTAGTGACTGCTTAATGGGTGCTTTTATAGTATTAGATCGTTACACCACTATAACAGTACCAAATACCGATTTTATGCTTATACTTAGAGGCCCTGCGGTAAACTGGAGCGTACCCTGCCTTTAATTAACCAGGCAGTTATTTAAAAATAATTAAATATATATTTATTTAAATTAGTTGCATGGAAATTTTGTTGTGCCAGATATACCTAACGTAGCAATTGTTTTAAATTACTATAGAATTAAAAGTGGACAGCATGGTGTATACGTTACATATTTTAACGAAGAAATTAGGGAATATTTATATTATAATAGTGCAACAAAAAAATATTTGTCTTATGATGAAGAAGTAAGAGAATCTTTCTTTTATGATGAAAAAAAGAATGAATTAACACCTACTAATGAGGAACCGACACATTTTATTCTAGCCTTTGAGAACGACCCTGAACCCCCTACACCTCCCACTGAAGGCACTGAACCGGAGGATGGTAATAATAATGAAACTACTTCTCCTTCGGATGATAATTGAAAAAGAAAATAAGAAAGAAAAAGAAATATGTTAAATTTTAACTTGAAAGAATGGCCGAAGTAAAGAAAGATTAAATATTTTTTAGAAATACTTTAGAAAAATTCAAAAGCTTGTAATTTTTTTTTTAAACGATAAACATTAATGCTTTGCACTCTATGGTTACATTTGATTTTATGTATCAGGAATCGCGACGAGAAAAATCCGTATTCCCGATTTTTGAGAATCGGGATTCCCGACTATTTTTCATTCCCGATTTTCGAGAATCGGGATTCCCGACTATTTTTTATTCCCGATTTTCGAGAATCGGGTCGGCGCGATCCCTGATATGTATTGCAGAAATTGTTTATTATTTAAAAACTAAAAACAATTGTTTATAATCAAGTAAAGTACCCATCTAATAAAATAATTGCAAAACATAGAATGGTATTCAATCCTTAAAGCTATTAGAGAATTCTAATCAGCTATGCCATTCCCTCTGCTCTTCAATGGAAAATTTTCTTTTTCATTTATTGGCCGTAAAAAACAGTTTTTTCCAAAAATTACCGATTTTCTAGTATTTTATAAAGTAACTTTCTAATCTAACAAAAGGTACCAAAAAGTATTAAAGAATATATTTTTGTCAATTAGTTAAACAACTTGCTCAGACGAGTCAATCAATTTTTAATAAATTCGCCTCGCGTAGAGATGTGAGATATAGCCAATTAAAAATTGCCACATAAAAAAAATTTTTTTTCATTTTATGGTGGGATAGAGACGAAGTCTTTTATTTATTAAGTCGTTTTAATAGGCAAATTAAATTAATTAAAAGAGTACCTTAATTAATTAATTTTTTTTAAAGTTTAAAATTAAATTAAAGAGATGAAATTTTCAATTCTTTTAATTTTAACTTGCCTTTTGGCTGTTTTAATTGAATTTATAATTTGTTCGGGTGAAGCGAGTGGAAGTGGACAACAAGGTAGGGGAAGAAGAGGAAGAGAAGGAAGAGGAAGAGAGAGGGGAGGAAATGTTCCATTAAGTACTATGATTGACTTTTCAAGTAAATTTACTTTATAATAACCTTATTTTTAAAATTAAAAGGACCAAATCAAGGATGGCCAAATGTCCTAGGAACAAGCGCAGAAGTTGGAGCAGAAGCTGGAGAAGGGTCAAGAGGTGTGAGAAGTCGCGGAGGAAGAAGTCAAGGTCGACGTGGACGAGGAGGCCGAGGTGGAGCTGGTTCTGGTCGTGTTGTTCAAGAGCTAAGTGTTCACGTACCGACGGGAGAGGGAACAAGTGGTCAAACACCAAGTTTTCCCTGTATATAAGACACGAGTCAAAATAATTATCATTAAATTCCACTTGAAGAGTTGAGTACAAAAATATAAATTTTATTAAAGAAAACTTATTTCAAACAAAATTATAAACAATTAAAGTTTTTGTGTTGGTTAGACAAAGTCTCTTCAATTTCCTTAACTTTTGTTTACTATCTCGTTTGACTTTTACTAAAAGAGTTTATAATTAATTTAGAAATTCTTAAGTTTAATAACTACTCTACTCTCTTCCAAGGGAATTAAATGTTAATATATTTAGACTTTACTAATTATATTTAGCTAATTTATTACTTTCTGCTTTTAGTTATACATCTACCTATTCCTGCACAGCCTTTAAGTTTTCGACAACCCCTTCCTGATGGAGATTATGGACCTCCCATTTCGTATACTGATACAAACTTAGTTTCGAGTTATACACATCCTAGACAACTTCCAGGTATTTAATTGAGTTTAAATAAATTGAGACTCTAATGTCCAGAAAATCGAAGTATGGGGAGATCCCGGAATTAATGGGGGTTTGACCGGAGAAAAACTAGATTCCGGAATTAATTGAGTTCTTCATAGCCTTTAAAAAAAACCTGAAGATTAAAATATTTAATAATAAATTAAGCACCACAAAATACCCCTGAAATTATCCAAATATCTTCTGATGAAGAAGAATGATAAAGAAATGAAGAAAATTAAAAGAGAATGGATGAGTAAAGAATTAAAAAAAATTTAAAGTTAATCCCTTTGGAATATCATAAATGTTAACTGACTGATATTCATTAAATATCATTAAAAGTGTTTTATTTTATGATTTTTAAAACATAAAAATATTTTAATTAAATTTAATGTTCTGTAATTAAAATTCGAACAGAAGGAAAAGTACGTGGTAAAGGAGGAGTAACCTTTTTTTTTTTAAAAAAGAAAAAATAATTAAATTAATATTTTATTTTTACCGGTTCTTGTGTTGGCAAAAATTTTGAAAATAAAGGGAAGAAATGTTGTGTTGAGTAACGTATTGGAGTTATTAAAATTAATTCAAGTATAGGATGTAAAAACGAAATTAATAATGGTAATGTTGTGAAGGGTAATTCGATTGCTAGTTGTTGATCAAGTTATGAGCAGTGATGCAAAAGATCCAAAGTTGTCTATGGGACCATTTAACCAGAGAACTTTTCGATTACAAGTCCTTAAAATTTTAATTTGTATCCTAGATTTATTTAAAATTTATTTTTTAATATTTCTCCACTTAATAATTTTTGCAAAAATCAATTCCAAATATATTTTTATTAGTTAAAATTTAGCAACAAAATTTTTGTTTATACCAAATGTTTTTTTTTTTTTTTTTTTTTTTTTACAAAAAACAATGAATAACGTTCTTTTTTCTTTCGAATATAAATTTAAAAAAAAAAAATATTTTTATACTGAAAAATATGTTTATAAAAGTCAATTTATTTGTAGAATTTTTAATAAAAATATTTTCTCTTTAATTTAAAAAATTCAGTTTAAATATCATTTTTAAAAAATATGGATAATATATATTATTTTAATTTTATTTATAAAGTTTTATTTGTTGAATTAGTTTAAAATTATTTTTTTTTATTTGCGATTATTTGAATTGTTTTAATTAATTAACATACTGAACACTTGAATTGACCATGTGAAATCATTGAATTGCCTTTCTAGTTTTAAAATATTTTTTGTTTTATTTTAAATAGTTTTGAAACTTTGAATTTAATTAGTAAATATTAATTAAATATAATGGACAAAAAAGTATTATTTCTGTTATTTTTATTTATTTTTATATTAAATTGTGAAGCAAATAAATTTAAGAATAACACAAAAAATGGTAAGTAACAGTATATGCTGTCCACCCAAAATTAATTTAATTGTATTTAATTTTAAAAAAATTGTAAATTCTTTTAAGTACCAAATTTTGAAAAATCTATTATTATTTTAATTTTGAGATATCGTCGACAGTGCAGTGGATGCGATAACGACAGCTTCTGCAGCATCCGCAGACATCCTTCTAGCTTTAGGACAGCTGAATCCTAAAGCTGCGTTCTTCATGAAAATCGTTATGCCCGTCGCGGGAATAATTGCAAAGGAAATCAATCCAAAGGTAGGATTGATTATATTTTTTGATGTCAGGAAATAGGTGTTTATATTAGTTAGGACAAGACACCAAACGGACAAAATATCGTATTTACCAAATAAATTTTATATCTACCGTAAATCCTCTAAAATAAACCCATGGGCGTATTTTTTCAATCCTCCTCTGGAGGGGGCTTATTTTAGAGGGAGGGCTTATTTTTTTCAATGTGTGAAAATTTTTGGAATAAATTTTAGTTAAAAAAATACATGAAAATTTTTTCTAAAATTCAATTGAATCATCACTTAAAATGCCAATTTCTTTGTCTTATTACTAAAATTGGATCTGGTGATCCGAATATCCGAAAAATTCGGATTGGATCTCATATATCCATCATTTCTTAAAAATCATATAACCTTATACTTACCAGATAAATAATTTAAATACTTAAAATTCAGTAGCAAAACCTATTTAATATTTTGGTTTGCTGCATTAATAGAATTTTTCTTGGCAAATCCGACGATTGCAAACTTTTTTTTGTAAAGTAAAATATTGTCTCATTTTCTAAGGCTCTCGGACCCTTTCAATTATCAAAAGTTTCACCCCTACTAATACCTGGGTTGGGGTCAACTGAGTGCGGGCCAATTGAGTCTCAGAATTAATTTTTAAAAATCAATTTAAGAATTAATGATTTCACCAGCATTTTATTAATTTTATATTTATAAAACTATAATATGATTATTTTTTAAAAATTATAATCATTAGGCTTACCAAAATCCATTTTAAAGTTTCTTACCAACTGATTTTAAAAATTAATTTTCACACTCAATTGGAAACACTCAGTTGGCCCGTCCTCTAATATCTAATAGTTCAATTTGATTCATTATTTAATATTAGATTTAAAAATTTAAAAAAATGAAAGGAAATAATTCAAAAACATAATGCCAAAGAGGGGCTTATTTTAGAGGATTTACGGTAGATTAGAGCATTTTATAATCATCCCAATTCGTTTTAAACCGTGAATACATTAAAATCCTGTAAACTTACCTTTTGTGTATTTTAAATCGCGATTTACATCAACATTTAATCAAAGTTTTACGCGATAATTTGGTCATTTGTTGTTTTGCCCTCCACAATTAGTGAATTATTTAAATTGACAAATTTTGACTTTAGAAGGGTTCAGAAGCCTATGAACAACTAATGAAATTTAAAATTAGAACAGACATCATTTGGGCAGAGAATAGAAGAGAAATCAATACATCCAGTTATATCATAGGTGATAGAATAGGGTTTGAGCAGTATTTTGAGGTTAGTTGAAGAGGCCTTGGATAGACGAACTTTGTGACCTTTCACTTGCGGACTGACTTTTGCGGACAATAATTGTGGGTCATTTGGGCGTGTTATTTTGGTTAAAAATATCAGAATTCTGATAATTCAAAATTTGAATTTCATTTTAATTCAATAATAGTAGTAAATTAAAAAGAGAATTTATTGCTAACATAAGACCAGAATTCTGTTTTTGATTAAATGCCAAATAGAAATTAATGTCCGCAAATATCGTTTAGCCCTTTATTAATTTCTATTTCCTTAATTAAAAAATAACATATTGCAATTTCCCATTCCATAAAACATATCCGTTTCCTCGGGAAACGACGGAGATTTTTCGTTTTGAACTTTAAAAATCTTTTTTAAGATTAATTTTTTTTATCAAAATAGGCGAAAGAATATTTCCTGGAGTCTATTTTATAAAATTATTTAAATTTTAGAAGGTCACTCATCCAATTCTAAATATGAAGAATTATACAGATGTAATGCTAGATCCTAAAAGAGAAAAAAGTTCAGATTATGTAAGGGAATATAAACTTGCATGCCAATTAGGAAATGAGTAAATTAAACATTTTATATTAAATTTAAAATACAATTTTAGGTCTCCTACCTCTATTTTAAACGTATGTGAATTATTATCTTTTTAACAAATTGAATTTAAATTAGCAATGACAATTGAACAGTAAATGCTTAGCCCAAACAAAAATAGTAAAAAAGTAGAAAAACAAAAAATGCAACAATTTTAGAATCGTTATATCGGTAAACCAAAGATTGGCAAATAAATAATATTAAAAAAAAACCTCAAGTTGTTTCAAATTCTTAGAAATTATGTTATACTAAAATCAAACCAGTTAACATTTACTGTTCTATTGCTCAGTATACAAATATATATCAATTGAAAAATTTTATATCCAATATAATTTCTCTTATGAAAAATACCTGGTAATCTAATAAAAAAAAAAGTTTACAATTTGTAAACGATAATAATCTAGTTACTTTTTCCCCATATGAGTGACAAAAAAATCTAAATTATTTTTTAAAAATAACGTAAAATTTTTAAAATTTAAATTTATGAAAGTCAGTTCCGCGCACCAACGGCACAAATGTTAGAGTACTGAGCGCCAAAATCAATTTTTAAATTCAATTGGTTAGAAACTTTAAAATTGATTTTTGGAGCCTATAATGCTTATAATTGAAAAAAAGAATTAAAAAAATAAAATTAATAAAATTCTTATGAAATAATTAATTTTTAACTTGAATTTAAAAAATTGATTTTAGCGCTCAATTGGCCCGTGCTCAGTTGTCCCCTTCCGCAAATGTTTTTCTTATAGTATGCAACCAATTTACTTAAATGTTTTTATTTAAATAAATTCTAAAACTTTTTCTTTCATATATTTACTAGTTTCTTCGAACAAGATTGGTCGATTATTGCACGGAACCAATGAATTCGAAAGACTCTGAAATAATAGTCGCTAAAAGGAATTGGTTAGTCATTGCAGCTACGAAATTTTGTGTCCATAATGAAGGATGGCCAATAATTGAGGATTATATTTTGGGTAAATTATTCAAGAGTTTAAAGGGACATTTTTTGGTTTTTTTTTAAATTCCTTCACTTTTGAAGATGATATTATTTTAGTAAAAAAATATTGGAAAAATTGTAATTCCATAAAAATTAAAAATTGTCAATTTTAAAGCTCTTAGAATTTAATTTTTATTTTATTTAATTTATTAAAATATAATTTAATTTTTAGAATTTTCTCTACTTTTTGACATAATTTCAAACAAAAGCGTTTTTGATTTCAACACTTTAGTTTCATTTTCACACAAATATAGTTCATACCGTGATGCATTTAATTCATTGTTTAAAGAAATACGAAATGCTTTACCAACAGAACTTAAGGAAATTACACTAGCAGAAAAGTAATTTTTATTTATTTAAAATTATTTAGTATTTTTATGGAAATAATTGTAAATCCGAAATACTTTAGGTCTAACAAGTTTCTAGGTAAGCGTTGGTTGATGTTAGGGGTGTATATCGTAGTTTTGTAATTTTATCGTATCTCGTTATTTTTTTTAATTTGGGGATATGCACCGATTGATAAGTCTAAAATGGTCCGGAAAGCTTTTATAGTGAAACTTTAGCAGCAATCGTCTCTTTAACTTTTCCATTTATAATGTAATTCTTTGATCCACACATCAGATATCTGCTGCTTAATCTCCCTTACATTATTTTATGAAAAATCAAAATTCTAATTTTTATAGTTTTAATAATTAATATTTTTTGTTATTTAAGTAATTATTAATGTTTAGGTAAAAATTTTTCCGGATTTCCGGACCGGATTTATAATTTTTGATAGAGTCGGAGGTCCTACCTGATTTTCAGGATCAATCCGGAATTAATCCGGAGATTGCAAAAAATCGATTCTGGAAAATCCGACCGGATCTCCGAACATTATAATTAATTAATTAATTAATTTTTTGATGTCTTCTCCGTGATTTAATCCTGGCAACAAATTATGATTATGAGCGTGCTGAAGCATATGCTCAAAAATTAAAAGACGAAATATATGATCTTGTAAGTAAAATCTTTTTTTTTTTTTTTTAATTTTAAAGATTGTTTAAAAAATTGCTTTTAATCCCCATGTTAATTTAATAAATTTCTATTAAGTTATTTATTGGTTGTGTATGTGCAAGAATTACTTTTACTGATAAAAGTTCGAGAGACAAGTATGTAAAAGATATTGTAAGTAATGTTGATTTAATAACTCCTCATGTTGCTACGTGGATAAATAAATCACTTGTAAGTTAAATTATCTATATTTATTTTTTTGGGGCAACTTTTCATATGAATAAAACTTAAGGAAAAATGAGAAAAATAAATATTTTAAATAATTTAAAAATAATAAAAATTTATAGGAAGCAAGCTGGCCAGCAATCCATCACGGAATTTTACATCAAAAATTTGCAGAAGAAATAACAGATCCTTCACAATTGAATAAAAAACAACTAAAAAATGTAATTAACCTTTCATTACCTATTCTAAAATCTACTGGTTCTAGAGGGTAATTTATTTATATTTAATTAAGCTAGTTAGTGTTTATTAAATTAAATTTTTGATTAATAATTAAATGAGTTAATTATTTAAATAAAATATAAATTTTGTGCTGATATTTAATCAATTAAAAAATGTAAATTTATTTTTTCTAAAATAAGAAATTTTACCTGAGGCATTGATTTTTGATTTCTAAATTAGGCTCGGATAGATTAGATCTCTATCATGTTAATTTATGTTTTTATCTTCTCTAAAGTATCAGCCTACTATATTTCATTAAACAACACTTTATAAAAAGTTAGGCCCTACTCCAGTTTATGAGTCCAATCAATATTT
The DNA here is from genome assembly GCA_036172905.1 of Meloidogyne graminicola. Taxonomy (NCBI): domain Eukaryota; kingdom Metazoa; phylum Nematoda; class Chromadorea; order Rhabditida; family Meloidogynidae; genus Meloidogyne; species Meloidogyne graminicola. The sequence continues at coordinate 1,872,869 of JARPZY010000007.1, forward strand.
TCTATGGGTTAACCCTAAAGATCAACTCATTTTTATTCAGTATAAATGGGTTGAAATATAATATAAAGGGAAGCATTGTTTTGATAATCTGTAGCCATTGATGCTTGATTTAATACTCAATGTTTTTTGACTAAATATATTGGTAATAAAAGAATACAAATTGATTAATAGTTTGAGGAGACTCCAGATCAAGTTACAACGAGAAAGCAAAAAAATAACCGGAGTTGATCTTTAGGGTTAACCCATAGAAAATATTGATTGGACTTATAAACTGGAGGAGAGCTAAGATTATGCTTTTTTCAGTTATATTTATCAAGCCTTAATATCTGCTTCAAATATTGAGAACTACAATGAAGGGAATCTAACCTATTGTTCCTTTAGTAATAATTATGGTATGGACTTCTATATTTCTCGATTTGCAATTAACAAAACAAACCAATGGCACAAAAGTAAGATGGGAAAGGTCAAGTCATGGCCCTTTAAGTAATTTAATTAATAATAACTAAGGTATGGTTAGGTTCTTTTAAGTGTTTTTGATATCATTTGAAGAGCAGATTTCTACAAACTTTTTAACTCTCTCATAATTTTTGGAGACAAGAAAAAAAAAGTTACGGAGGAAAAACTTCCAACAATCAAGTTATCTTAATTTTTCTGACGTAACTTTTTTTTTCTTTTTTTTCCAAAAATTTTCTTTTTTGTTTCTTACAGTTTATTTCCTTCTCTATCCAATGGGTAAAATATCAAACTCCCTAACCATTCCTAGGTTAATATTATTAAATTTTCTAAGACAAAATTGGCCAAAACTGAATTGATTATTACCCAAAGTAAATAGCAAGATATTATATTATTTATAAAGAATTTATTCTAGTAGATCATTTTATTCGGTACGGCCAATTGAGTGTGAAAATTAATTTTTAAAATCAGTTGGTAAGAAACTTTAAAATGGATTTTGGTAAGCCTAATGATTATAATTTTTAAAAAATAATCATATTATAGTTTTATAAATATAAAATTAATAAAATGCTGGTGAAATCATTAATTCTTAAATTGATTTTTAAAAATTAATTCTGAGACTCAGTTGGCCCTTAGAATAAATACAGTATTAAATTATTTATTTAGACGCGCTAAATAAAAAATTGGTCAAACACCTTCTTTATGGAATGAATTTCAGTAATAATTTATTGGAAATTATGAAGTAAGTTTATATTTGTTAATTATTGTTGGAAAAATAGTTAGGATTAGTAAATAAAAACCTCTGAGTCCCGAAATGTCTCGTCCCAAAATGTAGGGTAGCCATAACGGAAAAGAACTAAATAAAATTTAAAAATATTCATAATTATTTTTTATTTAAGATCTGTTTACAACGCAGAAAATCTAAAAATTGTTTCCGATAAAATTAAAGAAAAAATGGGAACAGAAATAATTTCTAAAGAGAATTTCCACTGTTTAGTAATTCTGCGTGATTACGCAGCCTTTCCATTCATTCCTTGCCCAGATCTGCTCTTTAATAAATCAGATTATGGAAAGGGTGAGTTAACTGCATCTCCATCTTATCCATACATGTATAATGGAGATTTTTTTCACGTATGTGAAAATTATATGTTCATCTTCTTTATCTGATTTTTTAATTAAAAATGACAACAATTAATGTTTATGGTACTTGTACTCCTATAACACCCCTTTCCTGTTTCGATGCCGCGCCTTTTTTTATTGCGCCGAAATGTGTAAATATGTATTCATAAATTTAAAATAAAATTAAAAATGAGGCATATCTGTTAATCCCATTCAAAATATGATCAAAAACAGAATTTTTGTTGATCTTGGTTGAATGACGGAAAATTCGTCAATGTATCCATTAAGCTGATGGCGTTGAGCTCAGCAATGGATTTTGTTCCTTCTTTTGGCTTCTTTGCAAAGTCGTTCTTGATCACGCATTCCAAGTTCATTAATATGATGTAATAATTGATCATAGTTCATTTTAATAATGTTGGCACAAATGCAAAGTAACGCTATCATTCTAAATTCAAATTCTAAAAGACTTAACAGATAAATTTGCCTGGGGCAATATTAATCAAAGAAGTCTAGACTTCTTTTCGGCGCAATAAAAAGGCGCGGCATTGAAACGGAGTACAAGTGCTTACCATTTTTATCGTGCAATTTTTAATTAAAAATTATTTTATATTTTTCCTTTTTTTTTGAAAAATAAAATATTGAAATTAATGAATATATTAAATGTTCTTATTTAATGTTCTGTAATTAAAATTCGAACAGAAGGAAAAGTACGTGGTAAAGGAGGAGTAACCTTTTTTTTTAAAAAGAAAAAATAATTAAATTAAATTAATATTTTATTTTTACCGGTTCTTGTGTTGGCAACAATTTTGAAAATAAAGGGAAGAAATGTTGTGTTGAGTAACGTATTGGAGTTATTAAAATTAATTCAAGTATAGGATGTAGAAGAGAAATTAATAAAGGTAATGTTGTGAAGGGTAATTCGATTGCTAGTTGCGTACACTGAAATTTAATAAATTAAATTGTGACATTTGGTCACTGCAGGTAAAATAAGACATTTGGTCACTAAAGGTAAAATAAGACATTTGGTCACTCGTTTAATTAAAGATTTACTTACTTTATTGCACGGACTATTCAAAACATATTTTTGAAATAAAGCAAGTCCAGTAAGTAAAGCAACTAATCCCCACCCTAATGCCTCCAACAAAAACAAATCTCTGCAAGAAAATACCAAAAAATTAAAAATTGAAGAATGTCGACAAGACATCTAATTTAAATTAAAAATAATAATTTTTAATTTTTTTTAACCTTTTTACTTTTTTTAATTGACTTTAAAGGAATAAAATACCAAAGGAGAGACTGAAGTAGTTGAACAATTAATATTAATGAAAGAAATCCAAATACTAAACTTTTTTGACGAATAGCAAGAATTATTGAACACTTAAATATTTATTTATTAATAAATTAAAAATATTATATTAAGCAAATTAAAAAAATTTTTTTTTCAATTAAAAAGTTGCGTCTTTGTAGCAGGCGGTTTTTACCCAAAATAGTGTTACTTCGCGCCTTATAAAATTCTGAAAAATAAACTTATCGAAGTGAAATTTTGCAGTAATAATCTTAATAGTGTCAGCTAATAAAATTAAAAATTTCAGAATTTTTGGTTTAATAGAAACAGAATTATGGCCGAAAATGTTTGATTTTTGGTGAATATTTTTAGTTTTTTGTCCTCATCTTTAAAAATATTTAACCAAAAATTGTTAAATTTTAAAATAAATTCGTTAACACTATAAAGAAAAAGTTAAGTAAAATTTTAAGATTTTAGGCCCTCATTATTTTTAAATTTTTAATTAATAAAAATGTCCGCCCAACAATTATTATTAAATAATTAATTTTTTTTTAATTATTAAAAAATTAATTACATTAACCATTTTCCTTTGTTTTAAATGTCCATCATCCCATTTATCAAAAATAGTAAAAAACAAAGCTATTCCAAAACATAAAACAATTAAAATAATTTGTTTTGTTGAGCACAACCAATAGGGTAAGGGAAGGGGTTTAGGCTGTTTTATTCTCCATTTTTTTAATTCTTCTTCAGAAATGTTTGAATAACGATAATGATTATTATTTTCATTAATTATTAATTTTTTCACTCTAAAAAAATTAAATATTTATTCTAATTGTAAGGCAACGAAAAAGACCAAATAATTTCAGGGGTTATAACTCAAAATATTTTCGTATACTTTTAGTCAATTATGGTACCATTAAATAGAGCAGAAAATAAGCTACAAAACTACAAAAAATCAGAATTTTTCGAAAACCAGAAAAAAAGTTATAGTCAAAAAACCATTAAATAACCACATTTAACTAGTTTTTTGACCACAACTTTTTTTCTGTTTTATTAAAAATTCTGATTTTTTGAAATTTTGTAGCTTATTTTCTGCTCTATTTAATGATACCATTTTATTTAAAAAATATTTATTAGTTCATTAGTTATGATTTTTGGCGCTCACTTGACCTCAAGCTGAGAGTTAACCCTAGTCATCATTTCCCCATTAAATAATTAAAAAAAAAATAAACCTTCTAGACTGACTATTTTGTAAAACTATTTCCTTCTGATAATAATTTAATTTTTTATTTTTTTTAAACCATCTATTAAAAGCCATTTGTAACACAAAAATTAAAGGTAAACCAATTGAATAAATATAAATAAAAATTAAAGGAAATTCTTGTAATTTACATGTTGTAAAAGTAAAGGTAGGTATACACTGACCGTTTGGATTGAATAAAGAAAAGTATAACCAAAAACATTTTTTAGTTAATAAAATGGAAGAAAGAAGAGCATAATTGAGTGTTATTGATGACTAAAATTAAAAGAAAATTTTTTAAGTTTGTAAAATTTTTAAGTTTGTAAAAATTTTTAAGTTTGTAAAATTTTTTTAAGTTTGTAAAATTTTTGAAATATTTAAGTTTGTGAATTTTTCATTAAAAAATTCAAAAATAAAAAAAATTCACCAAAAATCGCCTCGTTCGAAAAGGTATAGGTCTTGCATGTAATGCTGCCGGAACCAATAACGCATTAAAAAATATTCCTAACAAAGCAAGAACAATATCAAACAATATTACAAACCTAAATTAATTAAAAAAATTATTTCAACAATTTTTAAATTAACCAAAACAAAATATTAAGATATTTAATTGAGCAATGTTGAATTAATAATTGTTTGTTAGAATTAATTAAATTATTTTCTTCATTAAAAATATTTAATTCTTCCATATTTTCTTAATTTAATAGAAAAAAAAATTTTTTTTCAATGCACAAAATAAAAATATTAAATAAAAGTTTATTTTTGTTTATTTAAGCAGACTAAAAAGAAGAAAAAAAAATTTCTTATTTTAAAAAATGTTTCCTCATGCAATTTAGAAAAATTTAAAAGGAAAAAAGGAAGTGAAAGAAAATAAAGATTTTTTTTTCTTAACTTTAAAAATAAAAAAATATATATTTTTGTAACATTTTTCAAATTAATTCAAGTTTATTTTTGTATTTTTTTTTTAAAGTTTATTTCTGTGTTTCAAGTTTATTTGTATTTTTCAGGTTTATTTATACATTTAAAATTATTTTTGTATTTTTTCAAGTTTATTTTTGTACTAATTACAATAAATATATTAGAAAAAAGGGGTCAATTTTGTATTATTAAAAAATACATTTAAACAACTTTAGTCAAGGAAATATTAAAACCAGAAAATAATCTTTGCTCATTTTTTTCAAGTTGTTTGTCCCATTCATCTAATAATTTATCTGATTTATTATTCTGAAAAAATAAGCTTTTATTTTGTATTAAATTAATTAAAACTTGAATAGTAATATTATTAGGTATAGGCCAAAGAAAGGTAGGTAAGGGTTGTAAAGGCCGATATTTTTGCCAAAAACGAAGAAAACAAATTTTTAACTGAAAGAAAAAATAATTTAAAAATTTTTACAAACTTAAAAAAATTTTACAAACTTAAAAAAATTTTCGCAAACTTAAAAAATTTTTTTTCGCAAACTTACACTTTCAAGTTTGTAATTAATATCTTCTTTTAAATTTAAATACAACATCATTTCACGTGCATTCTGATTTGAAGGCAATAATAAACGATTATATTCAGATAATAAATTATAAGACTCTTTCAACATATTTTCTAATTCAGATTTTTCGTTAACTTTATCACCACAAATTGAGCAAAGAGAAGAATTTTGTTTCTAAAAAAAAAAAAAAATTTTTTTAAATAAATTATTTTTAATACTTGAGAATTTGAAATTAATATTTGTAAATCTCTAGAAATTTCAGGTGATTTATTTTGAATTTCTTCTTCAATAATACTTTTTTCTTTTTTCATAAAAGAAGTATTATTATTATTAATTATTTGTTGTTGTTGTTGTTTTAAATTCTAAAAAAAAAATTAAAATTAATTAATTTAAATATTTTATTTTAAAAATAATTAATTTATTAAGGGAAAATAGAAGGCGAAATTGGATAGATTAATTTTTTTAATTTACATTAAAAGACATCACCGCAAAAAGTGCCTTTTTAGAGAATTCTCTAGTTAAACCCTTCTCTTTCTCAAGTGTTGCATGTGCGTCCGATAATTGTGAAGAAAGTGTTGCAATCTTACTTTCGTAATCACTAAAAATAAAGATAAAGAATTGTTCCGGAAAATTGTAAAAGTGTTCCGGAAAATTGTAAGTGTTCCGGAAAATTGTAAGTGTTCAAAATTGTTCCGGAAAATTGTAAAAGTTTTCGGAAAATTGTAAAATTGTTCCGGAAAATTGTAAAAGTTTTCCGGAAAAATACCTAAAAATACAACATTTCCGGTTAATTAAAAATCAAAACATATAAAAACCTTGTTTTCTGTTCCAAATCATTGGTCAATTGCTCACATTTATTTTTTAATTTATTTATTTCATCTTTTAAAATAATTCCCGCTTCATTTTCCGCAAGTTTTTTCTCTGCCATATCAAGGCGAATCTTTAGAAAATAAAATTAAAAATAAAAAACTTAAAAAAAAACCTTAATAATGCTAACAGATTCTTCTCTACTTTTTAATGTAGATTGTAATTTTAAAATTTCATCATCTTTTTTGGAAAGCTAAAAAAAAACATTAAAAATTAAATTAAAACATAAACTAAAAACCTGCCATCTTAAACTATCAGCTTCAACAATATCTTTTTTCCTTAATTGTGCTCTATTAACAAGTGGAGGGAATACATCATTATTTAGCAATTGATTAATACTTTCATTTGGACAAATTTCCATTGAACTATTTTCTAAAGATTCACTTAAGCCTTGTAAAACATTTTTTAAAGAATTTAATAATTCACTAAAAATTAATTAATCAAAAAAATTAAATTTTTTTTTATACAAAATTTGTTTGCAAGCTCCTTTTTGCCCATCCATTATTTGACCACAAAATTTTTCCACAGAACTAAATACAAAATCTAACATTTGTTGAGAAGGTAAAGTTTCATTTAATTCAATATCAACAGTTTCTAATTCAGATTTTGCCATCAAACAAATTTGGTTTATTATATTACCACATTTTTCTAGAAGGGAAATTGCAATACAAATGCTCTCATTTAACTTAAAAAAATTTAAAAAAAATTAAATTTTAATTAAAGAAAAACCTCATTAGTCAGCAAAAGTTCATTTTCTTTAGGAATTCTATTTAATGCTCTCATTGTCATTTTGTCACAATCTTCTAATAATTGAATTAGTTGATCAACAAATAGAATAAATTCAAAATCATTTTCAGTACTTTTATTTATTAATGAAGGAGAGGGAGTTAATTGAGCTGTTGATTGGGTAGAATGAGAATCAGAGGAAGTTGAAGTAGAGGAATCCTTTTTTAATTTAATTAAATTAAAAAAATAAATTCTTGTGACCAAATGTCCTATTCAAAAAAATTTTAAAAAAATACCAAAAAGAAATGTCTTAAACGTTGTCCATTAAATCTAATCCAGACTAATCCTTTTTTAATTTGAGCTAAAGTATGTTGTAAATCTTGTTTAGCACTAAAAGGTTCTGTGCTCAGATTTGCCGAGAAAATTCTCTAAAAAATTGTTTTAAAAAAATTTATTAAAAAAAAACCTCAAAATATTTAATTATTTGTTCAAGCATTTCAATTGATGTATTTTCATCAAATTTATTTTGTTTTAACAATTTAAAATAATCCTCTAATTTTTGTTCTCTTTGATGAATTTCTGTTTGCTGTACTGCAAGGCGAGAAAGAGGATCAGAAAGTCGTTCATTAAATGAACAATGCTTGAAAACACTGAGAAAAAAAATTAAAGAAGAATTAAAAAAAAATTTTTGGACAAAATGTCCGAAAGACAAAACGTTAAAAGGACAAAATGTTAAAAAATTAATTAATTAAAAATAAAATTTACTCAATAAATTTTTGTATAACAGTATTTAACTTTTGTAATTGATAACCAAAATGCCTAACATGTGCCCATTGCTCTCCTTTATGGGAAATTGTTACATGTTCACGTTTAAGTCCATCAGGTGGTTGTGGATATTTTTGAAGTAAAAGTTGGGAAAGACAAAGCGCTTTATTGGAGAGACGAGGCAAAAGAACACAAAGAACTAGACAATCATTATCTCCTTAACGAGAATTAAATTTTCATAGAACTCAAGGAATTCTGCAAACAAAAAGTCCGCAAATGTTGTCCGCAAGTATTAAAATTGCTTCAAAATGCTTCTAAAGAAATACCTAAATTCCTTTATAATTATAAAACATCTTTGGAGTAATTAAGTAAAATTGCGGACAAAATTTGCGGAGATTTTGTGAATGTAAATTAAAAAAAGAAGCAAAATTGCTTTTAAAAAAGTCTCAAAAGTCCCATATAAAATCTATCGAAAATTATTATTAGAAACAAACCTCCAGCTTTAGTAAATTTATCTGGAATAAAGCTGCGAAGATAAGAAATGTGCCTTTTTGCAGATTCTAATTCAATTAAGTTTAATTGAGCATCCACTAACTAAAATTAATTAAAATAATTCACAAAAATAAAGCTTTAAAAACCTCAGAAAAATCTCTTTTTGCATTAGCCATTAAACTAATTTCAGCACCTGCAGCCTTTGCCTTTTCTTCATCAAATGCTCTCATTGTAGCCAAGTCATCTTCCAAGTTTTGAACACGTTCTTTAAGCTCTGCAGTTTTTTGACGAAATTTATTTAGTGCATGTTCGTAGTCTATTGCACGGTCTTCAGATTCTGATATTTGTCGTTTTAACTAAAAAATTAATTATTTAAAAAATAAAATTTAAATAAACCTGTGAAATAATAAGCATTTGTTCTTCGTTTCCTTGAAGCAATTCTTTTTCTGTTTCCTTTTGTGTATCAATTATTTCATCTTCCATTAAATGTAATTTTTCCAATTCATCAAATTCAGCTTTTAAGATCCTTTTAAATTTTATTTTTTAAATTTAAACAAACAAACTTGTATTTCTCTTCCAAATCCACATTTTTACTTAACAAGTCATCTATAATTGCTTCAGAACCCATTTGACTTTCAATCTTTAATTTAAAAATTTAAAAAATAATTTTAGAAAAAATACCCTCATTTCTAATTCATTTATTTGTGAATTCATCTTTTAAAAAATTAATTAATTAAAATTTAAAAATTAATTTAAAAAAAAAACCGTAGCAACAGTAAACGCTAATTCCTGATTTTTCGAATTTAATTCTTTCTCTGTTTCCTTTTGCATTTCAATAATTTCTTCATCCATTTGATGTAATTGTTCAAGCTCGTGAACATCCAATTTTAATGTTCTGAATTTTAAAAACAAGTTGGGAGATTTTACAATCCGGAATTTTTATTATTCCCCTTTTAGCAATTCCGGAATTCCGTTTACTTTTCGGAGAAACTAAAAATTTTACAATCCGGAATTTTCTATTTTCCTCAATTAAAAACACAACCGGAATTCTGGATACTTTTCCGTAAAGTTTAAAAAAAGAAAAATACTTGATTTGTTCTTCCAAGTCCATATTTTTAATAGTTAAGTTGTTTATAATATCTTCAAAACGAAGTTGTTCAGCCATTTTTAGAATGAAGGAAGAATAAAAAATAATTAAAAATAAAGTCTAAAGTTAGAAAAAAAAAAAGAAAATTAAAGAAAAAAAAATAAATTTTTTAATTGAAAAGCTTTAGATATTTCGTTTTCTATATTGGTTAGATAAAAAAAGTAAGAGAAAAAAAAAAGAGAGTGGATAGGGACAAAAGAATAAGAACATTTAATCGCATACTGATTAAGGGGCTAATTGTTGTGAGATGATTAATTTTTTACTTTTTTTTTTCTCTTTTCGTCCATCGGGACGTTTATGGATTCCTTTTGTATAAATATTTGCGCATAAGTTCATGCGCCTAAGTGGTCGTGCACCTTATACTGTTGCGCCTAAGTGGACTTTAAATATAAATAAAATTACAAAATACAAAATACTATGAAACAAAATGGTCATTTTTCTACTTTTAATAATTTAATTTAATCATCTACATATTACTTAAATATTTTTTTTTATCTTTTCTAGATGGATTGGAATACAAATAGACAATTTACTTCTTTATCTCGTCTAAAATATTTTTGCTGTTCAATTAATTATTATAATTATTTAAATCGACGTCAAAATAAGCAAAAATCTTTGTCTTGTTTTTGCAACGTTAAACGATTTGTTTTGACTTTTATTTTACTAATCTTTTTTCAACAATTCTTTCTGTGATTATTCTGTTTTATTATCTTTTAAGTGATGTTATTACATTGGAAACATTTTCTTTTGTTGATCAGGTTTTTTTTTAAATATTTCTTTTTTGTTTGATTTAAATAATCTCAAAAAGCTGAACTATTTTTGGTTAACCTTTTATTTATCAGAATTGTAAGTTTATTGTGCAATAACAACTAATAAATGTAGGGGTTAATATCTATAAGGTAACTGTCTGTATATTTCACGGCCAAACTGTCCGCAAGTTCCTTCCGCAATTCCACCATTTTAAACATCTAAAATTCACACAATTAACATCCGTCATTTGACTGTTACAATGTGATTTTTGAGAAAGTATATTTGCGGACAAAATTTGCAGACATTTGGCCTCATATTTAAAATTAACTAGTACATTTTTGGCAATTTTTTTGTTGTTCTATTTTTTAAAATAATTTTTCTAAATTTAGACCAATGTTTTATTTACACAACAAATTCATTTAGAAAGTGTTTCTGAACATACAATTACATCAAAAAATGAACAAACAATTATTTCAAAAGATGAACAAATTGCTTTACTTGTTTTTTGTGCGAAAAGGCCAAAAGCAATTAAAAATCATTTGGAACAGTTAAATAGGTTTATTTTAAATTTAATAAGATTTACTTGAAAACGAACATTTTTTTCTACATTTTTTTTTAATTAATTTTTACCTTCTAATACTTTATAGGTTACGTCCATCACCAAAACATTTTCCTATATTTGTAAGCCAAGATGGATTTAATAATGAAGTTACTAGTATTATTAATGAATTTAATTCAAAAACGAGTTATTTTACTCATTTTCAGGTTTATTTTAATTTTATTCTTTTTTAATTTGGTATTTTGGGTAAAAATGTAAATTTATTTTTTAAGCACAATGAACAAAAAAATTCAGCTCCAAAATCAGTAATTAATTATTTAAGAATTTCTCAACATTACAAATGGGCATTAGACAAAGTTTTTCTTGAAAATAATTTTAAAACTGTTATTATTACTGAAGGTATATCTTTTTTAATCTTATAGAGTTTATACATTTTTTAAAATTAATTTATTTTTCTCCTTTCAACTTTTATTTTTAAATCTTTTTTTTAATTTAAGAGAACGTTTCTCAACTTTTCTATCTTAAAATTAATTTTTATTTTTTTTTTCAGATGATCTTGACATTTCTCCAGATTTTTTTATTTATTTTAATTCAACTAAATCATTGCTTTATTCAGATCCTTCAATTTGGTTATTTTTTAATTATTTAAATAATATTTATATTTAAATAATTTAGGTGTATTTCTGCTTGGAATGATAATGGAAATCCTTCTTTAGTTGATTGGGAAAATGGAATAAATAAATTGTGGAGAACAGATTTCTTTCCTGGTTTAGGTTGGATGTTACGTTCTGAGCTTTGGATGGAATTGAGAGAAAATTGGCCAGGTTATTTTTTTTTTAAATTTAATTTTTATTTATCCCGAAATTGCTTTTATATATTTTCGAAAAATTAAATTATATTTTATTAAATTAAAATTTTTAAGAAGTTTACTGGGATGATTGGCTTCGTACAAATAATATTCGACATAATCGTGCTTGTATTAGGCCTGAAATTTCACGAACTTTGCATAATTTTTCTGTTGCTGGAAAAGGATCTAGCGAGTTTTAAATAATAATTAAAAATTAAATTAATTTTTTTTTAATATTTTTAGTGGTCTCTATAAAAATTTTCTTTCTTCAATGAAGTTAAATTTTTAGAAAAAAATAATTAAAAAATAATTTTATTTTAGACTTCATGAAAAAATTGCTAAATTTTCTCAAAATGATTTAAAAAGGTTAGAAAAAGATAATTTTGATATTTGGTTGCGCTCCGAATTGGAAAATTCTATTGAGCTTTCTTTGCAAGAAGTCTTGGATGGTAAAATAAATTTAAATTTATAAAAAATGTATTTTCTGTATTAACTAACATTAATTTCCGGAATGAATAGAATTTTTTTTTGTGATGTAATGTGTTTTATTATATTTCCGGAATTCATTTCTGATTATTTTATTGAAAGAATTATATTTCTGAGTTCTTTCCGGAAAATACATTTTATTTTATTTTTTTCTTTCCGGGAAATAATATTTAATTTTTATTTTTTCTTCCGGAAAAATAAGATACAAAAAAAAAGTTTAGTTTTATTGTACTACTTTACTCTTTCAGGAAAATACAAAAAATATAAATATCCTAAACAAATTAAAAACCCTTCATTTTTTGTACGATTTAATGATCCTCGTGAATATAGAAATTTATCAAAAACATTTCGTTTAATGGGTGATATACGTTCAGGAATGATGAGAACAGCTTATTTGGGGGTATAATATAAATTTATTAATTTAAAAAAATAATTTATTTATTTATTTTAAATAAAAATTTAGGTTGTACCATTTTACGTTTTTGACACTCAAATTTTTGCCATACATTATTTAGTAAATATTACCCAAATTGGAAGGTTATCAAGTGATCAAATTTACGATACTACTTGGGATTTAAAAAGCAAATATTTGGATTTTTCAGAACTTTATTGCACACAAAAAACGTAATTTAATAACATAAAAATATCAGAAAATTTTATTTTTTAAATAGATGGACAGGTATTTGTGATCCTTTTAATGAATTAATGAAAAATTGGTTTAAATCGAAAGGATGGATGAAAAGATTAGAGCTTTGGGGTAATATGACTGTTTTTTAATTATTTAAATTAGTTTTGTTTAATCATTTCTGTGTTATCTCAAATTTAATTTTGTCCCAAAATATACCTATACGCATGTCTCCCCCTGCATGGAATATTTATTTATTATAAATTGTATTTATTAATAATATTTTTTTATTATTTTCATATGCTTTCTTCTCCCATGAATTTGTTAACATTTTAAAATGATCAATTTCTTTATTTTCTCTCTTCAAATACATTGTCATATTATTTGTTGAAGGGTAGTTAGATATTCGATTTTTCATAATTTTTTTCTTTAAAAATTTTGAGATATCACGACGGAGGAAAGGGTGAAAACTAAATTTGTTAACATTTAATTTATTCGGAAATAATAAAAATTCCGGAATGTTTACAAATACTTCCGGAAATATTTTTAAAATTCCGGAATCTACTTAAAAGGAATTTTCCTTTATTTATCCCGCCTGTTCCCTTCACCCTATAAAGTAGGCTGAAAGGAACATTAAAATTTTTTAAATTTAAATAATTTTAATCATTACATAATAACAAATATTTCTGCTAGCATAGAGAGGATAGCGTCTAACAGATTATTTGTTTGAATCTAAATTAGTCAAAAAATTATTTTTAATAAATTAAACTCACAGCTAAAGCTAAATAAAATTTGTTTGGTATCATTTCAAAAACTACCCAAGTCTGTGCCTGTGCTAATGCTACCAAAAATAACAATTGACATATTAGGGTTGGAATTAATTGGCCACCAGTTCTGACATTTTCCAAATGCTTAATAATATTTTTAAATTTAGGCTCAGAGGTTAAACTAACCTGGTATCTCTCAGCGAGAATATAATTTCCAAATTTTTCTTTTTCTTTAGAAGCTATTAATTTTTTCTTATTGTACTGCATTAATAGAATGAATAACTGTAAAAAATTTTTTAAAAATAATTTTTTTAATGGACAAAATGCCCAATTTAATTCAAAATAAATTTTATTGCCTTAGGGCATTTTTTCTTTATTCAAAGTCTTACAAAGAATTCAATAAAGGAAATAATCAGAATAACATAAGAGCTTGCTAATGTAACAGGAGTAGCTTTGGCTCCATTATTTCGTTCGGATAATTGTTGTGAAACAGCGTTGGTTAAAACAACAAACATCTTAAAAACAATAAAAATTAAATTTTTTCTTAGCCTTTAAAAAGCTTTAAAATATTAAAAAAAAATAAGATTCTTCTTACAGCAATTGAAAACCAACAAATACTGTAAATATTACTTTTTGACTTCTCATATTTTTTTGCCCATAAAGTTGCCATACTTCTTTCCAATAAAATTGTATGACTCAAAAATGTTCGGAAACAAACATTAGAATAAAAAAGAAAAAGTGTTATTGGGTTTGAAGATTCGTGCCAAAGAATAAATGGCCCAAATAAACGAATTGGTATTGCTATGAATAATTTACAGATAAAACGCATTAAATAGGCAGCGCTTTGACAAAGAAGAATAAATTTGAGATTTCTGTGGATTATCTAGGTAAAATGGATAAATTTAAGTTTGCGAAAAAATTTTTAAGTTTGCGAAAAATTTTTTTAAGTTTGCGGGAATATTGTAAAAATTTTAATTAAAATTCTTACCGAAGTTTTTGAGATCATATAAACATTAAGCGAAGATATAGGCAATCCAATCAAATCCACAATTAATTCAGTCAACACAACAGTATAGGCAAGTGTTAATCCAAGTTGGTCGCCTTGCGAATTATTCATTATTTTATTTAAAAATAAATATTAAAAATAATGCAGAATATTAAGGTTTGGTTAAAATTAAATAATAATACGTAAAATTAATTAAATAAAAAATTGAATTAAATACAAAAAAGGGAATAAAAATTAAAAGAAAAGATTTGGGAGCGCATGCGCACTAAACCATTGGGTTTTTAAACAATATATATATATATTTTTTTTTCAATTTTTAAAAATGAAGAATTTATTTTTAAACAAATTTAATTATTACTTTTGTATTATAATATTTAATGTTTATACAAATTATTTTTTTTTTTATTAAATAAATTAATTTTATGTTAATATTTATAGCTTTTTTTTTTTTAATGTTTATAAAATAAATATATCTATAAAATAATTATTATTTTATTTTCTAAAATTAGTTTTTAATTTTTACTTCTTTCTAATATAGAGAAAATAAAATAATAATATTAATATATTTATTTTTCAAATTAAATTAATTTTTGCAACCTAAATGTTTCTAATAAAGGAAAAAAATGTTTAAACATAAAAAATTAATTTGTCTACATACAATAATTTATTTTTATTGTATAAAACTTGCAACTTTTTTTTTAGCAAACAAAAGTTTTGTTAATTGTAAAAAAGTTGTAACTTAAGTTTGATTAATTCAAAACTTGAAGAAGAATTTTTTTCAAGTTTTGGTCAGTTCGGTACCTTCAGTTCTACTTTTTATTTTCCTCTACATTTTATTTTTTCTTAAGAAATTGAAGAAAATACACAGTGACAAGGATATTCTTTAATAAAATGGAGAAGATTAATCTACCGGAAAATATATATACATATATTTTTTTTTCTGCGGGGAATTCCCATCTAAATATCGGTTAGTAAAGAAAAACAATCATGAACTTGTCTTTGAGGTAAAAAAAAATAAAAAGAATAAAAAAAAACGTTCATTTTTCTTCTTTAATACACCATTGATTTTAGTCTATCTTTCATTATATACATTAAATCCTTTAGTCATTCCCCCCATAATTTTCTTCTAGTTTAATACCGCATGTTTTTTTTGTGTTTAACTGACCGTTAAAAAATATTTTATTTTATAATTTTTCAAACTTTAAAAAAAAACTTATTTTTTAAATTAACTTTAAATTCAAGTTCAAACTTAAAAATATTGCAACTTGTTTTATTAAACTTAAATGCGTTTTAAGTTTACAACTGCTTCAAGTTTATTTTTTCTTCCAACTTTTCCTTAGCCTTCCAACTTTTTTTTTCTTAGTTAAATCAGCCTTAATTTTTTTGTATTTTTTGAAAGAAATACTTTTTCCTTTATTTAAAAATAAATTACAAAAATGTGTTTATTTTCTGGGCTGTATTTAAACATCAATCTTCTTCTTCTTCTTCTCCGCTAGTCACAGCATGAACTATAACTTTTATTTTTTTTTCTTCTCTTTTATTTAAAGGGCAAGGCCATTCTTAGTCATTTTGTTTCAGTAACAAAACCTTTAGCATCAAAATAGAGCATATTTTTAGCATAAATTTCTGAGACTCTAACGTCCCTGAATTTAAATATTTTTAATTAATTAACCCTTAAAAATTAACCATTTTAATTAATCTTTCAATTTCCCCGAATTTTTCATTTTTCCCTTGGCCCTAATACTACGTTGTAATAATATAAAAGTTATATTCCTTTTCTTCATTCCGCTGTCAATAAAATTCTTTTTATTACTACTTTAAAAAAATCAAAACTATTCGCTTTAAACTTGTCTTTTTCTTTTCAATTAATTTGTCATTGAATTAAACTAAATCTTTTTCTTTAAAAAAATTTTTTTAGTTCATTCTTAAGATCAACAACTAAAAATTGTAAAAAGTTTTTAAGTTTTATAAGGAATCAATAATTTTAAATAAAATTTGATTATTAAACAATATATTTATTTTTTATTTTTCGTTTATTATTTAAAGTTTTATTCCTCTAAGCTACACATGTGAATAAAAAAAATAGAATAATGTCCTGAAATAATTGCCTAACCACTCTAAGGGCAAAAAGCAAAAATATCTCAAGGCTACTTTAAAGTAAAAAATTAATGCGCGCTTAAAGGGATTTTGTTTCAAACAGATGTTTTAGACAAGCCAAAATATTTATTGAAAATTTAAAAAATATTTCCAAGCATTTAAATATAATAAATATTAATTTTTCTTTAATAGGATTAAACGATTAATTATTACTTCTCATAGTATTTACTTTTAAACTTTAATGGTTACCTCTTTTTAAGTTTATTTATAGGTATCTTACTCATTCCAAGTTTATTTTACTTTTCCAAGTTTATTTTATTTTTCCAAGTTTATTTTACTTTTCCAAGTTTATTTTATTCTCCAAGTTTATTTATTTTACTTATTCCAAGTTTATTTATTTTATTCTCCAAGTTTATTTATTTTATTCTTCTATCATTCTTTTTCTCTCTTATTTTTTTCTTTTTTATAACAAACTTAAGTTTACAAACTGATTTATTATTATTTTTTTAAATCAGCTTTATTATTCCCATAAATTTACATAATATTTTTTATTCAAATTATGCTTATGCTTTAAATAAAATATTTTTCCCCCTACACTCATTAATCAATTTTTCGTTTCTTTTGTCCCAATTCTCTATAAATAAAAATAAAAGAAACTAATTTATCATTTTAATTCCTTAAAGACAAAAACTTGAAAATAAATAAATAAAATATATAAATAAATTAATCATTCTTTTCCCCATTTTAATTTATCATCTTTGCGCATTAACGGAAGCAAAGGTAGTGTAAAATATTTTAAAAATTTTCTATTTTTATTTAGGTGTAACTTAAATTCTTTATATTTTATTTTTTTAAGTATTTAAAGAATTTATTTAATTAAATAATTATTTTATTTCTTTTTTAATTTTTTTTTTCTTTTCCTTTTTTAAAGTCATTTGGCCGTTAGAATGCGATGAATTAAAATTGATAATTTAATCCTTTGTAATCCAAAATTTATTTAAATTTGCATAAATACTTTCCATTAAGCTACCTATCACCTCCATAAATTTTAACAATTTTGGTTAGACATTTTTAAATCTTGCACTGAACTGACCTCCTTAATTTTTTTGATTTTTTAATTTTTTTAAATTTTTTCTAAAATTATTATTTACAAAATAATATTTTTTAAAGTTTCTTCTTTCAATTAAAAATAATTTTAACGCATAAAGATCACTCATCTTCGCGCAATCCCCCCACTTTTTGTACTTTTTACCTCACTCTGACCTTATTTTTTAAATTAAATATTTTCCTCCCTCTTTCAAGATTGCTTTATTTACTTACGTAAAAATATATTTTTTTTATTTATTTAAAATGCCATTTCAATGTCATCTTCACCCCAATTTTCTAAGAGTACATTAGAGTCTGAAAAAGTTTAGCTAAGTTTACTCCTTCCCCACTCAATTTTTAGACTCTTTAATTAATTGGGCACTCAACCAAATAAAATATTTTTAGTACTTTTAGAGTAATTAATTTTCCGAGGACGATTCCCTAAAAAGAACAGATCGGAAATTGAGATAATATTTAAATATTTATATTATTTCCCTTTAAGAAAACAATTACCTATTTATTTTTTATTTTTTTTTAAGTGTATATCTTTTCCTTAAAAAAATACGTAAAAGCATCCTTTAAAAATCCTTTCTTTTTTTTTGCTCATTTCCCACATTTTTAACTTTTTTTTTGGCCAATTTACACTCAAAAAAAACATATACATCGCTTTCTATTGTGACCATTAAAAAATATTTTTTTTTTTAAAGGATTTTATTTTGTTTTAATCCTTTAAAAAGAGTACTAGTTTTATTACATTAAAATTAAAGTATTTATAAATACTTGAGAATTTTTTTTAATTACTTTAAAAAATTAAAAAAAATTCTTTATTCATTCACGCGTAATAAAAACATTGCAAATTTACTTGGAAAATTATTATTCGGATAAATAAATTTTTCTTTTCTTTTTTTGCTTAATGCAGAGTGGCCCTTTTCCCAAATCTTTTGTATCAACACAACATTGTTCTTCTTATTAATAAAAAGGCAAACATTTTACTTAAATATAATTGTTAGAACATTTATTGTCTACTATTTAATTAATAAATGTCATAAACTTAAGTTTGTATTCCTAAAATTAAAGTTCAAAATTTAAAATAATATATAACTGCAATCTACAACATTTTATAAAAAATTTAGTTATTGTTTTTCAATTGTGTTATTTAAACTTTAAGTTTACAAATATTATTGCAAATTTTTTACAAATTGTTTTTTACAAATTTCCTTAAAACTTGTTTTTCTATTTTTTTTTTTACAACTTGTTTTTAAACTTGTTTTTAAAACTTGTTTTCATTATAGAATAACAACTTATTTTCAACTTTTTTTTTTTACAAAATTTTTTTACGTTAAACTTTATTTTTACAAACTCAAGATTTATTTCAGACTTGATATTATAAAATGGGTTTAATGCGTCGTTTCTCTTCTCTTTCCTCAAATACAATAAAAAATAGAAATACAAACTCATTTGACAGTAATGACAATATAATTACAAATTGTAAAAATAATGAGGAAAGGGAGATTTGTAGTAATTCTAGTAATGCTTCAACTTCAAAAATATCTGACAAAGTTGATAAACAAACTTTTGATATTGTTGCAAACTTAGACGCTTATAAACAAAGGTGTAAGGCTTTGGAAGCAGAAAATAGGCGCTTAATGTCTAATTTGAATGTAATGATTGAGAAAAATAATAAAAATAATGAGGTATATTTTTACTTATTTTTTCCATTAAATTTTAAACTTTCTTTTATTTTTACTTTTTTTTTTTATTTTTATTAATAATTTCAAGGACCTAAAGCCCTTTAAGAAACAAGCTTTTCAGGCTTTCAAGCACAATTAAGTGGGTGGCGCAAAAATACTTAATTGATTTTCTAAATTTAAAAAATAGAATAGAAAGGGTTTGGGTTTATAATAAATGAACAAATAATTAAATAAAAATATTTTTAACAAATTAAAAAAAATTATTTCAGCCACTTCTTGAAGAAATTAACCAATTAAAAGAACAAATGAACCTT
This sequence comes from Meloidogyne graminicola, assembly GCA_036172905.1. NCBI lineage: Eukaryota > Metazoa > Nematoda > Chromadorea > Rhabditida > Meloidogynidae > Meloidogyne > Meloidogyne graminicola. The sequence goes on from JARPZY010000007.1 coordinate 1,892,672, forward strand.
AAAAACAACGAAAAACAAGAGTTACTAAATTTAATCCAGAGATTAAGTGCTGATTGTGAAAAGGAAAGGGAACTAGCTAGAGAATGGCAAAGAGTGGGACAATTCAATAATAAAGTTATTCAACGAGTTTGTAGCTATTTTTTTAATTAATTAATTTTTTAATTAATTGGAAAATTTAATTAATTTAATTAAAAAAAATAATTTTCAGGATATTCAACGTTATCAAACAAGAATAGAATTATTAGAACAAAAATGTACTAAAATGACATCTGAATCAGTTGAATTAAAAAAACTTTGTCTTTACTTGAGTAGACAACGACAAGCACTTTTAAATCAATTAGGGCATATTTATAAGACAGAAAATAGTGGGGAAGAAATTAATGAGGAAAATGAAGTTTTTGATTGTAAAGATGTTAATTTAGTAGAGAATAGTTTGAATACATCACAGATTCAAATTGATGGGATTCAGGTCTGTTAAAAATTAAAATTAATTTTAGGAGGGCTAAAAGACACAATAGGAAGCGGAGGGAATGGGACAGGGCAGACTTATAGGGACTTGTTAGAAAAGGCATTTAAAAATACCTAACCAAATTATAATTTATTCTCTCTCATTCTACCGTAATCATTCAAGTAAGACTTAGGCTTGGTTGTACTAAAAATTAATATTTTTTTTTTCAAGATATAAAAAAATCAAAAAAATTTTTTAATTTAATTTTAGGAAACTGTTTTACAATCAATTTATTCTGATATGCAAAGTTCTTATCTACTTGCCCAACTAGAAGCAACCCCTAGACGAAAAGGTCTACAACAATTAAGTAAAGAATTTAATAATCAAGTCCTTCCTTGTTTTTGTAATTTTTCAAATTCTGGGGCTTCAACTGATTCTACAACAACAACAAATTTTGGTTCTTCATTTTATTCTCTATCTTCAGACGATACTAGTAGTACAACAATTTTTGTTTTGGATAAGGACGGGGAAGAAGAATTTCAAAAAATTGAAGGTAGGAGTGGGCATTTTGAATTTAATTTTATTAAAATTTAAAAACTCAAATTTGCTAAAAAAAAATAATTTTTTCAGACTCAACTGACCCTCTCCTAAATTTACCTCAACTACAAGTTCGTGAACTTTGCACAATTAGCGAAGAAAAGGAGTCTGATAATGAAGAAAATTTTTATTTAAAAAATCAGTCAAATTGGAGGGAAGAAAGAACAGAAGAAAAATTAGAAAATTTTAAAAATTTAAATACCCATCGAAATAGTAGTACATCTACTTCTTCCTCTTCTTCTTCCTCAGGTGCCTTTTCTGCAACAAGTAGCAATGGGGAAGAATTTAGAGGTGAAAATGATGAGAAAAGGGGTGAAGAAGAGAATGATTATTTACCTCCAGAAATGCCTTTATTATTGAAAAATGTGAAGAAATAAATTTAAAAAAAATAATTAATTTGAATTTTTAAGGAATCACCTTCAATAATTACTCAATTAAATGGACGACCATCTTCATGTATGGAAACTAATATTTTGGAGAATTATAATTTGGAACAGAGAGCAACTCTCCCACGTGTTAATAATAATATTAATTCTAATAATACCGGAATGAATGGACGTTTGTCACCTCGCCCTAGACGTAAAATGGTTTTTATGCCAAGTGAACAACAAAAGCAACTATTAATTAATGGGCAAGAAATATTTTTAAATAAAAAAATTAAAAATTGTAATTTTAGAAAAATACAAAAGTGCCCTCCCATTCGGATTAGAATACCCCCTCCAACTACTACAACATTACAAATGCCTCAACTTGTTAAAAATGAATGGAAACCTCCATATGAGGATGTAAAGAAAAATATAATAACAGCATTATAAAATAAAATTATTTATAAAGTTTAAAATTTGAATTGTAAAACTTTAAATTAAATAAAACTGAATTGTAAAACTTAAAATTGAATAAAACTGAATTGTAAAACTTAAAAATAAATAAAACTGAATTGTAAAACTTAAAAATAAATAAAACTGAATTGTAAAACTTAAAAATAAATAAAATTTGAATTGTAAAACTTAAAATTAAATAAAATTTGAATTGTAAAACTTGAAATACGAATAATTTATCAACATAAAAATACACGTAAATTAAGTAAATTAAAGAATTTAAATCACATAGGAAGTTTTGGGTCAAAAATAATGGTTTTTAAATTTGTAAAAACATTAGCCTAATAAGACACTCTCTGCAAAACCCGCCTGACATCTTCCCCCGTCATTCCAAAGTTCATAAATATTTTTTATCTTCAATTCCTTCTTGTTTTTATGTGCCAATTTACAAAGTTCACAAAAAGGTTGTAAAGAGGTACAAAGATTGCATGAGGGATACCAAAACTCTTTTGAATACAGTGTCCGTTTATATTTTTGTGTCCAACGGAGATAACTTAAAATCTTGATATTTTATTAAAATTTTAATTCTTTACCTTTTATATTTATTCTTATCTGCAGCTACACTTTTTAAATGTTCTATTAATTCTTTTGGGCTTTTAAAGTCATCAGCAGCAATAAAAGAATCGGATGGAACATTTACCCCCTTGAAAATTTTTCTTGATAAAACGACTGGTACAATTAACTTTTTAATTCTCCAAAATTTCTCAGATAAATAGTCAATACAAACAGAATTCTCAAAGGCAAGATAAAAGTAATGAGAATCTAAATATTATAACATTAAATTAAATATAAAATTAAGTGTTACCGATAAGCTTATCTACACATTCAGTGTCACACTCTTTTTTCCCAGAACAGGAACCCATTTGTGTAATTTCTGTATATTTTTTCAATTCCTCAATATATTTTTCCCTTCGTGAGTGTGTATTACAATTTGAAACGAATTGTAATGTTAAACTTGTTTTGTTGCCAATCTTCCTATCTATCTTGAAAAAAATAAAATAACTCATAAAAATCTTTTTAAAAATTGAAGTTTAAAAAACAAAACAATTTTTTGAGTTTACAATCTTCAATTAAAACATAAGATTTAAAAACATTTTCAATAAAAAAATGTTTTACAAAACATTGAACAACCAAAACATTTTGTACATTAAAGTTTGTTTTTACAAAAACTTTTACAACTCATTTTACAAAATGTTTTCTCATTAATAAGTTTTAAAACTCTTTTACATTTGTTTTATTTAAAACATTTTAATTGTTTTGTTTTTGTAAAATGTTTTACGTTTTTTGCAATTAAAACTTATTTTGACTACCTCTTCCTCAGTCCAAACATCTTCTGAACTTATGAATCCATTTTTCAAGTCTTCTTCACTATAACTTTCAAACATATCATAAGGCAAAAGAACATCACTATCAGAACGATAAGTCATTGTAATATTAAAAAAGTCAGGAGATACATCTCTTCCCATTCCCCAAGTATGTGGAGGGGATTCAAGTACAAAAAACGTATATAGTTGTTCAGGTGTTCGATATTTAGGCAATGGATCAATTCTATCACGGATATGAAAAAGTATTACTGAAGCATTTTTTTCTCTGAATATTTTAATTATTTAAACAAAAACAAAACTCACAGTGATTTATCATCAGAATATCGACATTTGTAAGGGCATTGTTCAGTTATATTTTTAATCGACCAGAAGTTCAAAAAATTATTTCCATAAAATCCAGTCCATATGATAATAAGTGGTGTAGGCCATCTGACAAGAACGCTCTAAATATAAATTTTGATTTAATTATTTTATTAAAACAATTTTACCTCTTTTGTAATCCATATTGGTTCTTTAGATAAAACTTCAGAGTAAATAACTATAAATTGATTGTAGTATAATGTATAGAATAAATAAAGGAGTGCGAATAAAGCTAAGATTGCGATGACTAATATTACTTTTAGTCCCCTTTGATTTTTAACTTTTTCTGTCATGTCTGCTAAAACAAAAATGTTTTAAGTTGCAAGCAAATAAAAATTAATTGTAAATACTAAGTATGAATATAAAAAAATGATTATGTCTATTTTACCTTTTATATTAAAATTATTTCGAAGTGGGAAACACTTAATCTTAAGTTTGCAATTGTTGTTTATTTAAATTTTAATACAATTACAATTAATGCTGAAGTTTATTTGATTAAACGTAAAAACAAGTTGCAACAAATAAACGTTTACAAACTAAGTTTATTAAAACAGTTATTAAACAAAGTTTATTAAACCAAGTTCAATTGTAATACTAATTGTAAAAAATTTTAAAAAGTACATAAATTGTGGCTAGATTTTAATAAATTTACTCTTTTTTATTATTAAAATTGTAAAATTTTAATTTATTTAAATATTTAATGTGTTTTAGATTATTTTTTTATCTAAATAAAAAAAAAGGAGGAATTATTGATTGGGAATGAAAATGTAAAAAAATTCAGTGAAAAATTTTGTTAACGTGTAAACAGAATTCAAAAATTTTTTGCCATTAGTCATACAAATATAAATAGTATGGTATATTCAAACTTTAAAAGGAAGCATAATAACTATTCGATTTAAAAAAAAAAAAAGATTAAATATTCGTTTTAGTAAATTTAAAAATTAATTTTTAAAAAGCTTATTACTGACAATGAGCAAACAAAAAAAAAGTTAAAAATTAATTATTTGATAACATTAAAATTTTTAAATAAAAAATGTTTGTATGTATATTAATTGAAATTGTTTATAAACACAAATTTTTAAAAATTATAAAATAATTATTTTCTTAAAATTTTTAAAATTTTAAATTTAAATATAGACTAATTAATTAATTATTAAATAAAAATGCTATTTAGAAATAAAGAGGAAATTGCCTTTAATTTAAAAAAAAAGTGTTTTATCTCGCATTATATAATAATACTTAAAATCAATTTTATTAACTTAAGATTGAACTAAAATTTACAATTAAGAAAAAAAAGTCTCAATTGTAAAATAAACTTATTTTTTTTGTAATTTCCTATTCATTAATTAAAAAAATGATTTTTAATTTTTCTTTTTTCCTTTTCTTTTTTTATTTTTTTCTTTGTTATTTTTTGCTTTTTTATGACTAAAATTAGCCTTTTTATTTACATTTTTATTTTCTTTATTTGATAAATTATATGTTTCATCAATTAATTCATTTATAGCTCTTTCTTTTACAGCTTTTTCTATTGTTTTTTCCATATATTTTAATCTTTCAAGTTTTTTAGATTTTTTTGAAATCTAAAAAATTGAAAAAAAAATATAAAGAAAATTTACCTTAGAAAAGTAATGCTTATCAATATAATTCTCTACCATTTTTTCAACACCTGTGCAATTATAAAGCAAATTTACTAATAAAAAATCTAATTCAGATGCATGCTCATGCGTTCCCATCCCTAGCTTAAATAAAGGAAATTTTTTACAAGAAAAAAAAATAAATTAACATGACACAAATGGTTGCCATGACGTATTTTAATTGTTAAATCTATAAAATTAAATTAAGAATATTTTTAGAATTTATTTTTTACCATTTGCGTTTTTAGCAAAAGCATTTTCTCTATAATTCATTATTGACTAAATTAGAAGAAAATTTAAACTTTATTTAGATTAAAAATTACATCATAATTGTATGGTAACCCCCAAGTTTCATCATTCTTGATTTTTATAAAGTTTATTTTCTTGTCTAAAATGCAAAAGTAAACTTTATAAAAAAGTACAATTAATTTTAATGTTTAATAGAAGTTAAGTTTACAAATACAATGTTCTAATTAAACTTTTTTTTCAAAATTACAACTAATGCTAAATTTAATGAATTAAACTTAAGATTACAAAAGAGATAAATTAAAACAATTGTAATTGTAATCTTTTGTAATTACTAAAGGTTTTAATAAATAAAATTAATTTATTACCTTCCCGAATATTCTTTTCAAATATTTCAATGTATTTATCCCTGTCTGACCGTTGATGCTTTATTTTAAAAAATTATTAATTTTTAAATAAAAAGTAATACTTCATGAAAAACTCCAAGAAGATGAAATAACTAATTAAATTAAAATTTAAAAATAATTAAAATTTAATTACCTCATGTAAAACAATTCGATGTTTTACACATGTTTTTCTAACCCATAAACCTGTTTTTAAACTAAACATTTTTGGTCCTAATTCTAAATGTAAAACATTTTTTCCTAGATTGCGACCTATGACAGAATGACAACTTTAAAAATAAATAAACTTGTTTTTTTAAATATTAAATAAACTTGTTTTACCCAGGTTCGTTTACAATAGCTAAATAATCCTGAACATAAATGAAACAATATTTAAAGGCAAATAAAAAAATAATTTTAATTTATTACCTTTCCCTTATATTTATTATTATTATTATCAATATTGGTAAAGGTAACACACGTCCTTTAAAAAATAAAAAAATTAAAATAATTTAAATTTTATTTAAAAATTTCCAACCTTTTACTAATCAAATCCATTGCATTTAAAACTGTTTTGAAAACTTTCTTATCTAAAAAAAGAATTTAAATTAATTTAATTTAAAAATTACCATATTTTGAAAGCACTTTATAAGGAATAATAAATTTAACTTTCTTTGTCTTTTGATCAAAAAATTTTAAATTATTCCAAATCTATAAATAAATAAATTGTATAAGTTTGTAAAATTCAAGTTTATTTTTTAAAATTAATTTAAGTTTGTAAAATTCAAGTTTATTTTTTATTTCAATTAAATCAAACTTAGTTTTTCTAATCTTAAGGTTTGTAACGTTAAAGTTTATTTTTTAAAATAATCAAGTTTGTAAATTTTCAAGCTTATTTTTTTACCTTAATTTTTGCATTAACTGTAGACCTTTTAGTTCGAAAAGACAAATTCTTTGAACGAAGGGCATTTTGTCTGGAAAAATTAAATCATTTCAATATAATTAAGATAAATTTAAAATTTTATTTTTTTACCTATAAATTTTATTTTTTATTTTATTCTTTAATTTTTCTTTTTCTTTCACTGTCTTTAATTTAATATTATTTTTATTTTAAAATATAAATTCCTTACTAATGTTTCAATTTCACAAAATGCTGTTTGTAATTCCCCATCACCTCCATCTGGTATTTCTTGAAGTTCTGGACCCTCTGGAACTATAAAAATTTTAATAAAAATTTGTAAAATTTATAATAAAATTGTAGTTTATTTGGGCGCGGGCGCTTTTTGTTTGCACTTAACAAGAAAAAACGAAAAAATTTTTTTTTCAAATTTTTATTGTCTAAAATTATTTTAAAATATTCCTTATATTCTCTTCTATAAAATACAAAAATTTCAGAATTTTTCATTGAATAGCTCCAATGTTAGCGCTTGGCGTTGTAACGTCCACTTTTACTTTAAACACTTACCTTGCATTTGCAGCTTTCTTTTAAAGTTTAAAAATAAAAAAATAATAAAAAATAAAAGTTTCATAATTTAAAAAAGGTTGTAGAAGAAATAGAAAAATAAATTTAATTTTAAAGGAAGATTTAAGTGTAAGAGAGAATGAGAAAAGCTTTAATGAAGGGGAATAATAATCAATTAAATATTGAATAAAATGGAATATATTGAATAAAGCAGATGATTAAATTGATTAATTTAACAAACAAAAAATTATTAAAAAAAAATTTTTTTTTCTTCTTAATTTTCCTTGCTGCTTCAATTTGTGGTTGCAAAGCATTGCTTCAAGTCTTAATCTCGAAAACTATTTTTTTCTAAATTTTATTTAAAAATAAATCATTTTCCAATTTTTTAGATTATTTTATAATAAAATTTCCCAAAATTTTTTTAAAAATTTTATCAAAAAAATAAAAATAAATAAGTTGCTATGGAAACCATTAAAAGGAAAAAGAAAAATGTTTCTAAACAAATATATTCCACTTAAAATATACTTTTTACAAACTTAAGTTTGTAAATTAAATTGAAATAATATTAATTATTTTAATTT